>CANTUT010001424.1:5000-177500 GCA_947687605.1 Reutealis trisperma
TTAAACCTTAATAGTGGAAGATTAGCAAAATCGTGTAATAAATGCAAATTAAAAGAATTCAACACGATAGATTTTAGTATCAAATTTCAAATGAAATTTTAGCACAAAAAGTAGAGCAATATAAGAGAGTTTCTACCTCCAAATTCATGTCAAATGAGCTTGAAAGAGGCTCTATTTATAGAGCAGCTGAAGGGGTGCCACCGGATGTTGGTGGCAACACCAGTGGTGTGCCAGCTGGTCGGACGACATCCATAGTGCACCGGCTATTAGGGCAGTATGTTGGACATGCCGCTCATTCCACTGGCATGTTGGGTGTGCCACCTCACCGGCAAGCTGGAAGTGCCACCCACGTGGTGGCACGCCTGAGGCACTGCAGATTTACTGGTTCAACATAATTTTACACCGTTTTGGCTATTTCTGGTCTATTTCTGATCCGATTTGAGCTTGATTTGATTCTATGGGTTCACAACTAAAAAATGATCGACTGAAGGTGCATTTTTTAGGGTTCACACTATTATGCTACATGTTATTGTTTTTTAAGTGCTATTGTTATAAGTGATTACCATTAGCTCTAGCTATGGTACCTTTATCCCTTTGTGCAGAAATCTTTATGCCGATGTGGGTAATCATCGGAACCTGTTCATATGATCTTAATTCAATGGATAGGGATAGTGTATCCACCTTAGCTAAAAGAGGCAGTTTTAGCCATGGAGCCTGATCAATTTCATGATTCTTTATAAGTGATGGGTTAGAAGTTGGAATTTGGCATAAGCCACCTCTCCCTAGAGTGAATGAGCTAAAAATAGCCATTAACTCTTCATAAGTGATAAGTGCTATAAGTGTGATTTCTGCGAACCTTGCTAAATTGAAAACTATGAACCATGAGCTTTGATTTGTGAACTACGTGTTATAAGCTATGGGCCTTTTTAAGGGATATGTGTTATTGCATAAGCTATGTTGTTTACTCATTAAGATCATCTATCTCACCCCTTTTTCCTTATGTGGTTCCAAATAAGCATTATAAGGCAGCAAGGTGATGGGTCAAGCAATCTACTTTAGTTGGGGGATTTCTTTGTCCAAGTTATTTACTTTGCTGTGTGATGAAGAGTCATCCTTAGATGCTTCAAAAATATTTTTTTTGGGACTTTATTTTGAAATGTTATGCTTTGGTGACTTATTTAAAGTCTAAATATTATTTTCTTATGGATTGTATTTAAAGTATATTTTAACTATTCTTCCGCAACTTAAAGTTTTCTTATAAATGGTTTAATTAAGTTAATGCATGAGGTTTTGGTATGATCCTAGGCAGTGATTGTATGTTCATAAGTGGCTTCTATGGGCATGGGTGACCTTATATCTCCCCATATTCTAGGGCTATCATATCTCTAAAGTTAGGATGTGACAACCATATAGGGTTTTGATTATGATTATGAGTACGTTATGATGACAGAGAAATGATTATAATGATGAGGTTTTTCCCTGATTTGAGTAGGTCTCACTGAGCACTATATATTGGATAAAAGAAATTGGTTGGGTTCAAGTTGGTCTTGCTGTGGTCCTACATTTAGAATTAAGAGAGCTAAAGAAGGGTGTTGGTTCCCCAGGTTTAGGTTATATGTAGTTTCTACTGATTAATTCCAATCTTTTGATGATTATATGATTGATTCTCGATTTGGCATAAAGCATGAGCATTCCTTTATATAGAATAATTGTAGGACACTAGATTTATACATTGGTTAGTATCATTCATTGAGTTAAAGCACTCACTATTATCTTCTTATTTTTCAAGGTTGCAGGTTAAGCTTGAAAAGTAATTTTAATTGAGCTATTCCTGCCATTCATCCTCCGATAGTGAAGTTATTTTATCATATTATTTATATATAATGTTTTCAAATTGTTCTATATTATAAATTTCTAGAATACTATTTTGCTATTTTCATTATTTGAAATTCTATTTAATATGGTCAGTTGTGTAGTTTGTACTTATATGATGATTTTAGAGGACAGTTAAGCTTCCTCATTATGGCTGATGTGATATTTTGTTAAGTAAGAACTTGATGATGATGATGTTGATATGGATGGTATTGTATCCCTGAGTGTTAGAGATACGATGTTGTGTTTATGTTATACTTAACAGGTGGGTCCATAGCCTTTTAATTATGATAGTTGCAGTTGTCATATTGCAGTTTTATCATTTAGTGTTTAATTAGACTCATTACAAGTTTCAAAAGCCTTATTCTTTCTTATTTCCTAATGCCAATCATGTGCCCTTAGGGTCAGGTCGTGGCAATTATGGTATTAGAGAAAAGTTCTTGTGACCTTTAGCATGTTTAGAGTTAAGCAAGTTGTAAGAGGTCTAAATTCTTGTAAAATATAGAGTATATGATTCCTTTTTGTCTTATTGAGGCTCTTCTGCCTCTAATATGATGTTATCCTTATGTTGTGATTTGTCATTATTATTGCTTATGTTTATGTATATGTGTTGTGTGCTTTTATTGGCATATGAACTCAATGACTCTTTTCATACTCATGACTTGTAATGAGAGAATAAATTATGGTAGTGGTTCTTTTTATAGCAATGAAGATTCTTTTAGATGCCAAGGCATAGTACTAGTATTAAGAAGTGTATTCTTAAAGAAGGAAGACGTCGAGGTTGTACTAATAATGAGTTTAGTTTGGGATTTAGAGAGAATAGTTATAGTTTAAGAGTTAATATGTGAGAAGTGTGGTAGAACACACCGTGGGCAATGCCTTATGGGATTGGTTGTATGTTAGGGGTAAAAAAAAAACATAGATTTGAGAATTAAAGGATGATTAGTAGATCTAGTAGATTTGGCTTGCACCATTTTCAGATGTAAGCTCAATTGGATTATAGGGTAGTGGCCTGATCAATCAGTAAATCTCCTTTAAATCAGGGTTAGATCTTTTAATAGTTTTGTTAAGTGTGGGAGCTATCATATAGAGCTTATGAGTTTGTAGAATTTTAAAAAATGAATATGAGAAGATTGTATAAATGATATATGATAAATGTAATCATATTTTTGTAAGGGATTCTAATGTGAATTTTAAAGGATAAATATTTAATAGAGTGTTATATCAGTTATAAATGAACTTAGAAAGAGAGCTTATTGATGAGATATTTGGAGTGACAATAATAGATATTAAGGAATGAGAATCTATAGAGTTATTTAGCCTTTGGGTTTTTGCTTGATGTGATTGATTTTAAGGATGAGATTTATTATGCTACTTTGGATAACAGAGTTACATTGATTAAGGATTGATTTTTCATACTACTTGATGGTTTTGATGGTTATATGTGTTTTGGTATCCTAGATGATTTTTACTATGCGATATGAGTTTGGTTCGAGTATAGATGTGTTAAATTAAAATTTTAGAAAATATAAATGAAAATGATTTGATAGGTGCACTTGGCACTCTAGAGTATTTAAGTGTTTGTTTTGTCTACTTGTGATAGATTGTTATGTTTAAGAGCAAGATGATTATGAATGAAAGTATTTAAAGTTATATGTGAGAGTGCACAGTAGAAGTGTAGTGGTGTTGCGTGATTTCTGTAAGTGCACAGGTCGTGAACAAGTAATGTAGTAGTGAAATAAGTGTCGATCCCACGAGGAAGGGTTGACAAGTACCAAAACTATTGAATATTCTATTATTTAGAAAATCAATTATGAGAAGTCGTATTTTAAGCTAAAGTAAAGTTCAAGTAAATAAATAATGATAATATGAAATAAGATTAAAGGGCTAGGATTTAGAATTCATCAATTGATTACTTATGATTACTTTATATTTTTTAGATTGGATTATTTTTGTTGGAATTAATGATTAGATTTCCCTAAATTATATGATGTTCTCTCTCAAGATACAACATGTGTGCTCATATTAACCTTATGTCCACTCTCGTGATCATAAGCAATTAACACAAACCCATTAAGTTTTATGGAAATCCTTTAACAATCACAAAGGAGTATTCTTATCTCTAAGAAATACATTCCCTAGGTCAATTATCCTAATGAAATAATATTATGTTTCCACTCTCGCTACTTCACACAATATCTTAGATCATGCAATTAATGGCCAGTTAATTACAAGCATTAAGTTCTAAGATAAAAGATTAATTTCAACAATCAAACCCAATCAATTAAATATAAATAATCATATGCAAATCAAAAGATTACATCTAAATTCTAGAAAAATAAATTTAGCTATTCATAATTGAGAATGAAGAAATAATTAAATTAATAATCAAAATAACAAACATAATAACAACTTATAATTAAATTTAAGAATAAAGTTTAGGAAGAATTTGTTTTGAGATACAATATTTGATGAACTCGAGCTCAAAAAAACTCCTCCTCTTGATAAAAATAACATAAACAAAAAAGAAACCTAATCTATTTTTTTCCCTCTAAATATTTTTTTGATGGATTTCTTGATGCTATTTTCCTTTGCCAAGCATGGTATTTATAGGCATGTTTGGTGGAAGAATTCAAGTTCCATTAAAATTCTTACATCAAAAAATTCAACATTGATGGTTAGGTTGGCCACCAACCATTGAATTTTTATATCAAAAATTCAACAATAGTTAAGTTGGCCACCAACCATTGAATTTATTTCTCATTGATTGAAAACTTGAATCATTGCTTGCATCATTATTTTTATGACATCACCGCCTGCATCATTTATTTTATTGCATCATTGTGACATCATTTTGATATGCAAAAATAAAATAAAAATACTTAAAATATGTTATAATTTATTTATAAATTGTAGAACTATTTATTTCTAAAAATAAGTAATAATATTATTGCATTCTCGAGAATTGAGCTAAAATTTAAGTTTAAACAAATAAAATAACTCTAAAAATATAGAGTTATCACACCCCCAAACTTAAGTTTTTGCTTGTCCTCAAGCAAAAGAAAATTCAAAACCTAAACTAGTCCACTTTCATAGGAAATTACGATTGCATTTAGCGTATGCAACAAGCCTTTAAACCCCTAGGTGTCCCATAGAGGACGAGTTATAGTCTCGTGAGGGCTTCCAGTGGTGATACCCACAAACACCTTTAAAACTCTAAATTTTCAACTATTTATTTCAAAGAAAAATAAAATATCACAAAAAAGAAATTTAAACCTCACGTGCTTATGTTGAATAATTTTTTTAAAAGTCTCAAAAAATTAATATTTACAAACAACATATCAATAGTATTGCAAGTCAAGCTTCTATCTCAAGTTCAAAACAATCCTCATCTTAATCATGTCTTGAATAGCTATTCATTAAATTAACTACAAAGAAATTGTTGCACTTCAGATAGGCATATACACACTAATATCTTTAAATGCCTCTATCAAAAGATATAAAATAGATGTACAAATCTCATAAGCATATTAAAGCAAACAATCTCCACTAATGGAATTCACAAATCAAGAGAGATCAATAGGTCTTGACTAGGCTTATAATGGGGCTAACACAAGGTATTTTGGCTAAACAAAAAAGCAGGCTAAATGAACAAAAGTAAAATAATTATGCCAAGTTTACAAAATCAATAGCTCAAATAAAGGGATTATATTAATGAAGGATCCCTTCCATCTTAAGCATCATTTTTCTTCAATGTTTTCTTCTTTTAAGCCCCCTTATTCTTCTTCTATTTTTTTAATTTTTTTTCTTTTTCTTTTTTTTTCTTTTATTTTTTTTGCCAACATCATTATTCTAAAAATAAGCAAGAATACTAACTTTTATTTTATTCAATTTTCTTGCTTTCTCCCAAACTTATTTTAAGCAGAAGGTGGTCTTTTACAATGAATAATATTCTCAGTTATTAGAGATTCTTATTTTCTTTTAAAACTTCAATAATTCCCTTTTCTTCATTAAAATGTAAGCTTGACAAAATTATCTCACAAACAGGGTTAAGGATAATAATTAAGTTTAATTAACAAAGAAAATAAGGCTAAAATTAACAAGGCACAAATGGGTAAACTAGGGGAAAAATTAAAATAAAGGTGGATATAAGTAATAGGCTAAAAAAAAATAATGCCTAAATCATATCTCTCTTTCAAAATGAATTCAAAATTTCACCTCAAAAGTTTGCAAAAACATGTTCTAAGATAGGTGAGGCAAATGAAGATAAAAAAATGCGTAGAAGCCCTCTCTAAGTATGCATACACAAATTCAATGCAATCAATATAATGCAGAGCAAAGCAAAAAATAATCTTAATAAAAGTTAATTTCTTACCCAGAATAGTTGCTCAACTTGAAATGCTTTAATAAATTGTCCATAAATATCAATTATAATCTATCATTGGCCTTTCATCAAATTATTTAACACAAACATATTTTATCAATAAAAGAGTAAAAAATTTTAAATTTATTCATAAAAATACGAAAGAAATTATTGAAAACAAAAAATAAACTAAACCTCCCCCAAACTTGCAATGGACATTGTCCTCAATGTCAAAGAAACAAACCAAAAGAAAGAAAATACTCTCTCTTGTAGAAAATTGGATTTCAAATTGTAAGCAAGGTGTGTATTCCATCTCTTTGTTTCCTATAAAACATAATGAAATAATTAAAAGCAAGTATGAGAAATTAATCACAATTTTTTTTTTGTATATAATTTTTTTAAAATTTTTTTATTTTGGAAACTAGAGAAAAAAAAATAAAGAAGTTAGAAATTTGGGTTACCTCCCAAAAGCGCTTAATTTATAGTCTTTAGCTAGACTTTCTGAGAATTTTGATCACGTAGCCTCTTTTCAGGAGTAAGCCATCCCTTGTTCCACCAAATCTCCACTGAAATAAGGTTTAAGGTGTTGTCCATTTACTTTGAATGTTTCTCCCGCATTGTTTTGTAGCTCCATAGCTCCATGATGATGTACCTTCGCTACTTGAAATGGTCTTGACCATCTGGATTTCAACTTCCCTGGAAAAAGTTTTAAACGTGAGTGAAAAAGCAATACCTGTTGGCCTTCCTCAAAGTGCCTCTTACGGATGTGTTTGTCATGCCAACGTTTGGTATGCTCTTTATAAATCTTGGCATTTTCATAAGCTTCCAGTCGTATCTCTTCAAGCTCACTCAATTGAAGTAACCTCTTGCGACCAGTAGCTTCCACATTTATATTCAACTTTCTTATTGCCCAGTAAGCTTTATGTTCGAGCTCCATAGGTAAGTGACATGCTTTACCAAAGACAAGTTGGTATGGAGACATACTAATTGGGGTCTTGAAAGCAGTCCTATATGCCCACAGAGCATCATCCAATTTGAGTGCCCAATCCTTCTTAGAGTTATTCACTGTCTTTTCTAAAATATTTTTCAATTCTCTATTTGAAATTTCCACCTGACCACTTGTCTGAGGATGATACGGAGTGGCTACTTTATGGTTGACTCCACTTTTCTTTAACAAAGCGTCAAAAGCCCGGTTACAAAAATGGGAGCCTTGATCACTGATAATGGCTCTCGGAACACCAAATCGAGAAAAAATATTCTTCTTAATAAACCTCAGCACAACTCTAGAATCATTGGTAGCACTTGCAATTGCTTCAACCCACTTCGACACATAGTCGATCGCTACCAAAATATATCGATTGTTTAGGGATGAAGGGAATGGCCCCATGAAATCAATCCCCCAAACATCAAATATTTCAACCTCTAAATCCCATTAAGCAGCATATCTTGCTTTCTAGTTGTGTTCCCTATTCTTTGGCAACAATCACAAGACATCACAAAGTTTTTAGCATCCTTATACATAGAAGGCCAATAAAAACCACATTGCCATACCTTTGTAATTGTCTTATCTGTGCTTGCATGCCCTCCACTTTCCTTAGAGTGACAATGCTCCAAAATGCTTAGAATTTCCTCCTCTGGCACGCATCTTCTGATCATCCCATCTCCACAATACTTGAAAAGTAATGGTTCATCCCAAAAATAATACTTGACATCTGCAAGAAATTTCTTCTTCTGATGATAAGAAAAATCACTAGGAATGATTCCACTCACCAAGTAATTGAAAAAATCAATAAACCATGGAGTTGATCCCTTCACTACCCATAATTGCTCCTCTGGAAAATAATCATTGACTGGCTCATCATCTTTAGCTGTTCACTCTCGTTCCAATCTAGACAAATGGTCTGCAACCATATTCTCCACTCCTTTCTTGTCCTTGATTTCTAAGTCAAACTCTTGAAGCAAAAGTACCCATCTGATTAATCTGGGTTTGGCATCTTTCTTGGACATTAGGTACCTAATTGCTGCATGGTCTGTGAAGACTAAAACTTTTGACCCAACCAAGTAGGAGCGAAATTTTTCTATCGCCACTATCATTGCCAATATCTCCTTTTCAGTAGTTGCATAATTTTTCTGTGCATCATTTAAGATCTTGCTGGTGTAGTATATCACATATACCTTTTTGTTCTTTCTTTGGCCTAAGACAACTCCAATTGCAAAGTCACTTTCATCACACATGATTTCAAATGGCAAACTCCAAGCGGGCGATGCAATGATAGGAGCTGAAATCAAAGCTTTCTTTAACCTGTCAAAAGCACTCAAGCACTCCTGGTTAAAATCAAAAGTAGCATCTTTATTAAGCAAATCACAGAGAGGCTTAGCAATTTTGGAAAAATCTTTGATAAACCGACAATAAAAACCGGCATGGCCAAGAAAACTTCTTATCCCTTTTACATTGGTAGGTAGAGGCAATTTTTCAATAGTCTTTACCTTTGCCCTATCTACCTCAATTCCTACTTGAAAAATTTTATGCCCCAAAACAATTCCCTCTTGTACCATAAAATGGCACTTCTCCCAATTTAGCACTAGATTGCACTCAACACAACATTGCAAAAATTTTCTCAAGTTTTCTAAGCATGCGTCAAATGAAGAACCATACACAGTAAAATCATCCATGAAGACCTCCATGGACTTCTCAACAAAATTAGAGAAAATAGACAACATGCAACGTTGAAAAGTAGCAGGGGCATTACACAAACCAAAAGGCATTATTTTATATGCAAAAGTACCATAGGGACATGTAAAAGTGGTCTTTTCCTGATCTTCAGGAGCAATAGGAATTTGAAAATACCCTGAATAACCATCTAGAAAGCAAAAATATGCATTACCTGCAAGCCTTTCTAACATTTGATTAATAAAAGGTAAAGGAAAGTGATCCTTTATGGTAGCATTATTCAGTTTCCTATAGTCAGTGCACATTCTCTAACCTGTTACAGTCTTAGTAGGAATCAATTCATTATTATCATTTTTCAAAATAGTCATCCCACCTTTTTTAGGCACTACATGCACAGGACTAACCTAAGAGCTATCAGAAATGGGATAAATTATTCCTGCATCTAATAATTTAGTAATCTCAGCCCTAACTACTTCTTTCATGTTTGGATTCAACCTACGTTGATGTTCAATTACAGGTTTGTGGTTATCCTCCATCAAAATTCTATGCATGCAAATAGTTGGACTAATCCCTTTAATGTCAGAAATATTCCAACCTACTGCTGATTTAATTTCCCTCAAAATTCTCAATGTTTTCTCAAGTTGAACATCATTCAAATTTGCATTCACAATCAAAGGTAAAGTATCATTGGGACCAAGAAATGCATACTTGAGATGTGCAGGAAGTGGTTTCAACTCAAGAACTGGTGCTTGCTCAATTGATGGTGGAGGAAGTGACTTACCTTTTTCCAATTCTTCAAATTGTTGTCTCCTATAGAAAGGCATAGGTGAACTCCCCTCAAAAAGACTAGCAATTGTGGCAATCTCATGATTTTTATTCTTGCTAGTTGCTCCATTAACTAGCATGTTTCTAGGGGGTCCGCAAAATGCTTTTCCTCCAAGACTTTTTGAACTTCCTCATCAATGACATCAATTTGAAAGCAACAATCCATGATGGTAGGTTATTTTTTTGCTTTAGCAATGTCAAACTCAATCTCCTCATCACCTACCCTCAAAGTCAATTTGCCATGTTTTACATCAATTAAGGCTCCTGCTGTTGCTAAAAATGGTCTTCCAAGAATCAACGGGATCTCAACATCCTCATCCATGTCAATACCACAAAGTCCACAGGTATATAAAACTTACCAATTTTTAACAAGACATTTTCAATGATACCTACTGGATACTTAACAGAACGGTCAGCTAATTGCAAGGTTATTGTGGTTGGGGTTAGCTCACCCAACCCTAATGTCTTAAAAACAGATAAAGGCATAAGACTAACACTAGCTCCTAAATTACATAAAGCCTTTTTAAATTCAGTGGTACCAATTAGACAAGGGATAGAAAAGTTACCTGGATCTTTGAGCTTTTGTGGAAGTTTGTTCTGAATAATTGCACTGCACTCCTCAGTAAGTGCTACCACAGCATGCTCCTCAATCTTCCTCTTGTTGGACAGTAAATATTTAAGGAACTTCACATAGGATGGCATTTATGCCAAGGCTTCAGCAAACGGTATGTTTATGTGAAGTTGCTTAAAAATTTCTAGAAACTTCTCATATTGTTTGTCTAACTTCTGCTGCTTCAATCTTTGAGGATAAGGAATAGGTGGTGCATAAGGCTTGACTTATGAAGGTTTAAATACCTCCTCTCCTTTTTCTTCTTCAGCTTGATTCATTGGGGTATCTTCTTTTGAAACTTCACCACTATATTCATTTGTTTTCTTCGGTACCATTTCTTTAAGTTGCTTGCCACTTCTCAAAGTAATTGCCTTGCATTGTTCTCTAGGATTAATTTCAGTTTTGCTAGGCAATGTACCTTGAGGTCTTACATTAAAAGAGTTAGCCATTTGCCCCATTTGAAACTCCAAATTTCTATTTTGCCCCATTTGAAACTCCAAATTTCTATTTTGGCTAGCAATTTGATTGACTTTCGCCTCCAACTTGTCATATTGTTTCTCCAATTTGTCAAACCTTTTAGAAGTGGCTCCAATGAATTTCTCCAAAGCAGTTTCGTAGGAAGGCTTGATTTCTTGTAGTGTTTGGGATGGAATTTGATTTCTCCCTTAAAAGTTGGATTGGTATAGTGGCCTTAGATTGCTTCCTTGATTTCCCCATGCTAAGTTGGGGTGATTCCTCTATCCTGGATTGTAGGTGTTCGAGTAGGGATTATTTTGTTGCCTATTGGGGTTAGAGACAAATTGGACTTGCTCTATTCCATGGCATTCAAAATTATGATGATTACCCCCACATGAGTCATAAATAATTGGATGACTACTTGATGGAACATTAATGTTTACCCTCTCCAATGACTTAGCAATTGCATCAACTTTTGCTGCAAGAAGAGAATACCCATCATCCTATTGAACACTTGCAACCCTCCTTGTTGTAGTCCTTTCATTGGACCAATGGTAGTTGCTAGTCACCATTTGCTCAAGAAGATTATGAGCCTCGATGGTACTTTTATTCATAAGAGCTCCTCCGACTGCTGCATCAATCGTGCTCCTTATTTGATTTGAAAGACCATTGTAAAAAGTTTGCACTATCATCCAGTCTGGGATACCATGATGAGGACACGTTCTTTGCAAATCTTTGAACCTTTCCCATGCTTCATATACTGTCTCTCCATCAAATTGAATGAAACTAGTAATATCATTCCTTAGCTTAGCAGTCTTTCCAGTAGGGAAATACTTTGCCAGAAAAGCACTTGTGAGTTGATCCCATGTAGTGATTGACCCTGGGGCTTGAGATATCAGCCAAGTTTTTGCTTTATCCCTAAGAGAAAATGGGAAAAGCCTCAGTCTAATGGCATCATCAGTAATGCCATTCATCTTGATTGTATCACAGATTTCTAAGAAATTTGCCAAATGAGCATTGGCATCTTCCATGACTCCTCCTCTAAACTGGGACTGTTGAACCATCTGAATGAGTGAAGGTTTGATTTCAAAATTGTTGGTTGCAATAGTGGGTCTTTCTATGCTGGATCGCATAACTGAGTTTGGCATAGCAAATTCGCGCAGTGCCCTATTAGCTCCATTGTCTGCCATTTCTTCCTCTGCTCCTTCAAGTCTTTCCTCAAAAGTTTCTTGCTCAAATTCTGCTCCTCCTTCCAAAGCCTCTTACTCGTGGGCTTTGTCTGCTTTCTCTTTTCTAAGTTCTCCTTTTTGGCTTTGGTTAAAGCCTTACACCTTCGCTCGATTTCAGGATCCAATTCCTCTAAAATTGCTTCAGGATCGTTTCTCATAAACACCTATACAAGCTGTACAATAAAAAAAATAAAAATTTAGTTTTAAAAATAAATCAAGGTGTCTAAAGTAATAGAATATATCAATTATATTAATATTGTCAAAAATTTCCTTCCCCGGCAATGGTGCCAAAAACTTGTTGCATGATTTCTGCAAGTGTACAGGTCGCGCTAAGTAATAGTGTGTGAATAGAGTGTCGAATCCATAGGGAAGGGTTGACAAGTACTAATTTTATGATTACTCTATTATTTAGAAAATCAATTATGAGAATTTGTATTTTAAACTAAAGTAAAATTCAAGTAAATAAATGATGAAAATATGAAATAAGATTAAAGGCCTAGGATTTAGAATTCATCAATTGATTACCTATGATTACTTTATATTTTTTAGATTGGATTATTTTTGCTGGAATTAATGATTAGATTTTCCTAAATTATATGATGTTTTCTCTCAAGACACAATATGTGTGCTCATATTAACCTTATATCTACTCTCGTGATCATAAGCAATTAACACAAACCCATTAAGTTTTATGGAAATCCTTTAACAATCACAAAGGAGTATTCTTATCTCTAAGCAATACATTCCCTAGGTCAATTATCCTAATAAAATAATATTGTGTTTCCACTCTCGCTACTTCACACAATATCTTAAATCATGCAATTAATGGCCAGTTAATTACAAGCATTAAGTTATAAGATAAAAGATTAATTCCAACAATCAACCCAATCAATTAAATATAAATAATCATATGCAAATCAAAAGATTACATCTAAATCCTAGAAAAATAAATTTAGCTATTCATAATTGAGAAGGAAGAAATAATTAAATTAACAATCAAAATAACAAACATAATAACAATAAGAAATAATTAAATTAACAATCAAAATAACAAATATAATAACAACTTATAATTAAATTCAAGAATAAAGTTTAGGAAGAACTTGTTTTGAGATACAATCTTTGATGAACTCGAGCTCCAAAAACTCCTCTTCTTGATCAAAATAACAATAAAAGAAATCTACTCTAAGAAAATATTTGTAACTCTCTCTACATCTATTTTTTGCTACTTTGAGTTTTGATTTTGGAGAAGGGAGGTAATGCCTATTTATAGGCAAATTCCATATTCATTTTCAACATTGTTGCATCATTGATTACATCATTATTTTCATGACATCATCTCTTATATCATTAATTTCATGACATCATTGCTTACATCATTTATAAAATGACATCATTGTCTGCATCATTTATAAAATGACATCATCGCCTGAGTCATGATATTACTGCATCATTATGACATCATTTTGATCTACAAAAATAAAATAAAAATATTAAAAATATATTATAATTTATTTAAAAATTGTATAACTATTTATTTCTAAAAATAAGTAACAATATTATTGTATTTTCGAGAACTGAGCTAAAATTTAAGTTTAAACAAATAAAATAACTCTAAAAATATAGAGTTATCAATTTTAGAAGCAAATGTGGTAACAAGAGACTGTGAAGGGCTAAAATGTAGGTCAAACAACTAAGAGTAAAAATAGCTTATTGGTTTGGAATGTAGGGGATAAATGCAATTTAAGGCAAAAGAAAAGGAAGTTGAGGCTTAATGGAGGAATTAAAGGTGAAATATTAGAACTAAATACCTACCAAATGTTATCAAAGCAAACAGACTCTATATGAGAAGGGACCAATCAATCAACCAACAACAGATCAATCAACAAATTCACAAATTATAAATCAATCGAATTGCTCAAGTAGCAAATTATCTCCAAGATTTTAAAGTGTTTATTTACATTTTCCATCAAAATTTTCTAATCCTTCGTGGCATTTATCATTTATTTCTACAGTTTTGCAATTAAATTTACATTTTCTTTGTATTTAACATCCTTAGATTTACATTAATACATAAAATCCATTTTACATTCCAAATATCTTTGTTTTTCTTTTATGATAATTGGTGAAACTGCATTCATTGAATCCAAGTTCCTTTAACATAATATGATCCCTTAGTTTCTTTTCCTAATAGTTCGAAGAAGTCAGAATGGTGAGATCCCTTAGAGTCTTTAGCATGCTCATAATTACTTGAACTAAAAAAGGGGCAGCAATAACTTTTTATCATGTTGTAAACCCTTAATTTTGAACCTTTCATTATGCATTTGAAATTTAGAAGCACTTAGGCTCGGTAAACAAACCTCCAGAAGTTGAAAACTCTCAAAAAGAAAAAAAATCAAAACATTTCTTTTTGACATTTGAACTCCTTCAAAACATCCATGATTCAGTAATAAATACAACACAATTAGAATCGTGAAAAACGAAAGAGAAACGAGCAAGAATAGATGAAAATGAGTGAAACAAGGTCAAAACAAGCTCGTTGCCTTAAAGAGCTGCGACATTGCCACAAAGACCTATACAGAACAGTAGAGGCCTATGCAGTACTGCTGCAGAGTGTTCTGTAGTGCCATAAAGTTCTCTTCAACAACTCTAGTGAAAACTCCTTTTTTGCAATCCGACATTAAAATTTGATGCATTCTATACTCCAATCCTTCTCCTATATATAGAGAGCCTCTCCACACTTCGAAAGACTAACTTCTAGAGCTTGAAAAGCATTAACTTGAAGCAAATTGCTTTGCATTTGATCCTTGCTTTGCAAAGTAAGTTGGGAGGTTTCTCCTTGATTTATACTCAATTAGTTAAAAGCTTTTCACTAGCCTATTTGAGGCAAGTCTATTACCCAAGGCTCTCGTTGGGAGGTTTCTCCTTGATTCATACCCATCTAGTTAAAGGCTTTCTGCTTGCCTATTTGAGACAAGTCTATTAACTAAGGCTTATGTCCACCATTTGAGGCTAGCCACCACCCACCATCCAAAGTGAGCCACCATGCCATTCGAGGCAAGCCGCAGCTCGCCATCCAAGGCTAGCCGCCACCCGCCATCCGAGACTAGCTATAATGCCATCCATGGCTAGTCGCCGCCTACTATCTTAAGCTAACCGCCGCTTGCCGTCTGTGGTAAGCTTCTTTTCCTTTAACTTTCTTTTGTCTAAAGATCATTGCCTCTTTTAGTTAGTTGATTAAATTGATTCATCTAGGTTGCTAGCTAATCAACTTGGTAGTAAATTAAGTTAACTAATTAACTTAACCCTCTTTTAATCAATCAATCAAAACATGATAAACTGGTTATGTTAAACTAACATTTTCGCAAGAAGGGAGAACTATGTGGGTTCTAATTTCCATTTAAAGGGATATGCAGGCTTGCTTGGTTCAAACATTAAATCTAATTAAAACTAACCAACTTTCCCTTTCTATCACTTTCTTCACTTGCTTTTATTTTGTTTTCTTTTACTTTATTATTAGGCTTAGTTTAGGGAATGTGTGACTTCACTAGAACCCATAAGGGTTACAAGAGTTATCCCCTAAGTTTGGGATTTTATTATAATATTAACTTTCTTTTATTTTAAACCTTAATTGTGTTTTTACTTTATTGTTGAAATAGATGAGTTAAATAATCATGTATATTATAAACAGTTCATGCATTTTAAATTATTCATGAAATATATTTTAAGTTACTTTTATATTACTTGGCCAAACTTATTTTGTTAAATTAAATTGAAAACCTAGTCCCTGAATCCTCTTTGGTTTTGAGGCTAGTGATCTTTTTTCCTTTAGGTAATAATTAGAGTCAAATGGGTTTTTTTCTTATATTTTCCCAAATACAAATAAATTAAGGTGGTGACTCTAAGAAACAATTTTCAAATCTATCAAAGATAAGCCCAAGGGCTTCCTAAAAAATCACTGCAAGTTAGTGATGTTCCATAAAAAATCACTCTAAAGGCTTCAGCTCCCATTTTTTCCCAAGCATTAATGGACGTTTACATTCCTTGGACAAAAATATGGGTCTTATGGAAAAGATTATGGTAGACATCAAGAATGTTTAGAACAAATGGTCTCTGGACAATCTCTTAAGTATAGTAGAGCTGCTTCTAGTCCTATCCAACTTGTTAGACAATTTCTTGAATAATCTTTAGACTTTGTGGAGTTTAATGGTGTAGCTCCAATAGAACTCTAAGCTGTACCATAACAAAAGAAGCAGACTTAAAGTTTACCTAGATTTCTAACTTACACGAACTGCTCTTACAATGGTAAGCCTACACAAATACAATCACAATAACTTTTAAGGCATATAACCCTATGGAATAATTTTGTAGTTTACAATGGAAAAGAAACAATATATGCATAAGTCTCAGGCTCAGGGGAATCAAAGAAGGGGAATAGGAAATCACACACCTGGTGTTGATAAGATTCCTTTAGTCTCGCTCGTGCCTTTATTAGTGCAGGTAAATTTAGAGGCTATTAGAGATGTTGTACAGAAATTATATGGTCTAGGCTTATGTAAAATTAGTAAGCTAGAATTTCATAAGCCACATCCCCCAACTATTGATAGAGAGAATCCTTATCTAAAGAGATACTATATCCATGACTTCACTTTGGTTTCTAGAGAAGATGGATAGTCTATATTGGAGCATATTGACCTAAATTAGGTTCACAATTTATTCAATCTCAATTTTGATCTTGACAATCAAATTTAGTACTAATGTCTATATTAAGTGTTTATTTTGCATGTAAAATACTTATAATTTACACCAATTCAACCCCATTTTTAGTGCAAAAGAGATAACCGAGCATGCTGCTAAATTTACAATACAATATGGAGAATTGGCATATTATGAGAATTTTGATTTTTATAAACTAAGATTAATTCCAAACTCATTGATAGGCCAAGCATTCAAATAGTGGTCAACTTTACCTAGGGACTTAGTCTACTCATGGTAAGAAATAGAAAGGAAGTTTCTCTGAACCCTCAAATTTGCACCTTTAGGATCTGACTATAGCTTGATACTTGCTAAATTAGTGTGCTACACAGAGTTAATACGGCGATCCTGCTAGCCAGTTAGTGGGCAGCGATCTAGAGGGCAGCCCCCCATTGAAAAAATAAATTTCTCTAAACTTGCACTTCAGATGACTAGCATTTGATTACGAACTCACAGAATCAAACTGGGCCTAAATCAAATAAAAAACAAATGAGAATGGGTCAAAAAATGAGCTGTGGCAGCTGCAGTTTCCATAGGTGTGCCTGTGGTAGTGAATTGGCTATCATAATGGGCTCTGTGGTTGCCATAACTGGCTTTGATGTTGTTGCAATATATGATAAGTTGCCGCAACTTTTTTCTGACTGAATCCCACATCGAAAATTGTATATTTTTAACCCTAAACTCTTACTATAAATATCTTACACCTCTTAACAACTTTCACACACAATTACCCCAAGCTAAGGTGAAACTTAGATCCAGTGCCAAGCTCGTGCCCCACATTCCTCGTCGCCGAAAGCCTAAAGTAAAAGTTTTTTCTTTTTCCTTTTTAATTCCAATTTTAAGATCTAAATCTGAAAAGTTTTAATTTTTAATAATTAAAATCTAACCTAATTAACAAATTCCTAAGCCCTTAAAATCAATCAAAACATGATAACAAAGGCAATGACTTAAAAACCCCACCTTCGCAAGAAGGAAGAACTACATAGGATTTGATTTCCATTCAAAGGGATATGTAGACATGCCATCTCTAAGGCATCAACTCCACTAAAATTAACAACTTCTTCTCTCTATCACCTTCATCACATAGTTTAGGGTTGAGATTGCTTTTCTTAAATGAAAGTTGAAACTTTAGTTCTCTTATAATCTTTTTATTACTTTTTCTTACTTTAGTTGTTTAGATTATATTTTGGAAATGTGTTCTGTCCCTAGAATCCATAAGGGCTAGAGGAAAGATCCCCTGATTTTGACATTTTGACTTGTAATAATTTTAAGTAGTGTTTCTTTATTTTTCACATTTTATAATTGTCATTATCTCATATTTACTATGCATTGCATGAGTAATTTTTGTTTCATGCATCATATTATATATGTTTGTGCATACATAAAAACTTCCCTTTTACAAAAGCTATTTTGTATTCAAGCCAAACTAATTTTTTTGTATTGTTTTAATGAAAACCTAGTCTCTGAGCCCTCTTTGGTCGTTCAAGGACTAGTGCTTTTCCTTGGGATAAATAGTATAATTTTGGAGTCAATAAATTTGGGTTTTTCCTTTAATTTTCCCAACTAAAATAAACAAAATTAAAGTGGTGACTCCTTTTGCAAATTACAATTTACAAAATACAACTTTCTAAACTTATAGTGGGTTTCAATCATGATGTTTCTCCCAATGAGCATTTTCGATTCCCTTTAGCGGATCGAGACAGTTGATTAGTACTTAATTGACTAAACTTTACCTCTTATTTTTAATATATTTTATCCTTAAATTGAGTTTTATTTATTTGTTTAGTGCTTTTCCAGAGTTCTTTTAGTTAACTCGATGCCAAATGATGCCATGAACTAAATATGACCTAGAATGGTGAAAGATCCAAACCAAAATGCTAACTTTTAGAAGAAGATAGGTAGCCACGGGTGGAATCTCAGTTAGGATTCCACCCGTGTGATAAGAGCAAATTAGAAATACATCTAGTAGCCTCCCATGGGTGGAGACACTACTAAGATTTCACCTATGGGCCCCTGGAGTCGTTGACATAGCTGGAATCCCAGTTGAGATTTTAATGGTGTGAGGTTAAATTCCAGCAATATAAAAGATCAGACAACATTTTAGAAAGGGGGAGCCGCCCAAGAGGAAAAATGGAGATCTAAAGGGTTGGCTAAGCTCTAAAGTCACGAGAGAGGCTTGAAGGCTAGAGATATTAAGGGTTTAATCAAATAAAAGACCAAGATCCAAGTGGATGTTGAAGATTAAAGAGAAGATTTCAAAGAATATATTCAAGATCTATTTGAGATTTCTTCTTCTTTTATTTTCTGCATCTTTGTTTTTCAATTTTAATATGAACTAATTCTATTTGTGATGAACCCTAGTTTTGATTGTAAAGATTGAAGGATTTAATCTTTAATCAATTCATCTTTGGTTGTTTTATTTTTATGATAAATCTTATTATTCTAATTAACAATTACTAGCTTGTTGATTAGATATTGTTTCTATATTAGATGAGTAGAGATACACTAATATAGATAGATCACTCATGGAAGCAGAGAGTTGATTGGGATGCTAGAGATAGATCTACTAAACTCTTTGGGCTTTAACTCCTTAATATTAATTCTATTCCTATTTGATCTTGGATGAGAAGAGATTCCTTCTAATTTACTTAGGAATTAGGTTTTAGATCACTTGAGAGAGGTTCTAGAATAATCTTATAGGCGTCCAACTCAATCCATTGTTTGATATGCATAAGAAACTAGGGGGATTCATATCTAGATTAGCTTTGCCTAGATTATTTCTATCAATATCTTTTATGCTTTCTTAGATTAGCTTAGTTAATTTAGCTTACTTTAATCAATCTTCATTTTAATCAACTAGACAATAGTTTAAGTTTGAGCTAGTACTTGTGTTGGTGTCTCTATGGATCAACCTCGTTACTGCTATACTACCTAAATGATAGGTGCACTTGCCTAGAGCCAAGGTAAAATTCATTGTTGTGAACCCTTAAGTTTGCACCTTCCAGTATGTGATTGAACCTTAGAAGCACTTAGACTCAGTAAATAAACCTTCAAAAGTTGAAAACTCTCAAAATGGAAAAATCAAAACATTTCTTTTTGACATTTGAACCCTTTCAAATCATCTAGGACTGAGTAATAATACAACAAAACTAGAATCGCAGAAAATGGAGGGGAAACGAGTGAGAACAGATGAAAACGAGCAAGATGGGTGGATCAGCATTGGTTACTGTATAGCCACAGAGCCTTATGCCATGCTGCATAGCACTGTGCGGCACTGCCACAGAGGCCTATGTGGTCCCATAAAGGCTTGTGTGGCAACGCAAGCATGTTTTTGTTTTTCTATAATCCCACATCAAATATGAATAGCTTCTATGCTTCAACTCTCCCTTTATATATAGAGGGCCTCTCCACACTTCAAGAGACCAACTTTCAGAGCTTGAAAAGCATTACTTCAAGCAAAACGCTTTGCAAAGCGTGTTGGGAGGTTTCTCTTTGATTCCTATCCAACTAGTTAAATGCTTTTTGCCTGCCTATTCGAGGTAAGTCTTTTGCCCAAGGCTCATTTTTCCACTCTGAGGCTAGCTGCCACCCACCATCTAAGGCTACCTGTCGCCTGCCATCTAAAGCTAGCTGCTGCCTGCCATCCAAAGTCAGCCACCACCTACCATCTGAGACCAACCACTGCCTACCATCTAAAGCTAGCCACCACCATCCATCTATGGCTAGCTGCGACCCGCCATCCAAAACCACTACCGCCGGCCATCCAAAACCAGCTGCCACCTGCCGTCCAAAGCTAATCATTGCCCACTTTTTGAGGTAAGCATCTTTTCCTTTAATTTTCTATTGTTTAAATTTCCTTACCTCTTTTAGTTAGTTAATTAAATTGATTCATCTAGATTGATAGCTAATCAACTTAGTAATCAATTAAATTAATTAATTAACTTAACCCTCTTTTAATCAATCAATCAAAACATGATAAAGTGGCTAGGCTAAACTAACTCCTTCACAAGAAGGGAGAACTACATGGGTTCTGATTCCCATTCAAAGGGATATGTAGGCATGCTTGGTTCAGGCATCGAATCCAATTAAAATTAATCAACTCTCCCCCTATCACCTTCTTCACTTGCTTTTATTTTGCTTTCCTTTATTTAGTTATTAAGTTTAGTTTAGGGAATGTGTGACTTCCTTAGAACCCATAAGGGCTAGAAGAGGTATCCTTTAAGTTTGGATTTCATTGTAATATTGACTCTCTTTTACTTTGAATTCTAATTGTGTATAAACTTTATGGATTGAATGATCATGCATATTATAAATTGTTCATACATTTTAATTATTCATGAAATATATTTTAAGTCACTCTTATATTCATTGGCCAAACTTATTTTGTTAAAATAAACTGAAAATCTAGTTCCCAAATCCTCTTTGGTTTCGAGGATAGTGATCTTTTTCCTTTGGGTAATAATTGGAGTCAAATGGGTTTTTCCTTATATTTTCCCAAATAAAAACAAATTAGGTGGCGACTCTAAGAAATAATTTTCAAATCTATCAAAGATAAGCCTGAGGGCTTTCCCGTGAGTTCTTTCCCAAATGAGCATTTTAATTCTCTTTAGCGGATTGAACTGGTGCTCAGGTGAGGCCTCACAGCTAACGACTCTACTGGGGAGTGGCTTTCTTTTAATAAAAGGAAAAATAAGTGAACTACTAATTGGTTTAAAAGAGTTTAGCCTTTTGATATGATTGTTACTTTTCATGCATCACTTACATAGGCTCTTTGCCATTCAACTTAGTTTTTGGAAAACAATGGATAATGAGTAGCATCCGGTGGGTAACCCTCCTTAGGTCTATTCGCCGATAGTAAAATCATCAACCCCGCAACAAATCCTTTGATCATTTCAAAGGTGTAACAAGTATGCATGTATTGTTGGACCCACGCGAGGCTCCTTGACTCACATGTGGTTAGGTATATCACTGCTCTAGTGTGACGGGTACCCAAATCAAGCCACCCTTACCCTTTCATGTAATGAACTTAGATTCTAACCTTAGGTTATATGTACCATAATTAAAACCTTGCATATTTGCATTCTCATGAAATATTTTCCTTATGCATTCATATTGTATAACAAAATATGCATTCATCTTAAGTCTAGGTCGAACCTTAAACCGAAGAAGGGTCAAACATTCTTATCTCCATTCAAACATCTCCCCCATAAACACTCTCACCTATACCTCATCACTTATCCAATAACCCTTAATACCATCACCCTAAGCCTTTAGCCTAAACACCATTATCCTTAAACCAAAAACCTCTTATCTCTGTCCAAACACCTTCACCCCCACAAATCTAAAACTATCACCCTAACCTTTAACCTTAAACACATCACCCTAGCCTTATCCTAAACACCAAACACTCAAACCTCACACCTCAAATGTAAACCTAAACCACCATTAACCTTTAGACCTTAAGCCATAAACCCACGACCCTAAAACCCATATCTAACCCTAAAAACCCTGCTACTTGACCATAAGCCTAACCCACAGCCCCTATCCTTATCCAAAAAAAAAAAAAAAAATTAGACACCTTAGGTTCTTTATGCCAAAACCATTATCTTGATCCTTTCCTTTATTCAAAATCAAACCCACTATCCTTAAACCCAACACCGATGGCCCATCACTTTTCAAAATCAATCTGTTACCCTTAAGCCTAATAACTTTGGCCCAACACACTACCTTAAACCCAATTCCTTTGATCCTACCCTAAAACCTAAAGCATTTGCCTCATCTCACCTTAAGCCCAAAAAAATGGTTGGTTCATGATACAATAGGGAAGCCTTTTCTCTTAGGATCTACATGCCTATACCCTCATCACCTTTTCTATTCCATGCCTATCACTTACCTTATTGCTTTGGTTTGAAGGTACCAATGGCCAACTCACTTAACACGGCTTCTTTGACCACACTCGTGACCAAAGTCCTTAAGAAGCAAGAAGAGTATTTCCAAGCTGTCCTAGCTGCTTAACAAGCCCAATTCGAGGAACAAAGGCAATTCATTATTGAGGAAGTTTAAGCTATGATTAACCAGGCCAACCTTCCTAACCCAAACCTTATCTTGAACCAAACCAATCCTAGCCCAAATTCGATTCAAACCAACTCATATCTAAACTAAGGTGGGGAGGTTTTCACTTATCCATACACTAGATTGCTCATGGAGAAACTTGGAACATTGGAAAGAACCATCAAATCCCTAAAGCACCATAATGATCTAATTAATATGGATAGTTTAACCTTATTCCTTGATGCCAAGCTTCCTCCTAAATTCAAAATGCCTGAATTGGAAATATTTGATAGAACCATTTAACCCAAGACTCATTTAAAGATATATGTGGCGGCAATGAAATCTTTGGGAGTTAGCGATGAGCTCTTTGCTCAACTATTCCAATAATCACTAACTAGTGTTACTAGGAAATGGTTCCTTTCACTAGATAACAGCAAGAAAAGGACATAGGAAGATATCTGTTGTGCCTTTATTGACCAATATCATTATAACAGTGAAGTGGATGTCACTAGGCATGACTTGAAAACTACCAAGCAGCTTCCAGAGGAGTCCTTCTCTATGTTCCTTACAAGGTGGAGGACTAAAGTTGCTCAAATGGTAACCAGACCAACAAAGTAAGAACAATTGGACATCCTTGTCAAAAACCTACTTTCGACCTACTAAGACCACTTGTTAACCCAATACCTATCCATTTTTAAAGCTTTGATTGCAACTGCATCAAAAGTTAAAGATTGTATCCAAAGTGCATCATTTCAACCTGAATTTCTTACCACCAACCCGAGTAGTGATGAAGAACCTGAACCCAATTCAACCCCACCTTACCTCAACCCCAAGTGGCATGACATACAAGAGTTCAAATTCAGCTAATCTAACCTATTTGAGATTGAATTCCAAGTCTGAGTTTGAGTATAATTCTAAATCCTAAAGTCTGAGTCTAAATTCAAGTCTATGTCTATCATCTTATTTTCTTTTTCATGTATTTTTTCATCAATCATGTCAGTCTCCTTTTGTTATCTTAGAATAATTTTTTTTCATTGTAATGAAACATCCACATTTTTTTTAATTATTTGGGCACTTGTTTTTCTTGTTTTAAACATGGATGAGCTTCAAAAGAAAAAAAAAAGAAAAAGAAAGAAAGAAAAAAAAAGAGAAAAAAAATAAGAAAAAAGAGAGAAAGAGAAAAAGAGAAGATAGTCAATTAAATGCACCACAGCTAGCACATATTGGAATTAAGGTGCCATCAACAATTGCTTTGCCAACTCATAACCAAAGAAGGTCAAAAAATAGACCTCTCATCAATTAATTGAAGTATAAAAATCAAATGATACACCTTAATAAGGGGCAGCAAGTTTTTCAAATCCAAAATTCAAAAGTTAGAGCCTTTCAAAGTGAAGCAACAAATAATGGTGGCATATTTTCTCCCAAATTTCATTAATCCAAGCTTGCTAATTTGAGAACCTGAAAGGGTGGCTTAGGCAAAACTTAGAGCCAAAAAAAAAAAAAAAAAGGAGGGAGAGAGAGAGAGAGAGAGAGAGAGAGCATATCCTAGTCATCTTCCTTCGTGTCCAAAGTAGTCCTCAATCAATCTGTCTCATCTCATCAGTCATCCTTCCTCACTAGAGATTCATCCTCTAAAGTGATATTGTCTTCGATGCCTTTATCTCATAATGGGGGCATATCCTTCTAGGTGTGAGGCCTCGCCCGAGCACCGATTTGATCTGCCGAGGAATTGAAATGCTCTTCGGGAGAAACTCCATGATTGGAACTCGCTGTGAGTTCTGAAAATTGATTTTTGTAAATTGAAAGTTGTGAAAGTGAGTCGCCACTTTAATTTACTTATTTTAATTGGGAAAATTAAAGAAAACCCAAATTGATTGACTCCAAAAATGTTTTGATTTTGTCCCAATGGAAAAACACTAATCCACAAGTGACCAAAGAAGGCTCAAGGATAAGGTTTTGGTAATTACACAATTTGAGAAAATATAATTTTCTTTACTTTGGCAAGCAAAAGTTTGCAAAAATAACTCTTGAAAAAGGAATTTTCATGTATGTATGAATAGAATATAATGATGCATGAAATAGATATATATGATAAAATGAAATGAAATGGCAATAAATAAGTAAAAGAATAAATCCTACTTAATTATTACAAAGCCAAAACGATTAAAATAAAGAGGATCTTTCCTCTAATCTTTATGGGTACTAGGGAAAGCACACATTCCTTAACTAAAGTAACATAGAATTAGAAATAAAAGATTAATGCAAATAAATCAAAGTAAAAGGAAAAAAATGTTAATAAAAAGATTTTGGAGTTGATGCCTTTTCAGAATGGCAGCCTGCGTATCCTATTGAATAAGAATCAAACCCCACGCAGTTCTTCCTTCTTGGGAAGGAGGGGTTCTGAAAAAAGTGTTGGTTTGTTTATTAATTTAATTCTAATTCTTAAATTAATAAATTTTAGATCTTTTCTGTTTTAGACCTAAAGAGAATTCTAGATCTGAGTTTAGAATTTTGAAAATGGACAAAAAGAATTATACCTTTGCTTTCCTTGATTTTCGGAAGAATAAGATGAGCTTAATTTGGATCTAAGCTCCACTTTGTATTTAGGACCTTGAAGTTGAACCTTAATAGCAAAAGGTTAGCAAAATAGCATAATGAATGTAAATTAAAAAAAAAATTGAAGCCATAGCTTTTGTATCAAATTTCAAGTAGAACTTAAGCACAATAAGCAAAGCAGTATAGGAGGATTTTTGCCTTGGAATCCCCCCAAATGAGCTAGAAGGAGGCTTTATTTATAGAGCTGCTGAGGAGGGTGCTGGCGGCACGGGCGGCACCTATAGCATGCCGGCCGACTAGGCGACACAATGGGCATGCCGCCTATACCGCCGGCACTGATTTCATACCGCCTATGGGGCAGCACATCCGACATGCCGCCAGAGAGGCGGTGTGCCTCGTGCTCGTTGATGGCTGGTTCGACCTATTTCCTACTTTTTCATCCATTTCTGGTCCGTTTCAATTTTGATTCGAGCTCAGTTTGATTTTATTAGTTCATGATTAAAAAGCAGTCGACTAGGGGTGAAAGATTCATGAAATTTATTTTTCAATGGGGTGCTGCCCCACACCCCACAAGGGGCACTGCCCCTTTGATCCCTGCCAGCTAACTGGCTAGCGGGACTGTCGTATGCATAGCACACTATTCTTAATAGGTGTCAAGCTGCAGCTGGATCATAAGGGTGTAAATTTGAGGGTTCATAGCTGCCCCCTCATCAGAATTGGCTTTAGGTAAAAGGCAATTCTAATGACAGTGAATCTTGGGAAGAGATGCCATGTCAGACTTTGGGCTTGTGCTCTTGCAACATTAGATTTTTGCCATATCAGTTTCTAGACTATACCATGTCAGACTCTAAGCTTGTGATATCTGCTTATGCTTATCATGCATAAGGACATTCATGCTTTGTGCAAACTAAACCTTATGAAGAAAGACAAACATGGTATAAAGATATGAACTTTTTGAGAGAGGGCCCATAGGATAAATGAGGTTTTGTCAATGGCTATTAGCTTGACCTTACCATTGGATGTGAGAATGGTCATGGTGATCTTCAATTAAGGCTATATGTCCAGCCTAATTGTTAGAGGTAAAGATGATCTGGTGAATTTTAATCAAGACTATTTGTTCTACTTAGACTTTAAGATTTGGAGATTTGGTCCACCTAAGGAATTCAAATTGGTTTAGCAAGGCCACTTGTTTGGCCCTACTATTAGGGAGATTATGGTTAAAGTTACTTGTTTGGCTTTGATGTTTGGAAAGATTAAGATCAAAGCTATCTGTTTGGCTTTGGTGGTTGGGAGGATTATAGTCAAAGCTATCTGTTCGGCTTTGGTGGTTAGGAGGATTAAGGTCAAAACTATTTGTTCGGCCTTGTTGGTTGGGAAAGTTTAGATCAAAGCTATCTGCTTGGCTTTAGTATTAGAAGGATTAGGATCAAAGCTATCTATTCGGCTTTGGTGTTAGAAGGAATAGGATTAAAACTATCTGTTTGGCCTTACTAGTTAGGAAAGTTAGGATCAAAGCTATCTGTTTGGCTTTAGTATTAGAAGGATTAGGATCAAAGCTATCTGTTTAGCTTTGGTGTTAGATTTAGAGAAGGTTATGTCTTTAAAAGATGAGGGGTGTGAGAATGTCAACATGGGTGGCTTGACTCAGTTTGCCCATTGAAAGTTATGGTTGAGGATTAGTCCTTGTAGGGAAAGGTCTTGGCTAAGGAGGGTAGGTTTGGTTAGGAAATCTATTTGAAAGGCTTAGTCTGATTTTGGCTTAAAGGAGATCATGGGCTTTATAAATGAAGGCCTTTTGGGAGTGGGCTTTATGGTGAAGGCTTCTTGGTTTAGGCTTTATGATGAAGGCTTTTGGTTTTGGGCTTCGTGGCGAAGGCTTTTGGGTCATGTGCCTCTTAATGAAGGCTTCTTGATTTGAAGGTAGTTGAAACTTCTAGATTTGAGCTTCTTGATGAAGGCTTTTGGATTTGGGCTTCTTAATGAAGGCTTTTGGATTTAGGCTTTTTAATGAAGGCTTTTGGATTTGGGCTTCTTGATGAAGGCTTTTGGATTTGGGCTTCTTAATGAAGGCTTTTGGATTTGGGCTTCTTCATTAAGGCTTATGGTTTAGGCTTCTTGATGAAGGCTTTTGGGAGATATGCCTTGACTTCTAGCTTTGCCAAGGAAACTATATTTAAAGATGATAAGCCCTGATAGACTTGGAAATTTTGGTTCTACTCATTTTGAGATAATGCCAAGGAATAGGTGGCATGTGGTATGATTTGCCAATGAGACTTAGGATGGAACAATATGAGTTCATGATTGAAAAGCAATCGACTAGGGGTGAAAGATTCATGAAATTTATTTTTCAACGAGGCGCTGCCCTGCACCCTGCAAGGGGCGCTGCTCCCTTGACCCCTGCTCTCTAACCGGCTAGCGGGACCGCCGTATGCGTAGCGCACTATTCTTAGTAGGCGTCAAGCTGCAGCTGGATCATAAGGGTGTAAATTTGAGGGTTCACACTAGGGCATCATCATCTTTTGTTAAATCAGTCTTGTCACTTAGCTCAAAGAGCTTAGGTTCAATCTCTCGCATTACTAGTCTGTCATGTTCCTATCTCTCATTAAGAGCATGATCCCCAAGTTGTCTCTTTTCATCAGTCTTTCAATAGTTTTTTAAGGCACCTCCTTTCAGCCAGTTTGTCATCTATGTTTAAGCTAATAAAGTGTCATCCTAAATCTCTCTTCAATCCCAAAATGACAAGATTAGCTAGGCTTGTTCTTTTCCATGAATCATGATACAAATAGCAAAATCATACAACCTCTCTAATCTCTTTCAAAATTTCCAACCCACCTTTAAATCATTCCCAAAACTTCACAAATGTACCATCCTAAGCCATATTGGAAAAATCATCCTGCCTGTTCAAGCTCAAGCCTCACACCATCCTTTCAAGCTCAAGCCTCATACCACTCTTTCCTTGGCAAAGTCTTATCATCTTCTAAGAGCTAAGCCCATGGGCAAAACCAAAGATCCTAAGTCTTTCAAGACTCATCATCCTTAAAGCCAACTTTCTCTAACATAACTAAAATCAAATCATGTCTTGTAAAGCTTAAGAAGGGCTCGAACCACTCAAGTCATTCTATGTCTCTTTAGTAAAATCTCATTATCCTTGAAAAGACTAAGTCTCCTTGGCAAATTATATTAACCATAAAGTCCAACAGAGTCAAGGCCAGCCAACTATATGATGGGTGAGAAACTTTTATATGCCCATGTCAAAGGGCAAACCCTCATCTATGAGCCTGTGACTAAAACCTTTACCACCATACTCGAGATAAAGCAACCATCTTCCAAAGGGGTCCAAAGCACCCTTGTAGAAAAGTCCAAGCTGACAAAGCCTTTTAACCAAAAGCCTTCAAGCCTTGACCCTAAAACCTAAGCTGAAAGGCATTCATTATAAAAACCACTCCCAAAAAACCTTCACTATGAAGCACAAGCCCAAAAAGCTTTCACTATAAAACCTACTCCCAAGAAGCCTTCACCATGAAGCCCAAACCAAGAAGCCTTACCATGAAGCCCATTCCCAAAAACTTTTATCACAAAGGCCAAGCATAAAAGTCTTTACCATAAAGCCCTAACCAAGCTGCCTTCACCATGAAGTCCAAGCCTAAAAACTTTCACCATGAAGCCCATTCACAAAAAAATAAAAAAAAAAAAATTTCTTCATTTATGAATACCATAATCTCTTCCAAGGCCAAATCTGACCAAGCCTTCCTCAACTAATTTTTTAGCCTGACCTTTCCTCTGAGCCAAACCTAACTGAGCTTAAGGTAGAACTTGACCGAGTCTTCTAAATAAACTCCCCAAAGGTTGTAACTTGAAGAAGCCAAAGTGCTAAACCTGACTAAGCCTTCCATATGAACTTCTCTAAGGATAAGCTCCATAAGTTGACCTTCCTTAAACCTTCTAATGACTGGACCCTCCTGATCAAGTTCTCCGATTCAGTCTCAAACCAAATCTTCTCTAAAGTTAGACCTATCTAAGCTGAATAGCCTGATCTTTTCCAAGTCCATTCCTTCCTTAACTTTCTAGAATGACTTCTTCCTAGGCTAAACTGATAGCCATCAACCAACCAGTCTCACACCTGACATGCCCACTTCATCTTTGAGCTAGCCAATCAACCAAAAACCAAATGACCAAACCACTTTCCTCCATCATTCTAATGAAGGGGCACTTCCCTCCCAAATGCTCACCTTTCTAAAATGGGGGCATCTTTCTCCCAAAGATCAACACTTTTACATTAGGACTGACCCTTCACAGGTTTAAGGTATCAGATCATTACATAATTATCTAGCATTTTTTGCATTAAACAGGACATGGATCATCGCAAATTGTCAAACTCTCGAAGAAAGATAGATCATCAACCCAGTCAATCTAAATTAATCTCTTTTTCGAAAATCAATCTCAAGATCAGTTATCTTCATTTTCTTTCCTACCAGGCAGGATCATCATCATCATTCCTACCAGATAGGATCACCACTTTGTCAATTCCTATCAGACAGGGTCATCTTCTTTCCTACCAAACAGGATCATCATCATCATTCCTACCAGACAAGATCACTACTTCGTTGATTTCTACCAGACAAGGTCATCTTCTTTCTTAGTAGATAGGATCATCATCATCATTCCTACTAGATAGGATCACCATCTTCATCAATTCCTAGTAGACAAGGTTACCTTATTTCCTACTAGACAGAATCATCATCATTATTCCTACCAGACAGGATCACCACTTTGACTTCATTTATACCAGACAGGATCACTACTTCATCAATTCCTACCAGATGAGGTCATTTTTTTTCCTACCAGATAAGATCATCATCATCATTCCTATCTAGGATCACCACTTCATCTATTCCGACTAAATGGGATCATCTTCTTTCCTACCAGACAAGATCATCATCATCATTCTTACTAGATAGGATCATCATTCCTACCAGACAGGATCACCACTTCATTGATTTCTACTAGACAGCGTCATTTTTTCTACTAAACAAGATCATCATCATCATTCCTACCAGATAAGATCACCACTTTGCTAATTCTTACCAGATAGGGTCGCTTTCTTTTCTACCAGACATGATCATCATTCCTACCAGACAGGATCATCATTCCTACTAGACAAGATCACCACTTCTTCAATTCCTACTAGATAGGGTCATCTTCTTTCCTACTAGAAAGGATCACCATTTTGTCGATTCCTACCAAACAGGAACATCACCTTTAGTTCCTACTAGATAGGAGAAGTACCAAATGCTACCAACTGCTAGATTTCCCAAATATATTGAGGTCATCTTCATTAAAATTCAACTACACTTTTCACCCAAATGTCTAAACTCTGTCCTAGATAATAATTTAGTTCCTTTCACCATCCCTCATCCTCAGGTTCATTGTCATTAGAATTGCCTTTCAGACAAAGATAATTATGATGAGGGGGCAGCTGTGAACTCTTAATTTTGCACCTTCTAGTATGTATTTGAACCTTAGAAGCACCTGGGCTTAATAAATAAACCTTCAAAAGTCGAAAACTCTCAAAATGAAAAAATCAGAACATTTCATTATAATATTGACTCTCTTTTACTTTGAATTCTAATTGTATATAAACGTTATGGATTGAATGATCATGCATATTATTAATTGTTCATATATTTTAATTGTTCATGAAATATATTTTAAGTCACTCTTATATTCATTATTCAAACTTATTTTGTTAAAATAAACTAAAAACTTAGTCCCCGAATCCTCTTTGGTTTCGAGGCTAGTGATATTTTTCCTTTAGGTAATAATTGGAGTCAAATGGGTTTTTTCTTATATTTTCCCAAATAAAAACAAATTAAGGTGGCGACTCCAAGAAACAATTTTCAAATCTATCAAAGACAAGCCTGAGGGCTTCCTCGTGATTTCTTTCCCAAATGAGCATTTCGATTACCTTTAGAGGATCGGGCCAGTGCTCGAGCGAGGCCTCACAGTTGTCGAGCTATTATAAATGTAAAACTCCCAGTGTGGCAAAATGCTTAACAAGTTTTTGGCGCAGTTGCCGGGGACACTTGTATACAATATTAGCAATATGATAGAGATTATTGATCTAGTTTTTATTTTCATGTTTGTTTGTTTTCATTTGTTTTCATTTGTTTGTTCTATTTTATGTTTTTATTTCTTTTGAGTTTTTGTGTTTGAAATAAAAAGAAAATTCTCCATGGCTAAATGGAATTATCATCAATGGAGTTATTGCCCAAATGAAGAATGGGGATACCAGGAAAATTAGTATCATGATCATGGATACGTATATCAAATTGATTTTTTAGAGGAATATGGATGGGGAGCACCACAAGAGTAGTCATCCCTTGAGTTTGCATTAGAAAGATTCAGTAAATCTATGGAGAATTGGGTCAAGGAAGTGGACAAAAGAAATGATGCATTAGAAGCTAGCTTCCCAACTCAAATTTTATTTTTTGAAGTAGACACTACATTAGAGGATGATGAGCATGCACAAAAGGAGCATACATTGGAAGAGATGTGTGTAAAATTAGTGGGAGCTATAAAGAAAAGATTTCAGAGCATAGAGGCAACCCTAGAATACCAACAAACCTCTTTTCACAATCTAGAAAATTTTGTTAGGTAAATTTTGAAATTGCTAAGTGAAAGACCTGAAGGCAATTCACCCAGTAATATCAAAGCCATTCTGAAAGAGCAACAAAGGACCACTACCACAACTTGGTTGTGGAATGATGATAGTGATGAAGAAGAGAATGGTGAGGACAATTTGGGACTATTGCACACAAAATTTAATGATTGCTTAAGTGAACAACCCTAAATCCAGCAATGGGACATGAATGGAGTGGATTCAAGTGTTGAAGAACTCTCTTTCGATGATAGTAAGCTATGGGAGAGCATCGAGGGGGAAGCTATGCATGTTGAAAGTCACACCTCCCTATCATTCCAAACCCCTCACTTTTTGAAGAGAATAGTAATAGCCCACCCATAATCCCAACACCCACCCTTGCCATGCTTAATCTCTTAGAAGCTCAACCAGTAATCCCTATAACAAGTCAATGGGTAAAGCACTTCAATGATGGTTCCATACCTAGCAAGCTCAGCTTTGCACGAAATGAAGGCTATGTAAAGTCCAACACCTTTACTGAAAGAAGGCTATGCAAAGGCTATGTAAAGGCCAACGCCTTTTACATACTCTTCTTTTTTTAATTTATAGAGGTATCTAGCAAAAGGAATCCTCCACCCCCTTGGTGGAAGATGAATAATGATAACGTCCAGCTAATACGATGTTCAAGAAGCATTGAATGGGAGGCAACCCATTGATGGTTTTTGTTTTTATGTTTATTATTTCTCTTTTCTTTTTATTTCCTTTCTATTTTATTTTCTTTTTATTTTTGTTTTAAATTGAATGGATCTTATCTTGGTTGTAGTTTAATATTTCTATGTGCAAAAACAATGATCATGACAAACTCTAACTAGAATAAACATTGCATAAAGATTCATGTACAACATCATTCAGGGTAGTTCATTCTCTCTTCTATTTTTTTATTTTAATTATTTATAACACATTAGGGACAATGTGTTACTTAAGTATGGGGGAGAGGTATTTTATTGCATCTTAATCTTTTATTGAATCTTAAGATTGAATGAATTGAGTTGTGGCAATAGTTTGATTTGAAATTAACTCCCTCTAGTGATTAATTAGTCTAATTTTGCTATGACAATGACTTGTTGCAGTGTGGATTGAATATGGTGGTCATGATTAGGAAATTAAGTTTTTGCAAATCTTTTGCCTAAAATTTGAAACTTTAGTTACACTTTTCGAGTCTATTTTCTTCCACTGTTACTTTTGCTCTAGTTTAATAGAAATACTTAATATCTTAAGTACTTTGACTGCTTTTCTTGAAAAAAAAAAAAGAGATTGTGCAAAGGAGCTTTGAAAATATTTACATATTCCACTGTTATTGACTATTTAAAAAAAAAAAGGGGTTGAGATTATGAATAGTGCTAGTAGCCATTTGAATGTGTGATTCTAGTTGACTAAGTAAGGGCCGGCACCATAAGTGTTTGGATTCACATAAAAAGGCTAGAATGACAATTCAAACAAGTCAAGCTTCTTAGTTAATTAAAAAGAAAACATGAATTGAAATGCATAATTAATGAAAAGTCGAGTGAGTAGTCAAGCACCTATGGGAAAAATCCTTATAAATCTACTTTATTTGAACTTTTGTAACTTTAGAATTATTTGCTCAAACTTGTAACTTTAGAATTTAGGTTTCAGATTTTTGAGATTTGTTTTAGAGATTTCTTGATTTGGCTACCATATTTGCGCTTTGCTGATTTTAAGTTGTTGTAAATCCTTTTGAATTTCTTTGACTAGAAAGGGTAGGTTTTATTTCTTACTATTGTTATAATTTAATTTGCTTGAGGACAAGCAAATACTCAAGTGTGGGGAAATTTGATAAGTACTTAATTGACTGCACTTTACCCCTTGTTTTTAATATATTTTACCTTTAAATTGAGTTTGATTTATTTTTTTAATGCTTTCCCATAGTTCTTTTAATTAACCCAGGGCCAAATGATGCCATGAACCAAATGTGACCCAGAATGGTGAAAGATCCAAACCAAAACGTTGACTTTTAGAAGAAGATGGGCAACCACAGGTGAAATCTCAGTTGGGATTCCACCCGCGTGATAAGAGCAAATTAGAAATACATCCAGTAGCCTCCCACGGGTGGAAACACCACTAAGATTTCACCTGTGGACCCTTGGAGTAGTTGGCACAGCTGGAATCTCAATTGAGATTTCAGTATTGTGAGGTTAAATTCCAGTAATATAACATATTAGACAACATTTTAGAAAGGAGGAGACGCCCAAGAGGAAAAATAGAGATCTAAAGGGTTGGCTAAGTCCTAGAGTCAAGGAAAAGGCTTGAAGGCTAGAGATATTGAGGGCTTAATTGAATCAAAGGCCAAGATCCAAATGGATAAGGAAGATTGAATAGAAGATTTCAAAGAACATCTTCAATATCTGTTTGAGATTTCTTCTTCTTTTATTTTCTGCATCTTTGCTCTTCAATTTTAATATGAGCTAATTCTATTTGTGATGAACCCTAGTTTTGATTGTATAGATTGAAGGATTTAATCTTTAATCAATTCATCTTTGGTTGTTTTATTTTCATGATAAATCTTATTATTCTAATTAACAATTGCTAGCTTGTTGATTGAATATTGTTTTTATATTAGATGAGTAGAGATACCCTAATATAGATAGATCACCGATGGAAGTAGAGAATTGATTGGGATGCTAGAGATAGATCTACAAAACTCTCTAGGCTTTAACTCCTTAATACTAATGTTGTTCTTATTTGATCTTGAATGAGAAGAGATTCCTTCCAATTTATTTAGGAATTAGGTTTTAGATCGCTTGAGAGAGGTTCTAAAATAATCTCATGAGGGTCCAACTTAATCCATTGTTTGATATGCATGAGAAACTAGGGGGATTCATATATAGATTAGCTTTATCTAGATTATTTCCTTTAATATCATTTATTTGCTTTCTTAGATTAGCTTAGTTAATTTAGCTTAGTTTAATAAATCTTCATTTTAATTAACTAGACAATAGTTTAAGTTTGAACTAGTACTTGTGTCGGTGTCTTTGTGGATCAAGCTTGTTACTGTTATATTACCTAAATGATAGGTGCACTTGCCTAGAGCCAAGATAGAATTACTCATTGAGCTATTATAAATGTAAAACTCTTGATGTCGCAAAACACGCAACAACAGTGCTCGAGCAAGGCCTTATAGCTGGCGACTCCACTGGGGAACTCCAAAATCTTTTTTTTTTCAAAATAAAAGATGAAAGTGGATTGCTCTTGGTAAAACAAAAAGTTTTGCTTCTTAGTACAAAATAGCTTTTCATGCATCACTACATTAGGCTTCTTGTCCAAAACACTAGTTTCTTAAGAAAACAAATGATAGAAAGTAACATCGAGTGGGCAACCTTCCTTAGGTCTGCTTATCGATAGTGAAATTATCTAGCCTGCAACTTATCCTCCAATCCTTTAGATGTGTAATGAGTATGCGAGTACCACTAGACCCTCGTGAGACTCTTTAACTTACATGTGGTTAGGTATATCACATCTCTAGTGTGACGGTTCCTTTTAAACTACCCTTGCCCTTTCATGTAATGACTCATAGAACTCTCCTTTAGGATTGTATACACCATAATACTGAACTTGATACGTCATGAAACCTTTTCATTTATGCATACATGTATGTATAGCTTGAACCTTATGAAGAGTCAAAAACCTATCTAAACATCTTCACACCTAAACCCATGGTCCATTTAAACCCATGGTCAAAACCCAAAACCTATAGTCCACCTTAAGCCATTGTCAAAAATCCAAAACCTATGTCAGACTCATGGTAAAAATAAACCCATCTATAGTACCCTATGTGAGGCCTCGCCTGAGCATCAGTCTGATTCGCTGAGGGGAATCGAAATGCTCTTTGAGAGAAACTCCACGATTGAAACTCGCTGTGAGTTCAAAAAATTAGGTTTTGTAATTTGTTGTTTGTGAAAGAGAGTCGTCACTTTGATTTACTTGATTTAATTGGGAAAATTAAACAAAACCCAAAACGATTGACTCCAAAAAATATTTTAATTTATCCCAATGGAAAAGAGCACTAATCTGCAAGTGACTAAAAAGGGCTCAGGGATTAGGTTTTGGTAATTATACAATTAAGAAGATATGATTATCTTCAATTTGGCTAAAAGTAGCGAAATAACTCTTAAAAAGGTAATTTTTGTGTATGCATGAACATGATTAAAATGATAAATGAAATAGTCATATATGATAGAATGAAATGAAATGACAATTATAAATAAATAAGAAAAGATAAATCCTACTTAATTATTACAAAATCAAAATGAATGAATAAAGATAACCTTTTCTCTAGCCCTATAGATACTACGAAAAGCACATATTCCTCAACTAAGTTAAAGAAATGAAAATACAAAATTGAAATAAAATGCGAGTGCAAATAAATCAATGCAAAAGGGGAAAATGTTATTAAAAAGATTTTGGAGTTGATACCTTATAGAATGGCAGCCTATGTATCCTTTTGAATAGAAATCAAACCCTATGCAGTTCTTCCTTCTTGCAAAGGAGGGGTTTTGGAAAAAATATTGGTTTGGTTTATTAATTTAATTTTAATTCTTAAATTAATAAATTTTAAATCTTTTCTATTTTAGACCTAAAGAAAGATAGGATAGAGAGAATTCTAGATCTGAGTTTAAAATTTTAGAAAAGGAAAGAAGAAAAGGAAGTATACCTTTGCTTTCCTTGACCTTCAGATGAATGGGGCAAGCTTAACTCTAGATCTAAGCCACCTTGGATTTGAGAATCTTGAAGTTGAACCTTACACAAAAAAAGGTTACCAAAATAGAGTAATAATAGCTAGTTAAAAGGATTTGGAGTGATGGATTTTGATATTAATTTAGCACAATTTTAGCATAGAAAAAAGAGCTTTTAGGTGAGTTTTCCTCTCAAAATCCATGTCAAATAGAATGGAAGCTCTATTTATAGGGTAGAGGTGAAGGATGTCGCCGGAATCTGACGGTGGTACCCAATTGGTGCCACCAATGCCACTGACACTCTAGGCTTGCTGCCTATGCCGTTAGCATATTAGGCAAGCCTTCCGATGCAGTGGCATGCCTGGCATGCCACTAAATCATTGGATCAACCTGGTTTTGCATTGTTTTGGTTGGTTTTGGTCCATTTCTGATCCAATTTGAGCTCGACTTGATTTTATGGGTTCATAATTGAGTGCTGATCATTTAAAGGTGAAAGATTAGGAAAATTATTTGTCAATGAAGTGTTGCCTCGTTGACCATTGCCTACTAATCGGTTAGCGGGACTGTCGTACTGGCTATACATAGTGCACTAATTTTAGCAAGTGTCAAGCTGCAGCGACATCCCAAGGGTGCAAATTTGAAGGTTCACAGCTGTCCCCTCATCATAATTGGCTTTGAGCAAAAAGCGATTTTGATGACAATGAACCATAGGAAGAGATGCCATGTTAGACTTTGGGCTTGCAGTCGTGCCACATCTAATTTTTAGCTTATATGCTCTTATGTCATGTCAAATTCTAGGCTATGCCATGTCATGCTCTAGATTTGTACCATGTTAGATTTTAGGCTTATGATACCTCCTTTTGCCATACATAAAGGCATTCATGCTTATGCAAATTGAACCTTGTGAAGGGTAAAAAAGGTATAAGAATATGAACCTTTTGGGAGAGGGCCTTAAAGGAATGATGGAGCCAAACACAGTAGAAGGGAGGTGGTGGGGTGAAATTTCAAATATTTTAAAATTTTACTTCACCCAATTTTGGTCCAAAATCCATTCAAGCAATCAAATAATTTATGTGTAAAACACATATGCATATAAAGAAGAAGGAAGAGTAATCATATTACCTCTTATAGGTTCCTTCATTCTTTACCAAAGAGCTTCCCAATTGCGATGCCTCTAGATCATCCACACCTAGCTCACCTCCAAGTTTCCTCTTGATTTCTTTAGTGTTCTTGAATCCTCTCTTACTTGCCCAATTTGATTCAAGATTTCCCTCAAAAATCTTTAGGAATTTAAGGTTTCTGTTTGGTTTGTTTTGGACTAAACACATTTTCAATTTGTAAGCATTTGTTCTTTATGAAAGAACAAAGAAGAAAATTGAAGATCAAAAGAAAATTTGAAGAAACACTTTCTTCAATTTTCTTTCTCTCTCAACTTCTCTCTCTAAGCTCCTCCAAATATGAGAAAATGATGTTCATCATCTTTGTAATATAAAAACTTAAGGTTTTTATATGTTTCCAAGACTTAACTCTTAAGTCTTCACAAAGACCATAATATCCTTTTACATTCTTCTAGCTCGCCATTTGGTGAAGGGGCAAAGTTGACTTTGCTTCTTCAAATGGTGAAATGACCATTTTATCCTTTAGGGGTAAAATGGACATTTCTACTAGCCAAAAGATGTAATTATAATTTTAACATTAGTAGAAAATTCTCTAACAACCAAACTCATCATATGGGCTTATGAATAGTGAATTTTCTGTAACCCCTAAATTGCCTCTTTTCCATATCACATATGGGCTAAGACCACATTTCATGTGTTAAGGGTTTTCACTAAGCTTAAAATTATGCCTTTGATTTAGTCCAAATCAATTTTCAATGTAATTTTTCTCATTTGCATCATATACAAATTAAGATTTAATTGAATAGAAACCTTTATATATTAAACATCAGGATATGCTAGGGTCCTTGTAAATTTAATTACATGTTTAATCATTTTACCACTAGTCAATTAATTAAATACTTTAATTATTTATCATGGTAAACCTTTTACACTTGGAAGGTGATCACTATTGGGTGTGTGTCTTTCTAGGTTCATGTCTAATTAGCAATGGGAATGAGAAAACACTTTTCTCTACTAATGTGAAATTCCCACTTCACACTTAGTCACATAAGTCTTGAGGGACAGTTAACATTCCATGTCACAACTACTTAATTACAAATGAATGTTTACAGTTAAAAACTTAAACATCATATGGACCATCGATCATAAATCATCATGCACTAGAATCCCTTCATTAAAGATCCCAATCTCAGCTAGGGTACTGGTTTATGTCAAACCCTAATGTGCCTTGATATATGTCCTTATTTCAGTTATAATTCTTGATGATATTAGATTCTTACTAGAAATTTTTTCTAGTGAATCTGTCTGTCCTGGCCAAGAGCTTTAGTTATTAAGAATAACCATATAACATAGGATCTTAACCTTGTTTACTCGAGATAATGAATTCTATCTTGGCGATCACTTATCTCCATATATAACAAATTAAAACCATTACATGCCATATATCTGTATATGAATAGTACATCTATCTAAGCAATAATAAATTCTAACTTCCTATACATGAGATATAGTATCCCTCAAGTCAAAGGATTATATGCACTATTATGAACTATATGATAAATAATTTACAAGTAGTAAAACACCATATTATTATCATCTAGCATCACAGTTTGACTATTCATCCTATGAATATCCATGTGTTTATATCGACATCATATGTCAAGGAATATGAAACTTATTGCCTTTATAATCATCTATATCACATACTGATTATAGAAAACAAACAGAGTTGATGGTCTTCTATAATTAATGATGCCCAGTCATTAATCCTATGACTATGAACATATTTAAAATATTTGTATAAGAGTGATCTGTCACTCATATTCTCAACACTTGAGAATAGATCCTCTTACAAATACTTAACGACTATATTCAATAATATGAAACCCTTTTCACATTATGAATATATTTATTATGCCATTAGGAATTAAAATCTACTATTATATAATTATTATATGGCTCTTAGGGCACATACTGCTATCAAGCTCCTAAGATACATGACATCTTATCAATGGCTATTGGTTCGACCTCAATGTTGGAAGTGAAAATGGTCTTGGCAAATTTCAATTAAGGCTATCTATTCAGCCCAAATATTGGGGGTAAAGATGGTTTTGGGAAATTTCAATCAAGGCTATCTATTTGGCCTAAATGTTAAGGGTAAAGATGGTTTTGGCAAATTTCAATTAAGGCTATTTGTTTAGCCTAAATATTAGGGGTTAAAGAAGATTTGGGAAATCTCAATCAAGGCTATCAGTTTGGCCTTAATGTTGGAGAATTTAAATCAATGCTATCTGTCTAGCCTTAATGTTGGAGGATAAAGAAGATTTGGTCAAATCTCAATCAAGGCTATCAATTCGGCCTTAGTGTTGGAGAATCAAAATTAAGGCTATCTGTCTAGCCTTACTATTGGAGAATTTAAACAAGGTTATCTATTCGGCCTTAATGTTGGAAAAGTTGGGATCAAAGATATCTATTTGGTTTTGGTGTTAAAAGGATTGGGATCAAAACTATCTATTAAGCCTTGATGTTGGGATTTCAAAAAGGTTATGTCTCTGAAAGACAAGGGGTGTGGGAATGTCAATATGGGTGGTTGGACTCAATTTTCCAATTGAAAGTTACAGTTGAGGATCAATCCTTATAAGGAAGGGTCTTAGCTAAAGAGGGTAGGTCTGGTTAGGAAATCCATTTGAAAGGCTCAATCTGATTTTACCTTAAAGGAGATCATGGGCTTCATAAATGAAGGCCTTTTGGAAGTGGGCTTCATTGTGAAGACTTTTAAGAGTGGGCTTTTTTATGGAGGCTTTTGGTTTTAGGCTTCATAATGAAGGCTTCTAGATTTGGGCTTCTTGATGAAGGCTTTTGGTTTTGGGCTTCGTGGCAAAGGCTTCTAAATTTGGGCTGATGAAGGCTTTTGTTTTAGGCTTCATGGCAAAGGCTTTTGGTTTTGGGCTTCATAATGAAGGCTTCTAGGTATTGAGGATAGTTTTCTACAAGGGTGCTTTTGGATTTGGGCTTTATGTTTTAGGTATGGTGCTACAAGTTTTGGTCACAAAGATACTGTAGGCCTATGGATAGGGGTTTGCCCTTTGACATGTACTATAGGCTTATAGATAGGGGTTTGTCTTTTGAAATGGTTGCATCAGAATGGTTTACAGGCTTTAAGGATCTCAGGGATTATGTGTTTTTCCAATGAGGCTTAATCTTTCAAAGATAATGAGATATTTGCCAAAGTGGCATGAGATGGACCTTGACTGGGTCAAGTCCTTCTTAGTCAACTTGAGGATAATAGGCTTTAGGAGATATGCCTCGACTAGATTTAAAGATGATGAGTCTTCAAAGACTTAGGATTTTTTGTTCTGCCTATGATGAGATTTTGCCAAGGAAAGGGGGGTACATGACTTGAGCTTGAAATAATGGAATGACTTGCCAGTGAAGCTTAGGATGGAGCAGTATGAGTTCATAAAGTTCGAGAATGGTTTGAAGGTAGGTTGAAACTTCTTAAAAGAATCATAGAGGTTGTATGGTTCTGCTTTTTACAGTATGAATCATGGAAAAGAGCAAGTCAAGCTTTTCCTATTATTTGAGATTGAAGAGACTCTTGGAGCTACACTTAATTGGTTTGACTTGATGAGACACAGACTGCACTAGCTAAAATAAAGAGGCCGCAGGAATGGCTAAAGGGCTAGTGGAAGAAGACAACTTAGGGATCATGTTCCTAAATGAGAGAGAAGAATGTGAAGGTGGGAAATGTGAGGGATTGTGCCTTAACTCTTTGAGCTAAGTGATAGGACAAATTCAACAAAAGATGACGACCTAGGAAGACATGCCCCCATTGCAAGATAAGGGCATAGAAGGTAATATATCCTTAGAGAATGACCTTTAGTGAGGAAAGATGACTTTAGAGACATAAGACGAGACGAATTGATTGGAGATGATTTAACAATTTTAGATATGAGGGAAGGTGAGCTTTCTCTCTCTCTCTCTCTCTCTCTCTCTCTCTCTCTGAGCTTTAACTTTTGCCTAAGTTGCCCTTTTGGGTTTTCAACTTAGCGAGCTTATATTAATGAAATTTGAGATAAAACATTCCACCATGATTTACTATTTTTCTTTAAGAGGCTTTGACCTTTGAATTTTGGATTTGACAAATGTCTTCTCTGAACTTGTTGCCCCTTATTAACATGTATTTTTTTTATTACCCGATATGCAACTATGAGGCCTCGCTCGAGCACCGGTCCGATCTACCGAGGAATCAAAATGCTCTTCGGGAAAAACTCTACAATTGGAACTCGCTGTGAATTTAGAAAATTGATTTTTGTGATTTTAAAGTTGTGAAAATGAGTCGCCACTTTAATTTATTTATTTTAATTGGGAAATGAAAGAAAAACCCAAATTGATTGACTCTAAAAAATGTTTGATTTATCCTAATGGAAAATACACCAATCCGTGAGTGACCAAAGAGGGCTTGGGGATCAGGTTTTGGTAATTACATAGTTGAGAAAATATAATTTTATTTAGTTTGGCTAAAAAGTGCAAAATAATTGTTAAAAAGGAATTTTCGTGTATGCATGAATAGGAATAAATTGATGAATGAATAGTTATAGATGATAGCATGAAATGACAATTATAGATGAATAAGCAAAATAAATCCTACTTAATTATTACAAAATCAAAATGATTAAAATAAGAGGATCTTTCCTCTAGCCCTTATGGGTACTAGGGAAAGCACACATTCCTCAACTAAGTAAACATAGAAATAGAAAATAAAGGATTAATATAAATAAATCAAAGTAAAAGGGAAAAAAAGTTAATAAAAAGATTTTGGAGTTGATGCCTTTTCAGAATGGCAGCCTGTGTATCCTATCGAATAGAAATCAAACCCCACGCAGTTCTTCCTTCTTGCGAATGAGGGGTTTTGGAAAGAAGTATTGGTTTATTTATTAATTTAATTCTGATTCTTAAATTAATAAATTTTAGATCTTTTTTTTTTGTTTTAGACCTAAATAGAATTCTAGATCTGAGTTTAGAATTTGGAAAATGGACAAAAGGAATTATACCTTTGCTTTTCTTGATTTTTGGATGAACGAGGCGAGCTTAACTCCAGATCTAAGCTCCATTTGGATTTAGGACCCTGAAATTGAACCTTAAACAACAAAAGGTTAGCAAAATAATATAATTAATGTGAATTAAAAAGAAATTGAAACAACAGTTTTTGTATCAAATTTCTAGCAGAACTTAAGCATAACAAGCAGAGCAATATAGGAGAGTTTTTGCCTTCGAATTCCCCCTCCAATGAGCTTGAAGGAAGCTCTATTTATAGAGCTACTGAGGAGGACACCAGCGGTACGGATGGTGGCACCGGCTTGTCACCAGCGGCACGGGCAGCACCGACGACACGCTGGATGTTCAATGTGCCGCCCTACTGCCAACACACATTTTGTGCTGCCTATAAGGCAACACGGCTAGTGTGTTGCCCAAAATGGCAGTGTGCCTCTTGCACACTGGCCGGCTGGGTCGACCTGTTTCCTGCTTTTTCATCCATTTTGGGTCCGTTTAAGTTCTAATTCGAGCTCAATTTGATTCTATGGGTTTGTAACTGAAAGACAGTCGGCTGGAGGTGAAGGATTCAAGAAATTTATTTTTCAACGGGGCGTTAACCTGCACCCTGCAAGGGGCACTACCCCCTTGATCCCTGCCCACTAATTGGCTAGCGGGACTGCTGTATGCGTAGCACACTATTCTTAGTAGGTGTCAAGCTGCAGCTGAATCATAAGGGTGTAAATTTGATGGTTCACAGCAACAAGTAATTCCATTTGCTTTTCTCTCTGTGCTTTAATTGTTTGATGAGAGGTCTATTACTGAACCTTCTTTGATTAGGAGTTTGGTGAAGCAATTGTTGATTTGTGAGAATGAAAGCACCTCAAATTCTAATCTATGCTAGTTGTGGTGGACTTAATTGATTGTTTATTCATCTCTCTTTTCCTCTTTTTTCCTTCTTTTCTTTTTTTCATCATTTTTTTTATTTTTTTCAAGGCCCATCTATATTGGACAAGGAAGATAGAAAACTTAATGCATAAATAATGAAAAGAAAATATAGATGCATTACTGTAAAGGAAACTTTATTACAAGATGACAAAAAGAAACTGTTATGGTTGATTAGAATATAGGAAAAAAATAAGACGACAGACTCTAACTCAGATTTAGACTTGGAATTCAATATCAGACAGGTCAGATTAGTTGAATTTGAGGTACTCCATGATATGCCTTTTGGGGCTGAGGTAAGGTGGGGTTGAGTTGGGTTTAGATTCCTCGTCAATATTCAGATTGGTGGTGGGGAATTCAGCTTAAAATGATTTACTTTGGATGCAATCTTCAACCTTTGATGCAGTTGCAACCAAAGCTCTGAAGGTGGGCATGTATTATGTTAACAAGTGGGCTCTATAGGCTGGAAGTAGATTCTTGACAAGGATATCTACCTGTTCTTGCTCAGTTGGTCTGTTTACTATTTGAGTAGCTTTAGCCCTCCACCTTGTAAGGACCATGGAGAAGGACTCATTTGGAAGTTGCTTTATGTTTTCTAAATCCCTTCTTGTAATGTCCATTTCAATATTGTAGTGGTATTGTTTGACAAATGCCTTACAAATGTCCTCCCAAGTTTGTTTTTGGCTATCATCCAAGTAAACAAACCATTTTAGGGCAAGATCAGTAAGAGTTTGCTGAAAAAGTTGAGCAATTGTTGATACTAAAGGGATGCATTGCCCTAGCCTACATCTTTAAATGGATCTTAGGGTAAATAATACCATCAAATTTGTCCAAATTTAGCATCTTGAACTTTAGTGGTAACCAGGCATTAAGAAATAAGCTAAAGGAGCTTGTATCAACCAGGTCCTCTTTCTTCTTCAGATTCTTAAGCATTTTTCCCATGTGCTCAACCTTTTCCATAAAGGCCTTGATTTCAGGGTTCGCTTCCTTCCCTTGGAAAGGATCCTTAGGAAAGGAGGTGATTTATGGTTGTTTAGTTGGTACTAGATGGGAAAGAGTGTTTGTTTGGAGGATATTAGATGAAGGAAGTGAAGGAGATGTTGGCTTGGTGGAGGAAGTAGAAGCATGGGCCTGAACTGTGCTAAGATTTCAGTCCAAGTTCAGTGGATCTTGAAAAGCAGGACTTGGGGTTTGGCTTATGTCACCTTGACTGAGCATGTCTTGGACATTATTTAGTATGACCTCCCTTTGGGCTTATGGTTGGGCCTAAATTTAGACCATTTGTCTTTTGAATATCTCTTCTTGTTGCTCTAATAGTTTGGCCAGAATCTTATCTATGACATCTTTATCTAATCCAATAGACATCTTACAACCTTTGAAAGGAAAAAGGAATTGGGTTAGTATCAAGCTTTGGAAAAAAAAAGAGGGTTATAGTGAGGTATGACAAACTAAAAACCTTAGGTTTAATGATAATGGATGACAATGTCTTGTGGTTAGGTTGACGGTGTATGGATAAAGATGAGGGTGGAGCTATATAATGTTAGCTAGGTAAGTATTTAGCTATAGGAGCTAGATCAAATTTTAGCTTTAGATGGCTAAGTCAGATTTTAACTTTGAGTGGCTAGCTTTGAGAACTAGTTCATATTTTAGATTTAAGTAGCTAGGCTAGATTTCAACATTGAGTGGCTAGATCAGAATTTAGCTTTTGAGTAGTTAGATCAGAATTTATCTTAAGTAATTAGGATTATGATTTATGAATGATTTACCATGGGTTTAAGGATAGAGTGACTATGGGTTTTTTTATTGGTTATAGATATACCATGGATTTGGATGTTAGGTGGACCATGGGTTTAGGTGATAGTTGGATAATAGGTTTGATTGGACTAGATCATAGGCTTAGATGGACCATGTGTTTGGATAGTAATGTAAAAGATGAAACCAAATCAGCATTTAGTTTGGGTAAGGATTGTGAATAAGAATGAAGCTAGGTCAGTATTTAGCTTTGGTAAGGATGGTTGAGGATAATGCTAGGTTAGCGTTTAACTTAGGTAAGAATTATGAAAGATGAAAGCTAGGTCAATGTTTAGCTTAGGTAAGAGTTGTGAAAGATGAAAGCTAGGCTAGTATTTAGCTTTGGAAATGGTTATGGATAAGGATGAAGCTAGGTTAGTGTTTAGCTTAGGTAAGGATTATAAAAGATGAAAGCTAGGTTAATGTTTAACTTGTAGTGCTAGGTTAATGTTTAGCTTGGATAGGGATTGTGAAAGATGAAAGCTAGGTCAATGTTTAGTTTATAGAGCTAGGTCAATGTTTAGCTTGGATAAAGATTGTGGATAAGGATGAGGGTACCATAGATGGGTTTATTTTTACCATGAGTTTGACATGGATTTGGATAGGACTGGACCATGGGTTTAGGTGAACCACGAATGTTAGGTTTTGATCGTGGGTTTAGATGAACCATAAGTTTTGGGTCTTGATCATGGGATTAGGTGGACCATGGACTTTAGGTATTAACCATGATTTTAAGTGGACAATGGGTTTTGGGTTTTGACCATAGGCTTAGGTGGCCCATGGGCTTTGGGTATTGACCATGGGTTTAGGTGGACCATGGGCTTTAGGTGATGACCATGGGTTTAGGTAGACCATGGGCTTTGAGTGTTAACCATAGGTTTAGGTGGACCATGGGCTTTGCGTGATGGCTATGGGTTTAGGTGGACTATGGGTTTTAGGTGATGACTATAGGTTTAGGTGGACCATGGGTTTTGGGCACAAAGATGTTTGGGTAGTTTTTTAACTCCTCACAAGGTTCAAGCTATGATGCATGTATACATGAATGAAAAGGTTTCTTGATAATGACATACCAAATTAAGTATTATGGTACATACAATCCTAAAGGAAGGTTCTATGAATCACTACATGAAAGGGTTAGGGTGGTTTGAGGAGAACACATCATACTAGACATGCAATATACTTAACCACATGTGAGACAAGAAGTCTCGCGTGGTTCCAATGGTACATGCATACTAGTTACACCTCTAAAAGGATTAGAGGATACATCGTGGGCTAGATGATTTCACTATCGGCAAGCAGACCTAAGGAAGGTTGCCCATTCGATGTTACTTTCTATCCTTTGTTTTCCTATGAAGTTAAGGTTTTTTGACAATGAGTCCGATGTAGTGATGCATGGAAAGAGTTATTTTGCATTTAAAGCCAAACTTGGTATTTTGCTAAAAGTAATCCACTTTATCTTTTATTTGAAAATGATTTTGAAGGCCCCGGTGGAGTCACCAACTGTGAGGCCTCACTCGAGCTACTGAGGGGAATTGAAATGCTCTTCGGGAGAAACTCCACAATTGGAACTCGCTGTGAGTTTAGAAAATTAAGTTTTGTAATTTGTTGTTTGTGAAAGAGAGTAGCCACTTTAATTTACTTGTTTTAATTATTGACTCAAAATTAAACAAAACCCAAAATGATTGACTCCAAAAAATATTTTGATTCATTCCAATGGAAAAGAGCACTGATCTGCAAGTGACCAGAGGGTTTGGGGATCAGGTTTTCGTAATTACACAATTAAGAAGATATGATTTTCTTTAGTTTGGCTAAAAGTTGCGAAATAACTCTTAAAAAGATAATTTTTATGTATCCATGACCAGGATTAAAATGATGAATGAAACAAGCATATATGATATAATGAAATGAAATGACAATTATAAATAAATAAGTAAAGATAAATCCTACTTAATTATTATAAAATCTAAATGAGAGGATCTTTTCTCCAGCCCTTATGGGTACTAGGAAAAGCACATATTCTTCAACTAAGTTAAAGAAATAAAAATACAGAATTGAAATAAAATGTGAATACAAATAAATCAAAGCAAAAGGGGAAAATGTTATTAAAAGGATTTTGGAGTTGATGCCTTATAGAATGGCAGCCTGCGTATCCTTTTAAATAGGAATCAAACTCCACATAGTTCTTCCTTCTTGCAAAGGAGGAGTTCTAGAAAAAATGTTGGTTTGATTTATTAATTTAATTTTGATTCTTAAATTAATAAATTTTAGATCTTTTCTCTTTTAGACCTAAAGAAATATAGGATAGAGAGAATTCTAGATCTGAGTTTAGAATTTTAGAAATGGAAAGAAGAAAACAAATTATACATTTGCTTTCCTTGACCTTCAGATGAATAGGGCTAGCTTAACTCTATATCTAAGCCATCTTGCATTTGAGAATCTTGAAGTTGAACCTTACATAGAAAAGGTTAGCAAAACAGAGTAATAATAGCCAATTAAAAGGATTTGGCGTGATAGATTTTGATATTAATTTAGCACAATTTTATCATAGAAAAAAGAGCTTTTAGGTGAGTTTTCCTCTCAAAATCTGTGTCAAAGAGCTAAAATGGAAGCTCTATTTATAGGGTAGAGGTGAAGGATGCCGTTGGAATCCTTCGGCAGCATGTCGACTGGTCGGGCGGCATCAGCTACACACTAGCCGTCCAGGTGCCGCCGGCACTTTGGGCATGCCTCCCGACTTAGTGGCAAACCTAGCGTGCCCCTAAATCACTGGATCAACCTAGTTTCGCACTATTTTGGCCGGTTTTAGTCCATTTCTTATTTGATTTGAGCTCAGCCTAATTTTATGGGTTCATAATTGAGTGTTGATCGTCTGAAGGTGAAAGATTTAGAAAAATTATTTTTCAATAGGGCACTACCCCTTGTAAGGCCTCGCTCGAGCACCGGTCTGATCCACTGAGGAATCAAAATGCTCTTCGGGAGAAACTCTACGATTGGAACTCGTTGTGAGTTTAGAAAATTGATTTTTGTATTTTGAAAGTTGAAAAATGATTCGCCACTTCAATTTACTTATTTTAATTGGGAAAATTAAAGAAAACCCAAATTGATTGACTCTAAAAAATGATTTGATTTTATCCCAATGGAAAATGCACCAATCTATGAGTGACCAAGGAGGGCTCGAGGATCAGGTTTTGGTAATTACGCAATTAAGAAAATATATTTTCTTCAGTTTGGCTAAAAAGTGCAAAATAACTGTTAAAAAAGAATTTTTGTGTATGCATGAACTAGAATAAATTGATGAATGAACAGTTATAGATGATAGTATGAAATGACAATTATAGATGAATAAGCAAAATAAACCTTACTTAATTATTACAAGATTAAAATAATTGAAATAAAGAGGATCTTTCCTCTAGCCCTTATGGGTACTAGGAAAAGCACACATTCCTCAACTAAGCTAATATAAGATCATAAATAAAAGATTAATATAAATAAATCAAAATAAAAAAGGAAAAAATATTAATAAAAAGATTTTGGAGTTGATGCCTTTCAGAATAGCAGCCTACGTATCCCATCAAATAGGAATCAAACCCCACGCAATTCTTTCTTTTTGCGAAGGAGGGGTTCAAAAAAAGGTGTTTGTTTGGTCATTAATTTAATTCTGATTCTTAAATTAATAAATTTTAGATCTCTTCTATTTTAGACCTAAATGTAATTCTAGATCTGTAGCTTAGAATTTTGAAAATAGAAAGAAGATTATACCTTTACTTTCCTTGATTTTCGGACGAATGGAACGAGTCTTGCTTCAGATCTCAACTCCACCTTGAATTCAAAAGACTTGGAATCTAAATCTAAATGCAACAAGTATATTAGTGTCAGAGAGAATTTCTGCCTTGGAATGTGTGTGAAATGAACCTGAATGAGGCCTTATTTATAGAGCTGTTGAGGGGGGCGCCGGCAGTACAGATGGCAGCATTAGCATGTTGCCGGCAGCACGAGCGGCACCGGCGACATGCCAGGTGTCCGGCGGCACATTGAGAGTGCTGCCTTGCTGGCGGCATGAATTTCATACCTCCAATGAGGCAGCACTGTAGGCGTGCTGCTCATACAGTGGCACGACAGGCGTGCTAGCCATATGGCAGCACGGCAGAGCGGCGACACTCCTCTTATGCATTGGCCATTTGGTTTGACCTGCTTCCTGCTTTTTCATCCGTTTCGGATTCGTTTTAGTTTTGATTCGAGCTTAGTTTGATCCTGTGGGTTTGCAATTGAAAGACGGTCAACTGGAGGTGTAATTTTGACGGTTCACAGCTGTCCCCTTTATCTGATTTGGCTAGATAGAGGCTGAATCTAATAAGTGTGAACCAGAAGGCCTAGGACATCATTTTGAGCATCCTGAATGTCCCTTTCAGTATTAGGAGTTGTGCAAGAGTTTCATATATGACTTTTGGCTATTCTGACTCTGTTTAGACTGTTTTCCAATTTTTAAGCTATTTTTGAATTTTTAGTTTTTTTATAATTTCAAGAGATTCTAAACTCTGATCAAGACCCCGTCTATTTCGGGAGATGGATAAAAATCATGCGGATTCACTGCTTCAAATGGAACTGGATTCCAATTTAAAATGAGCTTATTATGACGAAATCACGTGAACTGGACCTGCGAATCAAAAAAGGTTAAAAGATGTTATGGGGAGGGGGGGGCACCTCTACTCCTATATAAACCTTCATTCCTTTACATTCTTCATATACTCATTTTTCGCTCTCTCTCTCTTCTCTCTCTCTCTAGCTTTCATTTCTCTCTCTAAATATTTTTCTTTCTCTCTCTTTTTTTATTTTGTCAATATGGAAGCCTTCAATCAGCCTGCAATGGGTGCTCATAACCCGCAGACATTGCTGAAGGAGCCAGATCGCCATGTCAGCTACACTAGATCTCTTCAGGTATATTTTCCTTTCCCTGCATAATCAGTAAGAGTTTTGATAATTATCAATAATTTTTTTTACAAAAATTATAGAGAATACAATTGAGGCCAAAGGGAGGTCGCAGTGTCATGGAGCTGGTCTGCCTTTATCTAAGTAATCAGGAGGCTATCCGTCTGCACCTTGAGCCATCTAACTTGCTCGGGTGGCTGCAGCTGGACATCAAGCAGCCAGTTAATACCATTGTGGTCCGAGCACTGGCAGGGCGCTGGTAGGATACTATAAACACATTCCACCTTTCCTGTGGTGAGATGACAGTCACTCCCCTTGAGTGGAGCATGCTTATTAGTATGCATTTCAGATCTCATCCTCTCAAGTTTTATTCTTCATGGATCGAGTGCTTTTTTGTAAAGATGACCGCTTTAATTAGGGCTGATCCCCCTCATGGGAACCTAAATGTCCCACGTTCCTAGCTTCATCAGGCCTTGATGACCATGGGTCAGACTCCAGGTCAGTATGGTGTTGATCAAGGTGCTAGACTTTGTGCCTTAATTATATTGAGCTATACCTTTCTGCATAACAATAAGGATAGCATTAATTTAAATGTCCTGCGATCATTGGAGAATCTGGATGAGATCGATGAGTTTGACTGGGGAGGTGCAGCCCTTTATGCTATGTACCAGGAGCTGTACAACATTTTTCGTGGCACACTTTGCAGCTATAGTGGTACCTCTATTATGCTCGAGGTGAGTATTATACTCTAGTATTTTTTTATCTGATCTCTGCCTAGTGACTGATAGAATTCTGTTTCTTGTAGTACTAGGCTTATGAGCACTTGCCGATGCTGGCTCCACCACTGAGAGAGCCTACTGCTATTGACCCTTCCTATGGACATCTTTGAAGGGCGTCCAATAGAAATTCCTTCATAGCACTGTCATTTGATAGTTACAGATAGATCTTTGCTACTTTGACCGTAGATCAGGTATTCCTTTATTGATATTAACTTGAATCTATTTACAGGTGAGATGGATGCCATTTATCAGGTTCACAGAGTGGATTCCTGACCGGATCAGGCCTAGCATGGACTTGTCTTTTTGTCAACTCTTGCTTCATTGTGAGTCTTTGAGGATGTTCTACTTAGGAGAGAAGGTGATGGCATAGGTTACAGGAATGAGAGTTGTGCCACAGTCCCTTCCGGCAGACATGAGGTATGGGCTGGCTATCCTAGGAGAGGATGGTTGGGCTGCCAGAGTTTCCTATCTAGATTACTTGTTGCCTGACATGGACTATGATGAGGTCTGCGAGGCATCGTTAATGTGGGGCTCACCTCCCTTGGATAGATTGCGGGGACCGTCACATTGGGGATCTAACTTAGCGACTTCCTGAGGACCTCCTTCTAGAGCCGAGAGTTTCATCTCTCCACGGGCCAGCAGTACTATTCCAGTTGGCAGCATGGGTCCTGGAGTTGGACCTCTAGGTGTTATGGCTGGCCCCTTAAGTTTTGCAGCTGATCCTTTTGGGATTAGTCCTTCAGGGGCTAGTGGCTCCAGATGCTTCAGTGGGAGGTCCGACTAATCTGATTCCCTTGCCTGCTGGTCTTATCTACTTGCCAGCTCATCTTGATTATGTTTCTTATGACAGCCGATTATGACATTACCATCTTCTTAAAGATCGACCGGCCTTTTTCCCTACCATCCCTGAGACTGTTACAGAGGTAAAAATTTTTTGCATAGCTAGTACTTTTAGCCCTTTGTCTGCTTTGTCGTGATTCTCATATATTTTCTTTCTTCTCTAGGTTCCCATGGAGTTCATTCGGTATCACTACAATCTCTTGGGCCAATATGCATTTGCTTTGAGCTCCTTTCTGCATGATAGGGATTTGTCGAAGGAGAGTCATGAGGATGAGATGTCCAGGCAAGGATGCCGCAGACCCAGGCGTGGTCATTAGCGACCTATTTTATGAACTTCTTCTTTTTCATATATACATGTACTGAGGATGATGCACTCTTTTGGATGTATGCATGATATTTTGGATATATGCAATATTTATGTGCTGCTATCTCAGGCGACACACTTAGCGTGCTGCTGCTACAGTGGCACAACAGGCATGATGCCGTGATCGTGCCGCTGGTAGCAGATCCGGCAGGCAAAACGCGCTTAATTAGGTGGGTTTTACTTTTGCAATAATTTTATTGTGAGATTCGGGATAAAAAGGGGAGTGAAAATGTGGTGGCTGATCACTTATCTAGGTTATCCATTTCAAATGATGAACTTGCATTTGTGAACCCTCAAATTTGCACCTCTTGATTCTGTGGCAACTTGACACCTACTGAGAATAGGGCACTGCGCATACAGCGGTCCCACTTCGGTGGTCCACAAAATCAAACAGAGCTCTAATTGGAGCTGAAACAGGCCCAAAACAGATAGAAACAGTTTAAGCCATGTGAGTGGCGCTGGGAGGCATGATTTCTGTGCCTCCCAGGAGGTGGCACGCATCCCGTGCCGTCGAAAAATGACCATACCGCCGGCATGGCGGCACGTCTAGCGTGCCGCCCAGACGGCCGGTGTGTCAGCCGTACCGCGCCTGCCGCCGGTGCCGCGCCGACGCCGCCGTCCATACCGCCGGCACCTCCTCTGTCAGCTCTATAAATAGGAGCCTCCTCCAGCCTCATTTGGCATGACTTCCAATGATTTTCAAGAGATTCTAAAGCATTTTAGAGCATTTCAAAGCAATTCAGGCATTTCAAAGCATATTTTCGTTCTTATACTCACACATTTGCTGCTTCTAGATCCAGATTCCAAGCTTCCTTTGAATTCAAGGTGGAGTTGAGATCTGGAGAAAAGCTAGTTCCATTTGTTCAAAAGCCAAGAAAAGCAAAGGTATAATCCCTTTCTTATTTTAAAATTCTAAATTCAGATATAGAATTCTCTTTAGGTCTAAAACTAAAAAGATCTAAAACTTATTAATTTAAGAATCAGAATTAAGTTAATAAGCAAACCAATACATTTTTAAAATCCCTCCTTCGTAAGAAGGGAGAACTGCGTGGAGTTTGATTCCTATTCAATAGGATACGCAGGCTGCCATTCTGAAGGGCATCAACTCCAAAATTTTTTTTATCAATATTTAGTCCTTTTTGTTTTGATTTATTCATATTAATCTTTTATTTGTGATCTTATTTTAGTTTATTTTGGGGAATATGTGCTTTTCCTAGTACCCATAAGGGCTAGAAGAAAGATCCCCTTTATTTCATTTTGTTTTGATGTTGTAATAATTAAGTAGGATTTATCTGGCCTATTTATTTATTATTGTCATTTCATCACATCATATTTATATATATATATATATATATATATATATATATATATATATATATATATATATATGATGTGATGAAATGACAATAATAAATAAATAGGCCAGATAAATCCTACTTAATTATTACAACATCAAAACAAAATGAAATAAAGGGGATCTTTCTTCTAGCCCTTATGGGTACTAGGAAAGGCACACATTCCCCAAAATAAATATATATATATATATATATATATATATATATATATATATATATATATATATATATAATGATGAATGAACATATATATATATATATATATATATATATATATATATATATATATATATATATATATATATATATATATAAGGGCTAGAAGAAAGATCCCCTTTATTTCATTTTGTTTTGATGTTGTAATAATTAAGTAGGATTTATCTGGCCTATTTATTTATTATTGTCATTTCATCACATCATATATATATATATATATATATATATATATATATATATATATATATATATATATATATATATATATATATATGTTCATTCATCATTATATTTTTGTTCATGCATACACAAAAATTTAATTTTAAGAGTTATTTTGCACTTCAAGCCAAGCTAAAGAAAATAACATTTTCTTAAACTGTGTAATTACTAAAACCTGATCCCCGAGCCCTCCTTGGTCACTCGTGGATTGATGCACTTTTCCATTGGGATAAAATCAAATTATAGAGTTAATGGTATTGGGTTTTCTTTAATTTTCCCAATTAAAATAAATAAATTAAAATGGCGACTCACTTTACAACTGTCATATTACAAAAATCAACTTTCCGAACTCACAGCGAGTTCCAATCGTGGAGTTTCTCCCGAAGAGCATTTCGATCCCTTGGCAGATCGGACCGGTGCTCGGGCGAGGCCTCACAGCATTAAATGAGACCCATAATGATTTGGAGTCATTTCCTAATGAACAATTATTTGGGGTATCACAAGTCCCATGATTTGCTGATATTGCTAATTATCTTCCATGTGATGTATTGCGAACTGACATGTCTTATCAAGAAAAGAAAAGGTTCTTGCATGAGTGTAGGTATTATTTCTAGGATGAACCTTATTTGTTTAGAATTTTCAAAGATGAGATTGTTCGCAGGTGTATTCCAGAGGATGAACAACAAAGTGTCCTGAAATTTTGCCATGATCTCAGTTGTGGTGGGCACTTTAGAGGAAAGAAGATAGCTGAGAAAGTTCTCCAAAGTGGTTTGTATTGGCCTACTCTTTTCAAAGATGCTCACAATTACCATAAGCAATGTGATAGGTGCCAAAGAGTAGGTAATATCGGTAGGAGAAATGAAATGCCCCTTACTAACTACATTATTATTGAAATTTTTGATGTATGGGGTATTGATTTTATGGGGCCTTTCCCTATCTCCTTTGGTTTTCAATATATTTTGGTTGCTGTGGATTATGTTTCTAAGTGGGTGGAAGCAATTCCAACCCAAACTAATGATGCTCATGTTGTAGTTAAGTTTGTGAAGGATTTTATTCTTAGCAGGCATGGGGCACCAAGGGTGATGGTTAGTGATGGAGGAAGTCACTTCTGCAGCAAGCTGTTTGAGAAGCTAATGCAAAAGTCAAGAGTAAAGCATAAGGTGGCAACTCCCTATCACCCACAAACCTTCGGGCAAGTAGAAACATCCAACAAGCAAATCAAAGGGATTTTGGAGAAAACAGTGAATGTATCTAGGAAAGACTAGTCGCTTCATCTCAGCAAAGCACTATGGGCATATCGGACAGCATACAAGATCCTTTTGGGGATGAGTCCATTTCAGTTGGTGTATGGCGAGGCTTGCCATTTGCCAGTTGAATTGGAACATAAAGCATACTGGGCTATCAAAGCAATGAATTTCAACCTGGAGAAAGCAAAGGAGAGAAGGATGCTGCAATTGTCCGAATTGGATGAACTCCGAAATGAAGCATATGAGAACTCTCGAATATATAAGGAGAAGACCAAGGCTTTGCATGACAAGAACCTTGTTCGAAAAGTGCTTGAACCAGGTATGAAAGTTCTTCTATTCAACTCTCGGTTACGCCTTTTTCCAGGTAAATTCAAATCCCGTTGGAGTGGCCCTTTTATTGTCAAAATGGTATTTCCCTCTAGAGTTGTTGAATTGCTTAACTCTCGAACAAATGAAACTTTTCAAGTCAATGGTCAGAGAGTTAAGCCATACTATGAGGGTGTGGAAGGGCTTAAGGAAATTTAAAGCATTTTGCTCGAGGATCCTTAAATCTTTCTGAAGCGTCCAGCTAAGACGACGTTAAAGAAGCGCTTTTTGGGAGGCAACCCAAATCAGTTATTTTCATTTTATTACTCCTGATTTACTTGAAAATCTAAAAATTAAAAATATATATAAAAAAGGGGTCTTTGCTTTATTTTTGATTATTTTTAATAATGTTAGTTCAGATTTATGCTGTGAATTTGTGTTGTTCTCAGAAGATAGGAAATGTGCAATTAAAACATCAGTGCGGAATTGGTAATTAGACTGAAGAATTGGTGCACAGCTAAAAATTGGCATGCGAGCAGCCTACCAGCAGCGGCCGCTACAGGCCACAGCACACGCAATAGCAATTCTCGCCACAGGCAGTCCACAGCAGCGTCTATAGCAGCCTGTAGTGTGCGCAGCAGCCTGCAAGCTTCAGCAGCTTCCCAACAGCATGCATAGTAGCAGTCCTCACCACAGGTAGTCCACAGCAGCGTCCGTAGCAGCCCGCAAGTCAGAAAGCGCCCCAGCAGTGTGCGCCAAGCAAGTCCAGCGCACGCAACATGATGCCTCCTGCAGCGTCAAGGGCACACATCCAGAGGGGCAAACACGGAATTTTGACATTTAAATGTCCCTTTGAGCAAATAGAAATAGAAAAAAAAATACTGCTCTCTTTCTCTATTCGGCCTCCCCCTCTTTTCTCTTGAACCCAACCCAAATTTCCCAAGAATCCACCCCTTCAACCCTAAATTTCTGCACAAGGATCATTACCCATTCCCCCAAACTCCAATTCTCCTCCATAATTACTCTCAATCAAGCAAATAATGTCCAAGAGAGTCAAAAGTGTGGGCAAGAAGGGTTACAAAACTAAGGGCAAAGGCAAGAAAGATGTAGAAGATTTTAGAGAAGATTATAGGGCTCCATTTCGAATTCTCACAAAAGCAAAAGGAGAAAGGTATTTGTCACTCACCCAATCTAATCGCATTTATAAACCTTGTAGATACCTTGATTTTTATATTTTGCAAGCTTTGGGTTTGGATGATGAGGTTAAGAGATTGAGTGCCATCTTGGGTTGGAGTGAGTTTATTAAGCTTGATTATGATGTATACCCCCCAATTGCTTTGGAATTCTTTACTTCATATTGTCCACTTGAAAGGGACAATCAAATTTACTTGTGAATGCAAGATAAGGAGTATAGAATTGGGCATGCCAAATTCTGTGAAGCATTTGGATTTCCTATAAATGGGGTTGATTGTATGGAGAGTAAGTTTAATGTGCATGAATTTTGGGAGAAATTAACTGGGCTTAAGAAATTTGATCCTAACAAGGCACCAAATGGGTTTATCAAAGATCATGCTACTCTTGTTTTGCACAAATTTATGTGCCATGCTATGTTTGGGAAATCTGAGAGTAGTAAAGTGTCTCACAAGGAGTTACATGTGCTATGGTGTTTGGCAAATGGAAAACAAATTGACACAGTTTCTTTGTTGCATCAAACAATGATGGATATGATCACCCATAGAAGGTACCATTTGAATAGGGGCCATATTTTTTCCACCTTAGCATTTTCCTATGAGCTTATCGACTCCAATTCTTTAGAGTTTGAACCATTACCAAGGTGGACTTTTACTATGGATTCTTGGATTTCATCCGAGGTGGCCAATTTGGACCGAACTCTGAGGGAACCTGAGACCTGAAAATGTTGGAGGGATTATCAACTAAAGAATCCACCACCAACTGCATTTCATAGAGGATCCTCTTCGAATGCACAACTTGACTTGCTGGCTCTTCCTTCTATAGAGCCAACAGGAGAGGTGGAAGGGTGGAGACAAGTGTTGAGCAAACTTAAGTCCATGGAGGAGCAAAACCAGGTTATGATGGTTGAAGTGAATAGAAGGTTCGATAAAGTGGAAAAGGAGCAGAGGTTGCAATGGCATAAATTGGCACAAATCAGTGCGAAGCATGGTATTGATATGACATCACCTCCTCCTTCACCATCCGAAGCAAATGCATAAGGTAACCTTTCTCTGTTAGTTACTAGTTTAGAATTGTTAGTCTTTTTAGTTTTTCCTTTTATGTCAATCTTTGCATGCATTTCCACATTAAGGGCAATGTGGAGTTTAAGTGTGGGGGGGGGGGGGGGGGGGAAGTAATTTCTTTATTGTGATTTGTGGTATTGTTTTTTGAATTGTGCATCTTGTGATAATGATGTGTGAGTTTTATTTTGTTTTGTCCTCTTTGTCAAACATACTTGACTAGTTACTTGGTTTGGCTCAAGATGTTGATTTTTGGACTTAAAATTTAAGTGTGGCCGATGATATATAAAGGTTGTGTTTGAAGTAGATTATTGGCAATTGCAAAGGATATGAAATTCTTTTTGCATGAGATTTTGCTTTTACGCTGAGTTGAAATCATTAATTTGTGTGAATTGCCAAAAAGAAGCTTGTGTATGCTTAACTTAGAGAGGGCTTATGCAACATATTATCACTAAGTAGTCTAGCCTATTTTAGAACATTCTTGCCAATTAGCCAAAGCGAAATTTGTTTGGTCCACTTAGGAAAGGAAGAAAAGATTAAGGCATTTCTTGTTTTAGCCAAATCCTTATATCCACCAATTTGATGTTTTTTTCCCTAGTTAGCCCTTTGAGCTAAATAAATGCATTAATATGCATACATTTAACTTGAGCTTCTTTGATGTTGCTTAGCCATCTTAATACCAACTTGTTATTTTCTTTGATTATTGATGCATAATAAAGTGTGAAAGTTATTTTGTGGAGTCTTCAAGAATGTGAATGAATGGAGTGAAGAATTAAGTGTGGGGGAAAAATGATCTTAAAAAAAAAATTGCTGATAAGCATACCCAATTTTTCCTTTTTCCCTCCAAAAAGAATCTGAAGTAAAAAGTTAGAAGTTCAGAATGAATGTCACTCCACTATGGTCAAGGCAAGAAGACTTATGTTCTGCATCATTTTCGAAGAAAATTCTTGTTTGTTTTAGCTAATTTTTTTTTATTAGCCCTTTACCCTTTAAAACCTCGTTACAACCTTAGTAAAGACCTTTTGATCTTTTCAACCTTTTTGGACTCAATTAGTGGAGATGAAATTGGTAAGGATGCCTATGAGATGGATGAGCATGTATGAATATTAATCTTTTGATTAGAGACTCTCTTTGATGACATGAGTGTATATGCCTATGATAAAGTGCAACAAGTTCAATTTGGTAAGCCACGCAATGATTTGATTGATTCTTGGTGGCATTGTTGAGATCTTAGGTGAATTGAGTTGAGTGTTCTGCACTTGTAATATACTCTTCTTCAAACATGCATCTTTTGAGGCACACACTGATTTTTTCTGAAGTATATGAGGGTCTTGATGCTAGCTAAGGACAATTGTTGAGTATGGTTTGCTTGAGGACAAGCAAAGAGTAAGTGTGGGGGAAGTTGTTTGTGGCATATTTATATGATTTTTGTAGGTGTTAATTTAGGCATTTTGTGATTAATTCATGTTTATGTAGGTTAGAATGTGTTATTTTATCTTTTTTTTAAAGTTTGAGGAAGGTTTTAGCTCATTTTGCAAGAATTAAGCATTAAATGGAGCAAAAGAAGGAGATTTGGGCAGAAGCATGTGCAACGGGCCTGAAAAATCTCTCACATAGCCTAGCCAGAGCACGCAGGGCAACTACCCAGGAGTCCCGGCTCCCCAGCGCCAGCTGCCAAGGGCCAGCGCACGCCAACACAGCAGGCAGCAACAACAGCACTCTCAGCAGCGTCTGCGGCGGTCGTCCAGTGCGTGCAATGGGCTATCTCCAGCAGGCCACGTTCAGCAATGCAAGCAACCCCAGCTCTAGCGTTCACTGCCAATGAAGATCTCAACACAAGCTCGCCAGCTACCTAGCCCCAGCGCCTAGCTGCCCAGTCCTAGTGCCCGCCGCGAAGATCTGATCAATTTTAGGAATGTTGATCTGAATTTTTAGTTTCCTTCTCCATTTAGGTTTTTTGTTTTTAGAGGTTATAAATAGATTTGAAATAGAGGAAAAAGGGGTTTGGAGTTTTGGGGATTACGAGTTGTAATTGGCATAAAATTTCATTTTATTTTCTTAGTTAATTTTTCTAGATCTTATTTCGAGATTAGGCATCCAAATTTTGTTCTTAGGAATTTATTTGGTGGAAATTCAAGAGATTGAATTTAATCAATTCGGTTGTAGGGAAAGGATTGATTCTTATTTCTCCAATTTAATTATTCTAGGTTAATTAAATCAATAGTATTGTTTTGATGGATTTAGTTAATTATATTGAGAATGAGATGATTTCTTTATTTTCCATGAGCTAATTTCATTTTAGTCTAGGGTTTATATGATGTGCTCATGATATGGAATTGAATTAAATCCCAATCAATTATTCTTTTTATTCTTAATTGAATTGGCTAATTGTTTAAGAACAATTGCTTAGCTACCAATTGTTTTACTTAGGTTTTGAACGAAGGAACGAGAGTTAAAGTTCAATTCCCGATTTCATTCCTTTAAGATCTTAAAATGAATTAGAAATATAACTATGAACCCTCAAAAATGCACCTCCAGTGGACCATTTTACAGTTACGAATCCACAGAATTAAACAGGGCTTGAATCAGAGTTGAAACGGACCCGAAATGGACAGAAATGGATTGAGCCATGCGAGTGGAGATTGGGAGGCACGATTTCCGTGCCGCCATCTCGTGCCGCCAGAATATGGCCATGCCGCCGGCACAGCATCAAAGGCATACCGTCAGGCCTGGCGGCATGTCTAGCATGCCGCCCAGATGGCTGGCGCGTCGGTCGTGCCGCCCCTACCGTCGATGCTGCCATCCGTACCGCCGGCACCTCCTCTGGCAGCTCTATAAATAGGAGCTTCCTTCAGCCTCATTTGGCACGATTTCCAATAGATTCTAAAGCATTCTAGAGCATTTCAAAGCAATTGAGGCATATTTCAAAGCATATTTTCGTTCTTATACTCACACATTTGCTGCTTCTAGATCCAAATTCCAAGCTTCCTTTGAATTCAAGGTGGAGTTGAGATCAGGAGCAAAACTAGTTTCATTCATTCGAAAGCCAAGAAAAACAAAGGTATAATCCCTTTCCTATTTTAAAATTCTAAATTCAGATCTAGAATTCTCTTTAGGTCTAAAACTGAAAAGATCTAAAAACTTATTAATTTAAGAATCAGAATTAAGTTAATAAGCAAACCAACACATTTTTAAAACCCCTCCTTCGCAAGAAGGGAGAACGCGTGGGGTTTGATTCCTATTCGATAGGATACGCAGGCTGCCATTCTGAAGGGCATCAACTCCAAAATCTTTTATCAATATTGTTTTCCATTCATTTTGATTTATTCATATTAATCTTTTGCTTGTGATTATTTTCAGTTTATTTTTGGGAATGTGTGCTTTTCCTAATACCCATAAGGGCTGGAGGAAAGATCCCCTTTATTTCATTTATTTTGATATTGTAATAATTAAGTAGGATTTATTTTGCCTATTTATTTATTATTGTCATTCCATCATATTATATATCTATTCATTCATCATTATATTCTCATTCATGCATACATAAAAATTCATTTTTAGAGTTATTTTGCATTTTTAGCCAAACTAAAGAAAATACATTTTCTTAACTGTGTAATTACCAAAACCTGATCCCCGAACCCTCCTTGGTCACTCGCGGATTGGTGCATTTTCCATTGGGATAAAATCAAAACATTTTTGGAGTCAATCAATTTGGGTTTTCTTTAATTTTTCCAATTAAAATAAGTAAATTAAAGTGGCGACTCACTTTTCAACTATCACATTACAAAAAATCAATTTTTCGAACTCACAACGAGTTCCAATCGTGGAGTTTCTCACGAAGAGCATTTCGATCCCTCAGCGGATCGGACTAGTGCTCGAGCAAGGCCTCACAGTTAGCGACTCCACTGGGGAATCAAACAATCTTTTTCAAATAAAAGATAAAGTGGATTACTTTTGGTATAATACCAAGTTTGGCTTTAAACGCAAAATAACTCTTTCATGCATCACTACATCGGACTCCTTGTCCAAAAAAATCCTAGTTTCCTAGGAAAATAAAGGACAGAAAGTAACATCGAGTGGGCAACCTTCCTTAGGTCTGCTTGCTGATAGTGAAATCATCCAGCCCATGACGTATCCTCTAATCCTTTTAGAGGTGTAACGAGTATGCACGTACCATTGGACCCATGTGAGGCTCCTTGTCTCACATGTGGTTAGGTATATCGCATCTCTAGTGTGATGGGTTCCCTTCAAACCACCCTAACCCTTTCATGTAATGACTCATAGAACCTTCCTTTAGGGTTGTATGTACCGTAATATTGAAACTTGGTATGACATTATCATGAAACCTTTTTCATTCATGCATACATGCATGCATAAAACCTTACAAAATTGGAGAGTCTTAATTCCACTCAAACACTGCTAGTCCCAAAGACCCATGTCAACCCATGGTCCCAAATACTGATATATTCCATGATCTTTATTCCATACCTAAGCCAGAAACTGACCCAACTTTATTTCTCTATCCTAAAGGTTGAAAAGATGTCTATTTCTAGAGAAGAGACCAATACCACCAGGGCTGATGAGATCTTTGATGAGCTGCTTTCCAAACTCTCTGACCATTAAGAGACCATCATGAAAAGGTAGGAAGCCCTTTTTTAAGACATGCTGAGGGCCTAAAGGGGGGCTATCATGGAGGATGTTCGTACCATGCTGGAACAGACCTCTCTGACCTAAAACCCCACTGAGCCAAAATCATTCAAACTTGACCCAAAACCCACCTATTATCCTGTCTATGGATCCACTTCCAGAGTTGAATCCAAAGACAAGCAAATACTAATACCATCCCACCACTACCAATCCCATCACCAGAGTTCGTTAAGAATAACTCACCAGCAACAAACATCACTTCTGCCTCCACCTCCCAACCCGCAGATCCTTTCCAAAGAAAGGAGGTTAACCCTGAGATAAAAGCCTGCATGGACAAGATGGAGCGCATGGAGAAGATGTTGTTAGGGATGAAGAAGAAGGAGGATTTGATTGATACAGATTCCTTAAGCTTGTTCCCTAATGCAAGGGTTCCTCCCAGATTCTGGATGCTTGAATTTGACAAATTTGATGGGACTACTTGCCCCAAGACCCACCTCAAAGTCTATGTGGGAGCTATGCAGCCATTGGGTATGGATAATCAACTTCTAGCCCAATTATTCCAACAATCACTGACCGGAATAGCTGTGAAGTGGTTTGTGGATTTGGATGTCACCAAGAAATGGACCTAGGAGGACATCTGCAATATTTTTGTTCAGCAGTATCACTACAATATTGAGGTTGATGTAACCAGAAGAGACCTCGAGACCACCAAACAAAATGCTAAGGAATCCTTTTCCTCATTCCTTATGAGGTGGAGGAAGAAGGCTTCTCAAATGGTAAACCGACCTCCTGAAAATGAGCAAATTGACATAATTGTCAAGAACCACTTGCCAGTTTACCAAGAAAGGCTACAGACTCAGTACTTGCCTTCCTTCAAAGCCCTAATTGCCACTGCTTCAAAAATCAAAGATTTGATCCAGAGTGGTCAGATCAAAGAAGACACTGCATCGGGGTCAAGGTATAAGAGACCCACTCATCAGGGTAATGTCACTTCCTCAATAAATCAGAAAGGGGGGGAAGTTAATACTATGACAATCAAGAAGCCTATCTGGATTGAAAGGAGGCAGTTTTTTAACCTTGGGGGTGTGCCCATGAGTATCATCCTAAAGAAGCTGCTTGAGGGAAATATGGTAAAACTTCTAGAGCCAAAACCAGTCCCCAATCCACTTCCCAAAAATTACAACCCACATGAGAGATGCGATTATCATCAAGGACCTGGGCACAAAACAGATGCGTGCAAGGCCCTTAGACATAGAATTCAGGACCTCATTGACTCCAATGACCTGATTCCCCCAAAAGCCCGACCCAACATCAACACCAACCCCTTGCCTAACCACACAATCAATGCCATAAACAATTATGAGGGAGTTGACCCCGTCTCTTTGATAGAGTCAAATCCCACTTATTGCTGTGTCTTGGACCTCTCTAACCTAGTTGAGGAGATTGATGCCATCATTAGAAGTGGCAGAATTATCCAGAACCAACCAACCCCAAACACACAACCTACCCAACCCATTTCTGCACCAACCGATAAATTGAAAGGGATTCTTGAACCAGATGAAGATCCCATTCTTAAACAACTCAAAAAGACACAAGCCAACATCTCAATTTGGAGTTTGATCCAATTTTCATATCCTCACCGCCAAGCTCTTTGCAAGGCGCTGAATCAATGCCAAACTCCAATTGACATCACACCAGAAAACCTTGTGGCTTCTATTACCTCTGCTGCTAAAGGGGTATCTATCACTTTTGGAGAAACTGACATTCCAGAAGGAGATCCTAACCATAACAATGCCCTCTACATCACAATGGTTACACGGGGAAAGACTATGCCAATGGTTCTTATTGATAATGGTTCAGCTCTGAATGTGTGCCCTCTAGAAATGGCAAGCTGTTTAGGATTGGAGGTTACTGATTTTACCCCTTCAGATCATATTGTAAGGGCGTATGATAACACTAAGAGGGAGGTCCTTAGAGTAGCCATCATTGATGTAACTATTGGGCCAACATCTTTCACCATACCATTCTAAGTGATTGATGTATCGTCTTGTTTTAACCTATTACTGGGGAGGCCCTGGATCCACCAAGCAAAGGCTATCCCTTCTTCCATACACCAGAAGGTCAAGTTCCTTTTCAAAAATGGGGTTGTGACTATAAAAGGGGACATGCATGGAAGACCAGACATTCCAAGTTCTATTCCTATTCTCAAGATTCAGCCTGAGCTATCCTCCTTTCCACTCTCGGGTTTCTCCTTCATACAATACATTGAGGGTGATGAGGGTAAAGAATTCGTTCCCTTTGATTTTGACCCCTTTGGAAATATTACTGTTGCTAATATGCTCTGTAAAATGAATTACTTTCCTGGTCTAGGTTTGGGAAGAAGCCAACAAGGCTTGAAGTCTTTCCTAGATTATCCAGTGGCAACACCACCATTTGGGCTAGGGTACAAGCCCACTAATGAGGATATGGAAGAGATGGAAAATCGGGCCAAAGACGGAATAGCAGCCCTTAAGAGAGGCTTGAGATAGAAGATTATGAACCAATCTACATGCTCAGTCAAGATTAGGAAGAGAACATAGAGGCTAGTCTCTTTGATGAAGTATCCATGCTCACTGTTGAGGAGGAGAAAACTGACCCTTCCACCTTAATCCAGCCAACCGAGATCGAGCTGCAAAATTGGTCCTTTGAAGAGAGCCCCTTCTATCCATCTGAACCAGAGTCTGAACCAGAATCCATACCTGAGTCAGAGTCCCAGTTTGAGATAGATTCGACTTCTGAATCTGAGTCTATCTCTTCTATTTCTTCTATTGATGATGTAATTGACCTTAAGGGTCTCCCCTTTTGTTATGATGTAAATTGGGACATATCCCCACTAAAAATCAATAAAAGTCAAACTCTTTTCTCTTATGACTCTGTGTCTCCATTTTTCTTTGATGTTCCAACTTTTAAATCTGACTTAAATGAGACATCAAGTAAAAATGAAATAAATGAAATAAAAGATGACACAATTAAAGAGCCCATCAATGCTGGCACTCATAACATACAAAAAATTACATACATTGCATCTGCATGTATAGACAGGGATTACATTGAAAGGATGATCAGAGAATTCCAAGACTATTTTGCATGGCAACCGAAAGACATGACAGGGTTGGATCCAAGCATCGCAGTTCATAAAATCCCAGTTTATCCAGGTGCTAAGCCTGTCAAGCAGAAGTTGAGAAGACTCAAGACAGAATGGTCTATTCCAATCAAAGAAGAAATTGCCAAGTTACTGGATCATAATTTCATTGAGCCCATCAGTTATCCATCCTGGCTGGCTAACATTGTGCCAATTCCCAAAAAAGATGGCAAAGTTAGAATGTGTGTGGATTACAGGGATCTAAATAAAGCCTGTCCCAAGGATGATTTTCCCTTGCCTCACATTGATTTGTTGGTAGACCGCATGACAGGATCTGAATTGGTTTCCTTAATCGATCTGGCTGCGAGGTGCAATTAGATAATGGTTCATCCTCTTAACAAAGAGAAGACAACATTCATTACTAAATGGGGCACCTATTGCTACCAGGTCATGCCATTTGGGCTTAAAAATGCTGGAGCAACCTACCAGAGGATGGCAACTACCATTTTCCATGACATGATGCATAAAGAAATTGAAGTTTATGTGGATGACATGGTAATTAAAGGCACCACTGTTGAAAACCATTCAGAGGCATTAAGGCGATTCTTCCTTAGACTTCGCCAATACAATCTCAAACTTAATCCCGCCAAATGTGTCTTTGGAGCCTCAGCTGGAGTGTTCCTAGGTCATATGGTCAACAAGAAGGGTATAGAAGTGGACCCTGCTAAGTCGAAGGCAATTCTGGATATGCCACCTCCAAAAACAGAAAAGGAGATCAAAGGTTTCCTTGGACAGCTGCAATACATTAGTCGATTCATCAATCAGTTGGCTGATGTATGTGGTCCTATCTTCAAACTACTAAGAAAAGGAGCCTCCAAGCAATGGAATGATGACTGTCAAAGAGCTTTTGACCAGATCAAGTAGTACTTACTGAACCCACCAGTGCTACAGCCGCCAAGGTTTGAAAAGCCCTTGTTGCTTTATCTATCAGTAACCGATGAAGCAATGGGGGCAATGCTTGCCCAAAATGCTCCAGACTCTAGCAAGGAGAATGCAATCTACTACCTGAGCAAGAGGATGCTATCTCATGAGCTCAAGTACAGTTTTACAGAAAAGCTGTGCCTTGCTTTGGTATAGGTCTGCCACAAGTTGCAACACTACCTTTGTTCCTTCACAACTCATGTTCTTGCCGACAAGAGCCCTTTGAAATTCCTTATGGAGAAGTCGGTTCTTGACAGTAAGATGGCAAGGTGGATGGCTGTATTAGCTGTATATGATTTGAAATATGTGCAGTGGAAAGCAGTAAAGGGTAGCATAGTGGCTGATCAATTAGCTGCAACTCCAATAGATGATCATTGGGTTGAACCTGAATTTTCCAATGAAGACATCCTGACAATTGAAGCTGAAGTATGGAAGCTCTACTTTGATGGGGCATCTAACAACAAAGGATATGGTGCCGGTATTGTATTCATTACACCAAGTAGGGAAAACTTACCCATTGCCATCAAACTAAACTTCGAGGTGACGAATAATAAAGCAGAATATGAGGCATGCATCTATGGTCTTGAGGCAACAGTAAAGCTCAGAATCAAATGCCTTGAGATTTATGGGGATTTGAATCTAATAGTCTCCTAAGCCTTAGGAAAGTGGAAGATCAGAGAAGAGCGTTTGGTTCCTTACCATAAATGCCTAAATGAACTAGCAGCTAGTTTCCATGAACTGTCTTTCCATTATCTTCCAAGGACGTAGAACAGATTTGCTGATGCTTTGGCAACGCTCGCCTCTATGCTTGATATAAGCGAGGGTTCATAATCAGATCAGTTACAATTGAAGTTAGACATGAGTCAGGCTGTGTAGCTCATTGTCTGAATGTCCAAGCGGCTGATAGCAAACCATGGTTTTGGGATATCTTCAACTACATCAAGAATGGACTTTATCCTGAAAGAGCCTCTAAGACAGAAAAGAGGACTTTAAGACAGTTGTCCAAGAGTTTCATTCCAAACGGGGAAATACTCTACAAGCAAACTTGGGATAACATCCATCTGAGATGTGTCACTGAAGCAGAAGCCCAACAGATCATGGAACAAATGCATGGTGGCAGCGAAGGTCCACACATGAATGAAATTGCTCTAGCCCGCAAGATCATGAATTAGGGTTACTTCTGGCTTACCATGAATCAAGATTGCACAAGATATGTTCAGAGGTGCTATAAGTGCCAAATCTATACAAAACTTCAGAAGAAACCTCCTGTACCTCTATCTCCTATCACCACGCCTTGGCCATTTGCAACTTAGGGCCTAGACGTCATTGGCAAGATAAGCCCGAAGTCTTCTGGTAAACACGAGTTCATTCTGGTAGCTATTGACTATTTCTCTAAATGGGTTAAAGCTGCACTGTACCAGGTATTAGACTCCAAACGAGTAGCCTAATTTATTCGTACCAACATCTTTTGTAGGTACAGGGTCCCTTTTGAGATCATTACTGATAATGGATCTCACTTCCAAAAGGAGGTTGCTTTGCTATTACAGAAGGAGAAAATTCAACACCACAAGTCTTCTCCATACAGACCTCAAACAAACGGCGCAGTTGAAGTCACAAACAAGACTCTGAAAAGTATACTGCAAAAGATGACTGACAACCATAAGGACTGGCACCTGCATTTGCCATATGCCTTATGGGGACACAGAACAACAGTGCATACTCCAACCGAAGCTACACCTTACTCGTTGGTGTATGGGATGGAAGCCGTCCTACCAATCGAGGTAGAAATCAAGTCAGCTCACATTCTGAGGGAGAGCCAGTTGGACGAAATGGAATGGGCAAAAGGTTACCATAACCAACTTCTGGCCATCAACAAAAAGAGAATAGATGCCTTATATCAAATGCAAGGTTATCAACAGAAACTGGCTCGGTATTTTGATAAGAGAGTCAGGGACAGAGGATTGCGAGAGGGTCACCTTGTTTTGAAAGAAATAAGGGCACCTGTTCATGATCCAAGAGGAAAATTCATACCAAACTAGAGTGGTCCATTTCTGATCAAGAAGATCTTATCCGGAGGAGCTACAATCTTGATAGACTTGGATGGCATAGAATTTGCTAGCCCATGCAACCTGGATCAACTCAAGAGATACTTTGCATAAAGCATCCTTGTAACTCATGCATAGCATTTGCAAACATTGTAAAACCATGATCAGCATTCACATTCTTTTCCTCAAAGTCAAAACTACGTGGACCTGATTCTCCATAAAGAGGAAAAAAGGAAAAAAATCATTGTAAGGAGATACGTAGGCAGCCCATGCGGGTTCGGTCCAACTCATCAATAACATTTTCATTTTTCACAATCATTCGGCTCTTAATTGTGTCACTGAAAAATGAAATGAAAAATAAAAAGCTTGCTAAGTTGAAAACCCGAAAGGGCGGCTTAGGCAAAAATTAGAGCAACAAAAGAGATAAAAAATGAAATAATGATGTCTTATTTTATCTCATTTAAACTTTGGAACATTTGAAAGAAAATACAGACATGGTCAAAAATTTTATCCCAAACTAAAACAATAATCATGTCTCTTCTTCTATCTCCTCAAGAATAGCAGCTCTTTTAGCCTTCTCTGATTTCCAGGAGTTGGCTATCCACCAATCAATATACTGCGTGGATTTACCGCCTTGGTCAATAGGGCGGACAGCATGAAAACCCCTTACCCATCCATTTCTTACAGCTCGGGCAACAATCTCGGTAATTAAAACAGACTCGAACAGAGTGCCATCTAGGGGCACGCCCTGACTGTGTCCCATTTGACACATAACCCTAGTAGCCTGGTAAAAGGTCACCATCCTCAACCCCAGCAAATAAACCATTTTGTAGCCAAAACTCATGGTCATGAATCTTCTGATTTTGTACCATTCACATCTCCATAGCAGATCGTCAGAGTCCAGCTCCATCAACCATTTTGTCCATTCTTTCTCAGAATTCCGTTTTATCACAATGGTCCGAGTTCTATACCAAGAAGCAGAATAATCCACCTTGGTAGGAGGTCCAACTATTCGGAGATGATCTTTTAGCCAAATCTGAAAAGTGCAAAAGACATAAGTATAAACACATAAAGTAGTTGAACTAAAATACATCAGTCATAATTCAACTAACCTGAAGAATAATAGGGCTAAGTGATCATGGCCCACCAGAAGTGCAAGATCTGTCCAAAGCTCATAATGGTCTCAGCCAACACTATAGCTGCAATAGATCTCCCTTCTTCCATTTGTGGAATCAGTTCAGTAACTTTAGCATCACCCCAGCCAGTAGGGCTCACAAAGATGTATCCGGCAGTCAAACAGAAGGACAAAGCCCGCATCCTCAAATGGAACCACCCATCATCCTCAAAATCTTTAGGGTCATGGAATTCTGCTATCACAGCATTCAGATCTACCCAGTCATCCACCACTATGGGACTAGCAACCTTAGTGCTCAAATCAAAAAGTCCTTTGAAGGAGTTGAAATATCCTACCTTTTCTACAGGAGTAGCCAGCATAGCCTCTGGATCAGATCCAAGCAGCATAGAAAATTCCTCAAATATAGGACACATTTCTTCCATAGATGCCCTAAACCTGAAAACATGGGCAGTTGGATCCCAAAAGCGCAAGCAGGCGCGCAAAAATTCCCAATCCACCTTTATTCCTCTTAGGGTGGGCATAGCGCTTACCCCATACTTTCCTAAATTAATTCTCTCCACTTTTGTGAGGTTTTTGCACCATAAGAACATCGCATGGCTGAAATAAGGCTCCATTATGAGAAATAAAAAAAAAATGAAATTTTGATGGAGAGCAAAAAAATGATTGAAAATGTCTTTTTAAGGCACAGAAATCCAGAGTATGGACTGACAATGGGCAGAAAAAGCTATTTAAATAGACAGATTTTGACTTGTATTAATTGCTGCCAGCGGTACAGTAAACGTGTTGGCCGTGTCGCTATAGAGGCGGCACGACAGACGTGCCGCCTGAGGTGGCGGCACAGAAGCCGTGTACGGGCAGCATGCCTACTGTGCCGCCCAAACCATCCCCTACCTCCTTATGCCTCCTTCCCTCAGAACAAGTTTTTACATGATTTCGGGTTTAAAATCGTTCATTTTTCTCAAAATTAAGTAGAAAATGAGAGAAAAGCATAAGATATAGCGCAATGGAATTCTTATTTTAGCCAAACATTCGCATTCATATCATGCATCCATGTCATTCAAAACATACATAAAGTCATAACATGTCATACATTTCCAAAATGTCACAAAAGAATAAAAGTGCATACATTCAAAATATCATGCATACATCCATCATCCTCAGTACATGTATACATGAAAAAGCAAAAACTGACAAAACAGGTCTCTAACAACCACGCCTGGGTCTGCGACGTCCTCGCCTAGGCACATCCTGTTCATAACTATCCTCCGACAAATCCCTCTCATGCAGAAAGATGGTCAAAGCAAATGCATATTGGCCCAAGAGGTCGTAGTGATAGCGAACAAAATCCATGGGAACCTGAGGAAGAAAGACATATCAGAATCAATACAAGGCAAAACTGTCAAAAGGTTAAAAGTTCCAGCTGAGCAAAGTCATTACCTCTATCACAGTCTCAGGGATAGTAGGAAAGAAGGCTGGAAGCTCATTGGGAAGATGGTAACGACGTAATCGGTCCTCACTAGAGAAATAATCCAGATAAGCTGGCAAGCAGATAAGACCAGTAGGCAAGGGAACTGAATTAGTCGGACCTCCCATTGAAACATCTGGAGCTGGAGCTGGGGCAGAGCTGCTAGCCCCTGAAGGGCCAACCCAAGAAGGATCAACTGCAAAACCTGAATGGCCAGCCATAACACCTGAAGGTCCAACCCTAGGACCCATGTTGCCCACCAGAATAGTACCGCCAGCCCGTGAGAAGCTCCCAACTCTGGAGGGAGGACCTCGGGAAGATGCTGAACTAGATCTCCTATGTGACGGTCCTCACAATCTGTCTAAAGGAGGTGTCCCCCGCATCAGGGATGTCTCACAAAACTCATCATAATTCATGTCTGGCAACAGAAAATCTAGACAGGAAACTCTAGCAACCCACTCATCCTCTCCCAGGATAGCCAGCCCAAATCTCATATCTGTCTGAGGGGGCAGTGGCACAACTCTCTCTCCTGTAACCTGTGCCCTTACCCTCTCTCCCAAATAGAACATCCTCAATGACTCACAGTGGAGTAAGAGTCGGCAAGAGGCCAAGGCCATGCTAGGCCTGATCCGGTCAGGGATCCACTCTATGAACCTAATAAATGGTGACCATCTCACCTACAAACAGATTGCAATATACAGTAGTAAAAGATAAAATAGTAAGATTCAAGTTAAGATCAATGGATACTTGGTCTGCAGTCACAGTAGCAAAGAACTGTCTGCACTGATCAAATTGCCTCGTCATGAAGTCAGGTTTGTTGGACGCCCTCCGAATGCATCCGTAAAGGGGATCAATAGCATTAGGCTCTGTCAGTGATGGAGCTAGCGTCAGAAAATGCTCATAAACCTAGTACTGCAGGGAATAAAATTTTGTCAATCACTAGGCAGAGATCAGACAATAAAATACCAAAGTGTAATACTCACCTCAAGCACAATAGAGGTACCACCATGATCGCAAAGCGTGCCACAGGAGATGCGGCACAACTTATGATACATAGCACAAAGGCCAGCACCTCTCCAATTGAACTCCCTAATCTCATCCAGATTCTCCAAGGATCGTAGGATATTCATATTTATGCAGTCCTTATTGTTATGCAGAAAAGTACAGCTCAAGATAATCAAGGCACAAAGTCTAGCAACCTGATCGACACTATACTGACTAGGAGCCTGACCCATAGTTATCAAAGTCTGATGAAGCCAAGAACGTGGGACATTCAGGCTCCCACGAGGGGGATCAACCCCAATCAGAGCGATCATCTCTACAAAAGAGTGCTCCATCCATGAAGAATAAAACTAGAGAGGACAAGATCTGAAATGCATACCAGTAAGCATGCTCCACTCGAAGGGAGTGACTGTCATCTCACCGCAGCCAAGGTGGAATGTGTTTGTAGTATCCCACCAACGCTCTACTAATGCTTTGAGTATAATGGTATTAACTGGCTGCTTAATATCCAACTCCAGCCACCCAAGCAGTCCAGATGGCTCAAGACGCAGACGGACAGCCTCCTAATTAGTCAAATAAATGCGGACCAGCTCCATGACACTACGGCCACCCCAGGGCCTTAAATTTGTCCTCTGTAATTTTTGTAAAAAAAAATTATATATTATTATCAGAATTTTTACTGACTGTGCAGGAAAAGGAAATCATACCTGAAGAGTTCCAGTGAAGCTGATGTGCTGCTCTGGCTCCTTTAGTAATATCTCTGAATTTTCAGCACCTGCTGCTGGCTGATTGTAGATATCCATAAGGAGAAAGCTAAAGAGAGAGAGAGTAAAATTTGAGAGAAGAAAGTAAAAGCTAAAGAGAGAGAGAGAAAAGAAGAGAAAGAGGGAAAATGAAGTTATGAGAAAGAGTGAAGGAAGTTAAGTTTTATATAGGAGTGGAGGTGGGCCCCCCATCATAACATCTTTTTCACTTTTTTTGATTCGCAGGTCCAATTCACGTGGTTTTGCCATAACAAGCTCATTTTAAATCGGAATTTAGTGCTGTCTGAAGCAGTGAATCCATGGGATTTTTATCCATCTCCCAAAATAGATGGGGTCCCGATCAAAATTCAGAATCTCCTGAAATTGCGAAAAAGCTAAAAATTCAAAAATAGCTTAGAAATTGGAAAATAGTCCAAACCAAATCAAAATAGCCAGAAATCAGACATGAAGCTCCTCCATAAATCCCAATACTGAAAGGGACGTCCAGAATTCTCAAAATGGCATTCTAAGCCGTTTGGTTCATACTTATCAGATTCTACCTCTGTCCGGCCAAATTAGATAAGGGGGGCAGCTGTGAACCCTAAAAAATGCACCTCCAGTGGACTATTTTACAGTTATGAATCCACAAAATCAAACAGGGCTTGAATCGAAGTTGAAACGGGCCCGAAACAGACAGAAACGGATTGAGCCATGCGAGTGGCAATTGGGAGGCACGATTTTCGTGCCACCCAGGAGGCGGCACGCATCTCGTGCCGCCGAAATATGGCCGTGCCGCCGACGCGGCATCAAAGGCATACCTCTAGGTCTGGCGACACGTCTGGCATGCCGTCCAGACGGCCGACACGTCGGCCGTGCCGCCCCTGCCACCGGCACCACGCCGACGCCGCCATCCGTACCGCTAGCACCTCCTCTGGCAGCTCTATAAATAGGAGCTTCCTTCAGCCTCATTTGGCATAATTTCCAACAGATTCTAAAGCATTCTAGAGCATTTCAAAGCAATTGAGGCATATTTCAAAGCATATTTTCATTCTTATACTCACACATTTGCTGCTTCTAGATCCAGATTCCAAGCTTCCTTTGAATTCAAGGTGGAGTTGAGATCCAGAGCAAAACTAGTTCCATTCGTTCGAAAGCCAAGAAAAACAAAGGTATAATCCCTTTCCTATTTTAAAATTCTAAATTCAGATCTAGAATTCTCTTTAGGTCTAAAACTGAAAAGATCTAAAAACTTATTAATTTAAGAATCAGAATTAAGTTAATAAGCAAACCAACACATTTTTAAAACCCCTCCTTCGCAAGAAGGATGAACTGCGTGGGGTTTGATTCCTATTCAATAGGATACGCAAGCTGCCATTCTGAAGGGCATCAACTCCAAAATCTTTTATCAATATTGTTTTCCTTTCATTTTGATTTATTCATATTAATCTTTTGCTTGTGATTATTTTCAGTTTATTTTTGGGAATGTGTGCTTTTCCTAGTACCCATAAGGGCTGGAGGAAAGATCCCCTTTATTTCATTTATTTTGGTATTGTAATAATTAAGTAGGATTTATTTTGCCTATTTATTTATTATTGTCATTCCATCATATTATATATCTGTTCATTCATCATTATATTCTCGTTCATGCATACATAAAAATTCATTTTTTAGAGTTATTTTGCATTTTTAGCCAAACTAAAGAAAATACATTTTCTTAACTGTGTAATTACCAAAACCTGATCCCCGAACCCTCCTTGGTCACTCGCGGATTGGTGCATTTTCCATTGGGATAAAATCAAAATATTTTTTAAGTCAATCAATTTGGGTTTTCTTTAATTTTTCCAATTAAAATAAGTAAATTAAAGTGGCGACTCACCTTTCAACTACCACATTACAAAAAATCAATTTTTCAAACTCACAGTGAGTTCCAATCATGGAGTTTCTCCCAAAGAGCATTTTGATCCCTCGGCGGATTGGACTAGTGCTCAGGCGAGGCCTCACAATAAGTTTTAAGATTAAGTCCTTGTTCTTAATGTATGAACTAATAGAATGATTTCTATGAATGCGAGTGCTAATAGACTGATTTTTATTCTTTGATTTATTAGAAACTAAGGCTTTAGCATAATTAATTGGGACTATTCTGGAACATAGAGGATTGATAAACTGAATACAAACCCTGGACTATCTTTATTCATTAAATTTTCACTTATTCACATCTGTATTTTCTTTTAATTTATTGTTTTGCTATTAGTTCATTTAAAATTTAAAAACCAAACAAACCTTTTTATACTTAATTTGCTTTCACAAAGAAACAAGTGATTCCCATTTGCAATTCCTTGAGAGAATACGACCTTGGGTGCTTCCTATATACTACAATTGCCCTGTATACTTGCGGGTCACTTTTGGACAGTATATTTTGAGGCGAACATTGGACCGAACCCGTAAGGGCTGCCTACATATCTCCTTACAATGATTCATGATTTTTATTCTTTTTGCCTCTTTATGGAGAATCAGGTCCATGTAGTTCTGACTTTGAGGAAAAATGTGAATGCTGAGCATGATTTCACAATGATGATTGCAAATGCTATGCATGAATTACAAGGATGCTTATGTAAAGTATCTCTTGAGTTGATCCAGATTGCATGGGCTAGCAAATTCTATGCCATCCAAGTCCGTTAAGATTGCTGCTCCACCAGATAAGATCTTCTTGATCACAAATGGACTGCTTCAGTTAGGTCTGAATTTTCCCCTTGGATTATGAATAGGTGCCCTTATTTCTTTCAAGATAAGGTGACCCTCTTGTAATCCTCTATCCCTGACTCTCTTATCAAAGTGCCTAGCCATTTTCTATTGATAACCTTACATCTGATATAAGGCATCCATTCTCTTTTCATCGATCGCTAGAAGTTCGATATGATAGCCTTTCGCCCATTCCACTTCGTCCAACTGACTCTCCCTTATTATGCGAGCTAACTTAACTTCTACCTCGATTGGCAGGACAGCTTCCATCCCGTACACCAAAGAGTAAGGTGTAGCACCAGTTGGACTATGTACTTTTATTCTGTATCCCTATAAGGCATATGGCAAATGTAGGTGCCAATCCTTATGGTTGTCAGCCATCTTTTGCAGTATATTCTTAAGAGTCTTGTTTGAGGCCTGTACAGAGAAGATTTATAATGTTGAATTTTCTCCTTCTTTAATAGCTGAGTAACCTCCTTTTGGAAGTGAGATCCATTATCAGTGATGATCTCAAAAGGGACCCCATACCTACAAAGGATGTTGGTACGAATAAACTGGGCTACTCGTTTGGAATCCAATATTTGGTAAGGTGTAGCTTCAACCCATTTGGAGAAATAATCAATAGCCACCAAAATGAATTCATGCTTGCCGGAAGACTTCGGGCTTATCTTGCCAATGACGTCCAGGCCCTATGTTGCAAATGGCCAAGGCGTGGTGCTAAGAGATAGAGGTACAAGAGGTTTCCTCTGAAGTTTGGAATAGATCTGAAACTTATGGCACTTCTGAACATATCTTGCGCAATCTTGATTCATAGTAAGCCAGAAGTAACCCTGATTCATGATCCTACGAGCTAGAGCAATTCCACTCATATGTAGACCTTTGTTACCACCATACATCCGTTCCATGATCTATTGGGCTTCTGTTTCAGTGACACATCTCAAATGGATGTTATCCCAAACCCGTTTATAGAGTACTTCCCCATTTGGAATGAAACCCTTGGACAACTATCTTAAAGTCCTCTTTTCTGTTTTAGAGGCCCCTTCAGGATAAAGTCCATTCTTAGTGTAATTGAAGATATCCCAAAACCATGGTTTGCTATCAACCTCTTAAATATTCAAACAATGAGTTAAGCAACCTGGCTCATGCTTAACTTTAATTGTAACAGGTCTGATTATAAAGCCGTCGCTTATATTAAGCATTGAGGCGAGTGTTGCCAAAGCATCAGCAAATCTGTTCTTCGTCCTTAGAAGATAATGGGAAGACAATTCATAAATATTGGCTGCTAGTTCATTTAGGCATTTATGGTAAGGAACCAAACACTCTTCTCTGACAGTCATCATTTCATTGCTTGGAGGCTCCTTTTTTGAGTAGCTTGAAGATAGGTCTGCATACATCAGCCAACTGATTGATGAATTGACTAATGTATTATAGCCGTCCAAGGAAACCTCTGATCTCCTTTTCTATTTTTGGAGGTGGCATTTCCAAAATTGCTTTTGATTTAGCAGGGTCCACTTCTATACCCTTGCTGACCATGTGGCCTAGGAATACTCCATATGAGGCTCCAAAGACACATTTGGTAGGATTGAGCTTGAGATTATACTGGCGAAGTCTAAGGAAGAATCGCTTTAGTGCCTCTGAATGTTCTTCGGCAGTGGTGCCTTTTATTACCATGTCATCCACATAAACTTCAATCTCCTTATGCATCATGTCATGGAAAATGGTAGTTGCCATCCTTTGGTATGTTGCCCCAACATTTTTAAGCCCAAATGGCATAACCCAATAGCAATAGATGCCACACTCAGTAATAAATGTTATCTTCTCTTTGTTAGGAGGATGAACCATTATTTAATTATACCCTGCGGCCATGTCGGTTAAGGAAACCAATTCAGAACTTGCCATGCGGTCTACCAACAGATTAATATGAGGCAAGGGTTTACCACCTTGGTCAGTAGGACGAACAGCATGAAAACCCCTTACCCATCCATTTCTGACAGCTCGAGCAATGGTCTTAGTAATCAGAATAGATTAAAATAGAGCACCATCTGGGGGCACGCCCTGACTATGTCCCATTTGGCGCATAACCCTAGTAGCTTAGTAAAATGTCACAATCCTCAACCCTAGTAGGTAGACTATCTTGTAGCCAAAGCTCATAGTCATGAAACTTTTGATCTTGTACCATTCACACCTCTATAGCTGGTCATCAGAATCCAGCTCTATCAACCATTTTGTCCACTTTTTCTCTGAATTCCATTTAATCACAATGGTCCAAGTCCTATACCAAGAAGCAGAATAATCCACTTTGGTGGGAGGTCCCACTATCCAGAGATGATCTCTCAGCCAAATCTGAAAAAGTGCAAAAAAGATAAGCATAAGAAAGCACAGAAAGCAGTTGAAATGAAATTCAAAAGCTAGAATTCAACCTGAAGAATAATAGGGCTGATTGACCATGGCCCATCAGAAGTGCAAGACCTGTCCAAACTCATGATGGTCTCAACCAGTACTATAGCCATGATAAATCTCCTTTCCTCCATTTGTGGAATCAGCTCAGTGACTCTAGCATCCCTCTAACCATTAGGGCTCACAAAAATATATCTGGCAGTCAGACAAAAGGATAGAGCCCGCATCCTCAAATGAAACCACCCATCATCCTCAAAATCCTTAGGATCATAGAATTCTGCTATCACAGCAGTCAGATCTACCTAATCATCCACTGCTATGGGACTAGCAACCTTTGTACTCAAGTCAAAAAGTCCCCTAAAAGAGTTAAAATATCCTACTTTCTCAATAGGAGTAGCCAGCATAGCTTTTGGATCATATCCGAGCAACACAAAAAACTCCTCAAATATAGGACACATCTCCTCCATAGATGCCCCAAATCTGAAGACATTGGAAGTTGGATCCCAAAAGCGCATACATGCACACAAAAATCCCCAATCAATTTTTATGCCTCTTAAGGTGGGCATAGCGCTTACCCCATACTTTCCCAGGTTAATTCTCTCCACTTTGGTAAGGTTCTTGCACCACAAAACATTGCATAGCTGAAATAGGGCTCCATTGTGAGGAATAAAAATAATAAAATTGATGGAAAATGACTTTTAGAGGCTCGAAAACTGATAGTACAGACTGGAAAATGGACAAAATCTGCTTAAATAGGCAAAATTTTGCTGCCCGATCTGCTACCGGCGGCTGTGAACCTCAAATTTACCCCTTTGTGATCCGGCAGTAGCTTGACACCTACTAAGAATAGTGCGCTACGCATACAGCGGCCCTATTGAAAAATAAATTTTCTAAATCTTGCACCTCTAGTCGACCGTCTTTTAGTTACAAACCCATAGGATCAAGCCGAGCTCAAATCGAAACTGAAACAGACTCAAAACGGACAAAAAAGCAGGAAACAGGTCGAACCAGCCGGCCAGTGCACAAGAGGTGCGCCGCCGCTCTAGGCGGTATAAAATTCGTGCTGGTGGTAAGGCGGCACAAAATTCGTGCTGGTGGTAAGGCAGCACATTGACAACTGGCATGTCGTCAGTGCCGTCCATATCGCCGACACGTTACCGTTGCTGCCGTCGGCACCCCTTTCACCAACTCTATAAATAGAGCCTCCTTCCAACTTATTTAGGAGGGGGATTCCAAGGCAGAAACTCTCCTATATTGCTCTTCTTGTTATGCTTAAGTTCTACTTGAAATCTGATGCAAAAGCTGTTGTTTCAATTTCTTTTTAATTTACATTCATTATGCTATTTTACTAACCTTTTGCTGTTAAGGTTCAAATTCAGGGTTTCCACTCCAAAGTAGAGCTTAGATCCAGAGTTAAGCTCACCCCATTCATCCGAAAATCAAGGCAAGCAAAGGTATAATTTCTTTTATTCATCTTCAAAATTCTAAACTCAAATCTAGAATTCTCTTTAGGTCTAAAATAGAAAAGATCTAAAATTTATTAATTTAAGAATCAGAATTAAATTAATAAATAAACCAACACTTTTTTTTTCTAGAACCCCTCATTCGTAAGAAGGAAGAACTGCATGGGGTTTGATTCCTATTCAATAGGATATGCAGGTTGCCATTTTGAAAGGCATCAACTCCAAAATCTTTTTATTAACATTTTTCTCTTTTACTTTAATCTATTTTAATCTTTTATTTCTGATTCCATGCTGATTTAGTTTAGGAATGTGTGCTTTTCCTAGTACCCATAAGGGCTAGAGGAAAGATCCTCTTTATTTCAATCATTTTGATATTGTAATAATTAAGTATGATTTATTTCTGCTTATTTATCTATAATTATCATTACATCTTATCATATATGTCTGTTTCATGCATCATCATATTCATGTTCATACATACATGAAAATTCCTTTTTTAAGAGTTATTTTGCAATTTTAGCCAAACTGAAGAAAATTATATTTTCTCAATTGTGTCATTACCAAACCTGATCCCTGAACCCTCTTTGGTCACTCGCAGATTAGTGCATTTTCTATTGGGATAAATGAAATATTTTGTGGAGTCAATCATGTTGGGTTTTCTTTAATTTTCCCAATTAAAACAATTAAATTAAAGTGCCAACTCACTTTTCACAACTTCCAAATTACAAAAATCAATTTTCTGAACTCACAACGAGTCCTAATCGTAGAGTTTCTCCCAAAGAGCATTTTGATTCCTCAGCGGATCAGACTGGTGCTCGAGCGAGGCTTCACAGTTGGCAACTCCGCTGGGGACTTAAAATCTTTTTCAAATAAAAGATAAAGTAGATTACTTTTGGTAAAATACCAAGTTTGGCTTTAAATACAAAATAACTATGTCATACATCACTACATCAAACTCCTAGTCCACAAAAACCTAGCTTCTAAGAAAACAAAGGATAGAAAGTAACATCAAGTGGGCAACCTTCCTTAGATCTGCTTGTCGATAGTGAAATCATCCAGCCCACGATGTATCCTCTAATCCTTTTAGAGGTGTAACAAGTATGCACGTACCATTGGACCCATGTGAGGCTCCTTGTCTCACATGTGGTTAGGTATATTGCATCTCTAGTGTGATGGGTTCCCTTTAAACCACCTTAACTTTTTCATATAATGACTCATAGAACCTTCCTTTAGGATTGTATGTACCATAATATTGAATTTGGTATGTCATTATTATGAAACCTTTTCATTCATGCATGCATGCATCATAGCTTAAACCTTGTGAAGAGTCAAAAACCTATCCAAACATCTTCACACCCAAAACCCGTGGTCCATCTAAACCCATGGTCAACACCCAAAGCTCATAACCCATGGTTCACCTAAACCCATGGTCAAACCCAAAACCCATGGTTCACCTAAACCCATGGTCAATACCCAAAAAACTAATGGTCCACTTAAACCCATGGTCAATACCCAAAATCCATGGCCCACCTAAACCCATGGTCAATACCCAAAATCCAAGGTCCACCTAAACCCATTGGTCAACACCTAAAACCAATGGTCCACCTAAACCCATGGTCAAAGCCCAAAACTTATGGTTCACCCAAAAACCATGGTCCAGTGCTATCCAAACCCATGTCAAATCATGGTAAAAATAAACCCATCTATGGTATCCTCATCCTTTTCCATAATTCTTATCCAAGCTAAACACTAACCTAGCCCAAGCTAAACATTGATATAGCTTTATCTTTCATAATTCTTACTGAAACTAAATACTAACCTAGCTTTCATCTTTCACAACTCTTACCCAAGCTAAACACTGATTTAGCTTTCATTTCATAGTCCTTACCCAAGCTAAACACTGATATAGCATTATCCTCAACCATCCTTACCAAAGATAAATATTGACTTAGCGTCACTCTAATCCTTACCTAAACTAAATGTTGACTAGGTTTCACCTCTTACATCACTATCCAAGCCTATGGCCCATCTAAGCCCATGATCTAGTCTAACCCATTATCCAACTATCACCAAACCCATGGTCCAACCAACATCCAAATCCATGGTACATCTATACCCAATCGCAAAACCCATGGTCACTTTATCTTTAAGTCCATGATAAACTATTCATAAATCACAATCCCAATCACCTAAAGCTAAATTCTGATCTAGCCACTCAAAGCTAAAATATGACCTAGCCACCCCGAGCTAAAGTATGACCTAGCCACCCAAAGCTAAAATCTGACTTAGCTCCCTTAGCTAAATACCTACATAGCTAACATCATACACCATCAACCTAACCATAAGACACCGTCATCCATTACCATTTAACCTAAGGTCCTCGGTTTGTCATACCTCACCATAACCATCTTTTCCAAAGCTTGACACTAACCCAGTTCCTTTTCCCTTTCAAAGGTTGACAAAATGTGTGTTGCTGGGGATAAAGTCACAGGCACTAGAGCTGATGAAATCTTTGATGAGTTTCTTGCTAAGCTCTCCTAACATCAAAAGACCATGATAAAGAGGCAAGAAATCCTTTTCCAAGACATGCTCAAAGCCTAAAGGAGGGCTATCATGGAGGATGTCCGTACCATGCTAGAACAGGCCTCCCTGGCTCAAAACCCAACTGACCCAAAACCATTCAAAGCTGATCCAAAACCTGCCTTTTATCCTGTCTATGGATCCACTTCTAGAGTTGAATCTAGAGACAAAGAACCTGCAAACACCAACATCATCCTACCATTACCTATCCCATCACCCGAGTTCCTAAAAAATAACTCACCTTTTCAACCCGTGACCATACAACCATCAAATCTCACCTCTACTATCACTTCCCGACACATGGATCCTTTCTAAAGAAAGGAAGTCAATCCTGAAATCAAAGCCTTCATGGAAAAAATGGAGCATATGGAAAAAAATGCTAAATAATCTGGATAAGAAACAGAACCTGGTTGATATGGGCACCCTAAGCTTATTTCCTAATGTAAGAGTTCTGCCAAAGTTCAAGATGCCGAATTTGGATAGATTTGATGGTACTACTTGCCCCAAGATCCATTTAAAAATGTATGTAGGGGCAATGCATCGCTTTGGTATTAACAATGAGCTCTTTACTCAACTATTTCATTAAACCCTTACAGATACTGCCCTAAGATGGTTTATTAACTTGGATGATACCCAAAAACAGACTTGGGAGGACATTTGCAAGGCATTTATCAAACAATACCACTACAATATTGAAGTGGACATTATAAGAAGGGATTTAGAAACCACAAAGCAATCTAGATGAGTTCTTTTCCATGTTCCTTACAAGGTGGAGGGCTAAAGCTGCTCAAATGGTAAACAAGCCAACCGAGCAAGAACAAGTAGATGTCATTGTCAAGAATCTACTTCCTGCCTATAAAGCTCATTTGTTAACATAATACCTACCCACCTTAAGAGCTTTGGTTGCAACTATGTCAAAAGTTGAAGATTGCATCCAAAGTACATCATTTCAAGCTGAATTCCCTACCACCAACCTGAATAGTGATGAGGAATCTAGTTCTAACTCAACCCCACCTTACCTCAACCTCAGAAGGCATGTCATGGAGTAGTTCAAGTTCAGCTAATATGACCTATCTAAAATTGAATTCCAAGTCTAAACCTGAGTCCAAGTCTGAATCTCAAAAGTCTGAATCCAAATTTGAGTCGGAGTCTGTCATCTTAGTTTTCTTTATTCTCGTCGACCACAGTGGTTCCTTTTGTCATCTTGCAATAAAGTTTCCTTTATAGTAATGAACATACATTTTCTTTTCATTTTCCTTTTTAGTCTAACATGGATGAGCTTACCCCAAAAAAAAAAAAAAAAGGCAAGAAAAGAAGAAAAAAAAAGAGAAAAAGAAAGAGAGAAATGAACAAACAATCAAATCCACCACAATTAGCACATGTTAGAATTTGAGGTGCCATCAACAATTGCACCTAATCAAAGAAGGTCAAATGATCAAATAGTTGAAGCATAAAAAGCAAGTAAATGTAATTACCTGTTGCACATCGGGTAATCAAATAATGCACCTCAATAAGGGGCAACAAGTTTAGAGAAGACTTTTGTTAAATCCAAAATTCAAAGGTTAGAGCCCTTCAAAATAAAAAAGGCAGCAGCCCAAACCATGGTGGAATTTTCTTCCAAATTTTATTAATTCAAGCTCGCTAAGTTGAAAACCCAAAAGGGCGGCTTAGGCAAAAGTTAGAGCTAAAAGAAAGAGAGAGAGAGAGAGAGAGAGAGAAAGCTCATCCAAGTCATCTTCCCTTATGTCTGAAGTTTTCAAATAATTTTCAATCAATCTATCTCATCTCATGTCTCTAGAGTCATCCTTTCTCACCAAAGATTCATTCTCTAAGGATTTTCTATCTTTTATATTCTTATCCTACAATGCTGGTATGTCTTCCCAAGGACGTCATCATCTATTGTCAATCTGTCCTGTTGCTTAGTTCAAAGAGCTAAGGCACAATCCTTCACAGTTAGGAACATAATCCCCAAGTTGTCTTCTTCCACTAATCCTTTAGCCAATCCTAAGGGCTCTTTATTTTAGCCAATTTAAATAAAGTCAAGCCAGTTAAGTGTCACTCTAAGAGTCTCTTCAATCTCAAACAACAAGAAAAGCTTGGCTCGCTCTTTTCCATGATTCATGCTACAAAAAGCAAAATCATACAACCTCCATGATTCTTTTTAGAAGTTCCAACTTACCTTCAAACTAAGAAGCCTTCACCTACCTTCAAACCATTCTCGAATTTTACGAAATCATATTATTCCATCCCAAGCCTTATTGGCAAATCATACCACATACCATCCATTCCTTGGCATAATCTCAAAATGAGTAGAACCAAAATTCCCAAGTCTATCAGGGCTTATCATCTTTAAATCTAGTTTCCTTGGCAAAACCATAAGTCAAGGCATATCTCCCAAAAAGCCTTCATCAAGAAGCCTAAACCAAAAGCCTTCAACAAAGAAGCTCAAATCCTGAAGCCTTCATCAAGAAGCCTAAACCAAAAGCCTTCATCAAAAAGCTCAAATCCAAAAGCCTTCATCAAGAAGCCCAAATCCAAAAGCCTTTATGAAGAACCCTAAATTTAGAAGACTTCATTAAAAAGCCCAAATCCAAAAGCCTTCATCAAAAAGCTGAAATCCAAAAGTTTCAACCTACCTTCAAACTAAGAAGCCTTCGTTAAGAGGCACATAAGCCTTCACCATGAAGCCCAAATCCAAAAGCCTTCGCCATGAAGCCCAGATCTAAAAGCCTTCGCCATGAAGCCCAAGACCAACAACCTTCATCATAAAGCCTAAACCAAGAAGCCTTCACCATGAAGCCCACTCTTAAAAGGCCTTCATTTATGAAGCTCATGATCTCCTTTAAGGCAAAATCAGACTAAGCCTTTCAAATGGATTTCCTAACCAGACCTACCCTCTTTAGCTAAGACCTTTCCCTATAAGGACTAATCCTCAACTGTAACTTTCAATGGGCAAACTGAGCCGAGCCACCCATATTGACATTCCCACACCCCTCATCTTTCAAAGACATAACCTTCTCTAACACCAAAGCCGAATAGATAGCTTTGATCCCTATCCTTCTAACACCAAAGCTGAACATATAGCTTTGATCCCAGCTTTTAGCTTTGCTCCTATTCCTCCTGACATCAAGGCCAAAGAAATAGCTTTGATCTTATTCCTCCCAATACCAAAGCCGAACAGATAGCTTTGATCCCAGTCCTTCTAATACTAAAGCCAAACAAATAGCTTTGATTCCAACTTTTCCAACCAACAAGGCCAAACAGATAGTTTTGACCTTAATCATCCTAATCACCAAAGCCAAACAGATAGCTTTGACTATAATCCTGCCAACCACTAAAGTCAAATAGATAGCTTTGATCATAATCTTCCCAAATATCAAAACCAAACAGATAACTTTGATCATAATCTCCTTGAAAGTAGGGCCGAACAGGTGGCCTTGCTAAACCAATTTGAATTCCCTAGGTGGACCAAATCTTAAAATCTAGGCAGAACAAATAGCCTTGATTAAAATTCACCAAATCATCTTTACCTCTAATAATTAGGCTATACATATAGCCTTAATTGAAGATCACCATGACCATTCTCACATCCAACGCCAAGGTCAAACCAATAGCCATTGACAAAACCTCATTTCTCCTATGGGCCCCCTCCCAAAAGGTTCATATCCTTATACCATATTTGTCCTTCATAAGGTTCAGTTTGCACAAAGCATGAATGTCCTCATAAGCATAAGTAAATATCATAAGCCTAGAGTCTGACAGGGTATAGCCCAGGTTCTAATATGGCACAGCCTAGAATATGACATGGCAAAAGAACATATAAGCCAAATATCTGATGTTGCAAGAGCACAAGCCCAAAGTTTGACATGGCATCTCTTCCCAAGTTTAATGTCATCAAAATCGCCTTTTGTTTAAAGCCAATTCTGATGAGGGGGCAGCTGTAAACCCTCAAATTTACACCCTTATGATCTGGCTATAGCTTGACACTTACTAAGAATAGTGCGCTATGCATACGGCGGTCCCGCTAGCCGATTAGTGGGCAAGGGTCAAAGGGGCAGCGCCCCTTGTAAGGTGCAGGGCAGCGCCTCATTGAAAAATAAATTTCCTGAATCTTTCACCTTCAGTCGACTGTCTTTCAGTTATGAGCCCATAGAATCAAACCAAGCTTGAATCAGAACTGAAACAGACCCAAAATGGATGAAAAAGCAGGAAACAAGTCGACCCAGTCGACCAGCGTGCAAGAGGCACACCGCCATTTTGGGCGGCATGCCGGCCATGCCACCTCATAGGCGGCACGAAATGCATACTGATAGTAAGGCAACACATTGAGCCGAGCATGTCACCGGAGCCGCCGGTGCCACCAGTGAGATACCGGTGCCACCAGTGTTGCCGATGACATGCCAGTACCATCGTCCGTACCACCGGCACCCTCCTCAGTAGCTCTATAAATAGAGCCTCCTTCAAGCTCATTGGAGGGGGAATTCGAAGGCAGAAACTCTCCTATATTGCTCTGCTTATTGTGCTTAAGTTCTGTTAGAAATTTGATATAAAAATTGTTGTTTCAATTTCTTTTTAATTTACATTCATTACACTATTTTGCTAACCTTTTGCTGTTTCAGGTTCAACTTCAGGGTCCTAAATCCAAAGTGGAGCTTAGATATGGAGTTAAGCTCACCCCGTTCATCCGAAAATCAAGGAAAACAAAGGTATAATTCCTTTTATCCATTTTCAAAATTCTAAACTCATATCTAGAATTCTATTTAGGTCTAAAACAAAAAAGATCTAAAATTTATTAATTTAAGAATCAAAATTAAATTAATAAACAAACCAACACTTCTTTCCAAAACCCTTCCTTTGCAAAAAGGAAGAACTGCATGGGGTTTGATTCCTATTCAATAGGATATGCAGGCTGCCATTCTGAAAATGTATCAACTCCAAAATCTTTTTATTAACTTTTTTTCCCTTTTACTTTGATTTATTTATATTAATCCTTTATTTTCTATTTCTGTGTTTACTTAGTTTAGGAATGTGTGCTTTTCCTAGTACTTATAAGGGCTAGAGGAAAGATCCTCTTATTTTAATCATTTTGATTTTGTAATAATTAAGTAGGATTTATTTTGCTTATTCATCTATAATTGTCATTTCATACTATCATCTATAACTGTTCATTCATCAATTTATTCTTGTTCATGCATACACGAAAATTCCTTTTTAATAGTTATTTTGCACTTTTTAGCCAAACTAAAGAAAATTATATTTTCTCAATTATGTAATTACCAAAACCTGATCCCCGAGCCCTCTTTGGTCACTTGCAAATTGGTGCATTTTCCATTAGGATAAATCAAATATTTTTTGAAGTCAATCAATTTGGGTTTTTCTTTAACTTCCTAATTAAAATAAATAAATTAAAGTGGTGACTCATTTTCACAACTTCAAAATCAGAAAAATCAATTTTCTGAACTCACAGTGAGTTCCAATCGTGGAGTTTCTCCCGAAGAGTATTTCGATTCCTCGGCGGATCGAACTGGTGCTCAGATGAGGCCTCATAGTTGGCAACTCCACTGGGGATTGGTTTTGGCTTAAGGAGTTTCACCATGTTTCCTTCAAGCAATTTCTTAAGGATAATACTCATAGGCACATCCCATAGATCAGAAAACTGCCTCCTTTCAATCCTGATAGGCTTCTTGATAGTTAAAGCATTAACTTCCCCCCTTTCTGATTCGTTGAAGAAGTCACATTACCCTGATGAGTTGGCTTTTTATAACTTGATCCTGATGCGGTCTCTTCTTTAATCTGACCATTCTGAATCAAGTCTTTGATTTTTAAAGCAGTAGCAATATGGGCTTGGAAGGAAGGCAAGTATTGAGTCTGTAGCCTTTCTTGGTAAACTGGCAGAAAATTCTTTACAATTATGTCAATTTGTTCATTTTTAGGAGGCTGATTTACCATCTAAGAAGCCTTTTTCCTCCACCTCGTAAGGAACAAAGAGGATGATTCCTTAGCATACTACTTGGTGGTCTCGAGTTCTCTTCTTGTTACATCGACCTCGATGTTGTAAAGATACTGTTGGACAAAGATATTGCAGATGTCATCCTAGGTCCATTTTTTGGCGACATCCAAGTCTACAAACCATTTCACAGCTATACCGGTAAGTGACTGTTGAAATAATTGGCTAAAAGTGCAAAATAACTGTTAAAAAGGAATTTTCATGTATGCATGAACAGGAATAAATTGATGAATGAATAGTTATAGATGATAGTATGAAATGACAATTATAGATGAATAAGCAAAATAAATCCTACTTAATTATTACAAAATCAAAATGATTAAAATAAGAGGATCTTTCCTCTAGCCCTTATGGGTACTAAGGAAAGCACACATTCCTCAACTAAGTAAACACAGAAATAGAAAATAAAGGTTTAATATAAATAAATCAAAGTAAAAGGGAAAAAAGTTAATAAAAAGATTTTGGAGTTGATGCCTTTTCAGAATGGCAGCCTGCGTATCCTATTGAATAGGAATCAAACCCCACGCAGTTCTTCCTTCTTGCGAAGGAGGAGTTTTGGAAAGAAGTGTTGGTTTGTTTATTAATTTAATTCTGATTCTTAAATTAATAAATTTTAGATCTTTTTTGTTTTAGATCTAAATAGAATTCTATATCTAAGTTTAGAATTTTGAAAATGGACAAAAGGAATTATACCTTTGCTTTCCTTGATTTTCGGATGAACAGGGCGAGCTTAACTCTGGATCTAAGCTCCACTTTGGATTTAGGACCCTGAAGTTGAACCTTAAACAGCAAAAAGTTAGCAAAATAATGTAATGAATGTAAATTAAAAAGAAATTGAAATAACAGTTTTTATATCAAATTTCTAGTAGAACTTAAACACAATAAGCAAAGCAATATAGGAGAGTTTCTGCCTTTGAATTCCCCCTCCAATAAACTTGAAGGAGGATCTATTTATAAGGTACCGAGGAATCAAAATGCTCTTTGGTAGAAACTCCATAATTGGAACTCACTATGAGTTCAGAAAATTGATTTTGTATTTTGAAAGTTGAAAAATGAGTCAGCACTTCAATTTACTTATTTTAATTGGGAAAATTAAAGAAAACCCAAATTGATTGACTCCAAAAAATGATTTGATTTTATCCCAATGAAAAATGCACCAATTCGTGAGTGACCAATGAGGGCTCGAGGATCAGGTTTTGGTAATTACACAATTAAGAAAATATATTTTCTTCAGTTTGGCTAAAAAGTGCAAAATAACTGTTAAAAAGGAATTTTCGTGTATGCATGAACAAGAATAAATTGATGAATGAACAATTATAGATGATAGTATGAAATGACAATTATAGATGAATAAGCAAAATAAACCTTACTTAATTATTACAAAATCAAAACAATTGAAATAAAGTGGATCTTTCCTCTAGCCCTTATGGGTACTAGGAAAAGCACACATTCCTCAACTAAGCTAATATAAGATCATAAATAAAAGATTAATATAAATAAATCAAAATAAAAAGGAAAAAATATTAATAAAAAGATTTTAGAGTTGATGCCTTTCAGAATGGCAGCCTGCGTATCCCATCGAATAGGAATCAAACCCCACGCAGTTCTTCCTTTTTGTGAAAGAGGGGTTCAAAAAAAGGTGTTGGTTTGCTCATTAATTTAATTCTGATTCTTAAATTAATAAATTTTAGATATTTTCTGTTTTAGACCTAAATATAATTCTAGATCTGAGCTTAGAATTTTAAAAATAGAAGAAGATTATACCTTTACTTTCCTTGATTTTCGGACGAATGGAACAAGCCTTGCTCTGGATCTCAACTCCACCTTGAATTCAAAAGACTTGGAATCTAAATCTAAAAGCAACAAGTATATTAGTGTCAGAGAGAATTTTTGCCTTGGAATGTGTGTGAAATGAACCTAAATAAGACCCTATTTATAGAGTTGTTGAGGGGGCCGCTAGCGGTATGGATGGCGGCATCAGCATGTCGCCGGCGGCAAGGGCGGCACCGGTGACATGCCGAGTGTCCGGTGGCATGTTGAGCATGCCACCTTACTGCCGGCATGAATTTTGTGCCACCAATGAGGTGGCATGGTAGGCGTGCTGACCATATGGTAGCACGACAGGAGTGCTGCCTAGAGCGGCGACGCGCCTCTTGCTCACTGGCCTGCTGGTTCGACCTGTTTCCTGCTTTTTTATCTATTTTAGTTTTGATTTGAGCTCGATTTGATCCTATGGGTTCGCAACTGAAAGACGATTGACTGGAGGGTAATTTTGAGGGTTCACACCCCCTTGACCCCTGCTCGCTAACTGGCTAGCAAGATTGCCGTACTAGCTCTGCGTAGCACACTAATTTTAGCAGGTGTCAAGCTGCGGTCAGATCCCAAGGGTGCAAATTTGAGGGTTCACACCCTCATCCTTATCCACAATTCTAATGCAAGCTAAACACTAACCTATCTCTATTTTTCATAACTATTATACAAGCTAAGCACTAACCTAGCTTCATCCTTCATAATTCTTATTCAAGCTGAACACTGATCTAGCTCTATTCTTTACAACTATTATACAAGCTAAGCACTGACCTAGCTTCATCCTTTAAAATTCTTACCCAAGCTAAACACAATTCTTACCCCAACTAAACACTAACTTAGCTTTCATCTTTCACAATTCTTACCAAAAAAACACTGATCTAACTTTATCCTCAATAATCCTTACCAAAGCTAAACATTGACTTAGCTTCATTCTTATCTATATTCCTTACCCAAACTAAATGCTGACTTGGTTTCATCTTTTATAGGACTATCCAAACTTATGGCCCATCTAAGCCCATGATCCAGTCAAATCAAACCCATTATCCAACTACCACTAAACCTATAGTCCACCTAACACACAAATCCATGGTACATCTAATCTCAAAAACCATAGTCACTTATGAACCCTTAATTTTGCACCTTCCAGTATGCATTTGAACTTTAGAAGTACCTAGGCTCAGTGAACAAACCTTCAAATGTGAAAAACTCTCAAAATAGAAAAATCAAAATATTTCTTTTTGACATTTGAACCTTTCAAATCATTTAGGACTGAGTAACGAGTACAATGCAACCAGAATCATGTAAAACAGACGAGAAACAAGCAAGAACGGGTGAAAACAGCAAAACGGGCAAAATAGGGCCACTGCCACAAAGGTTGCAGCATTGCCACAAAGGCCTTTGTAGTTCTATGGCAGTGCCATAGCTCTGCAGCGCCGCAAAGCTCTCTACTGGAACTCCAGCAAAAATTCAATTTTTTGCAATCCCACATTAGAAATTTGTGTTTTCTACACTTCAAACCTCCTCCTATATATAGAAGGCCACCCCACACTTCAAAATACCAACTTCTAGAGCTTGAAAAGCAATAATTTCAAGCAAACTACTTTGCATTTGCTCCTTGCTTCTCAAAGCGAGTTGGGGGGTTTCTCCTTGATTCTTACCCAAGGTTCGTATCCGCCACCTAAGACTAGCTGCCGCCCAGCATCCAAGGCTGGCCGCCACCTGCCATTCGAGGCTATCCACCACCCACCAAGGCTAACAGCCGTCTGCTGTCCAAAGCCAACCACCGCCCACTGAGGCTAGCCACTACCGTGCACCGTCCAAAGCCAGCTGCCGCCAGCCACCCACCATCCAACACTAGCCGTTGCCCTCCATCCGAGATAAGCTTCTTTTCCTTTAATTTTCTTGCCTCTTTTAGTTAGTTAATTAAATTAACTCATCTAGGTTGCTAGCTAATCAACTTGGTAATCAATTAAATTAATTAATTAATTCAACCCTCTTTTAATCAATTAATCAAAACATGATAAAGTGGTTAGGCTAAACTAACCCCTTCGCAAGAAGGGAGAACTACGTGGGTTCTAATTCCCATTCAAAGGGATACATAAGCATGCTTGGTTCAAACATCGAATCCAATTAAAATTAACCAACTCTCCCCCCTATCACCTTCTTCACTTACTTTTATTTTGCTTTTGTTTACTTAGTTATTAGGTTTTGTTTGGGCAATGTCTGACTTCCTTAGAACCCATAAGGGCTATAGGAGGTATCCCCTAAGTTTGGATTTCATTGTAATATTGACTCTCTTTTATTTTGAATTCTAATTATGTATAAACTTCATGGATTGAATGATCATGCATATTATAAATTGACCATGCATTTTAAATTATTCATGAAATATATTTTACGTCATTTTTATATTATTTGGCCAAACTTATTTTATTAAATTAAACTGAAAACCTAGTCCCCAAATCCTCTTTGATTTCGAGGCTAATGATCTTTTTTCTTTGGGTAATAATTGGAGTCAAATGGGTTTTTTCTTTATATTTTTCCAAATAAAAATAAATTAAGGTGGCAACTCCAAGAAATAATTTTCAAACCTATAAAAGATAAGCCTGAGGGCTTCCTCGTGAGTGCTTTCCCAAATGAGCATTTCAATTCCCTTTAGTGGATTGAACCGGTGCTCAAGTAAGGCCTCACAGTTGGTGACTCTGCTAGGGAGTAACTTTCTTTTAATAAAAGGAAAAATAAGTGGACTACTAATTGGTTTAAAAAGAGTTTGGCCTTTTAATATGATTGTGACTTTGCATGCATCACTTGCATAGGCTCTTTTTCATCCAACCTAGTTCTAGAAAAACAATGGATAGTGAGTAGCATCAAATGGGTAACCCTCCTTAGGTCTATTCACCGATAGTGAAATCACCCATCCCGCGAGGAATCCTTTGATCCTTTCAAAGGTGTAATGAGTATGCATGTACAATTGAACCCATACAAGGCTCTTTGACTCACATGTGGTTAGGTATATTGTTGCTCTAGTGTGACGGGTACCCAAATTAAGCCACCCTTACCTTTTCACGTAATGAACTTAGATCCTAGCTTTAGGTTGTATGTACCATAATTAAAACCTTGCATCTTTGCATTCTCATGAAATGTTTTCCTCATGCATATCATGCATTCATATTGTACACTCAAGTCTAGGTCAAACCTTAAACCGAAGAAGGGTCAAACATTCTTATCTCCATTCAAATACCTTCCCCATAAACACTTTCACCTCCATCTAAACACCTTTGCCCCTATAAACCTAAAACCATCACCTTGACTTTTAACCATAAACACCTCACCCTAGTCTAACCTTAAACACCTCACCCTAACCTCCATCCAAACACCTTCACCCCCACAAACCTAAAACCATCACCCTAACCTTTAACCTTAAACACCTCATCCTAATCTCCATCCAAACACCTTTGGCCCCATAAACCTAAAACCATCACCCTGACCTATAACCTTAAACAACTCACCCTAACCATCATCCAAATACCTTCACCCCCACAAACCTAAAACCATTACCCCGACCTTTAACCCTAAACACCTCACCCTAGCCTTATCCTAAACACCTCACCCTAGCCTTATCCTAAACACTAAACACCCGAACCTCACACCTCAAATGTAAACCTAAACAACCTTTAACCTTTAGACCTTAAGCCATAAACCCACAACCCTAAAACCCATATCCAACCCTAAAAACCCTGCTACTTGACCATAAGCCTAACCCATAGGCCCCATCCTTATCCAAAACTATACACCTTAAGTTCTCCTTGCCAAAACCACATCTTAATCCTATCCTTGGTTCAAAATCAAACCCATTATCCTTAAGCCCAACACCCGTGGCCCATCACCTTTCAAAACCAGTCTGTTACTCTTAAGCCTAATAACTTTAGCCCAACACACTACTTTAAACCCAATACCTTTAATTTTACCATAAGCTCAAAATATTTGCCCCATCTCACCTAAAGCCTAAAAAAAAAACAAAAAAATGGTTGGCCCATGACATAATAGGAAGCCTTTTCTCTTAGGATCTACATGGCTATACCTTCATCATCTTTCATATTCCATACCTGTCATTTACCTTGTTGCTTTGATTTGAAGGTACCAATAGCCAACCCACTTAACATGGCTTCCCTAATCACACTTGTGACCAAAGTCCTTAAGAAGCAAGAAGAGCATTTCTAAGCTATCCTAACTGCTGAACAAGCCCAATTTGAGGAACAAAGCCAATTCATCATTGAGGAAGTTTGAGTTATGATTAACCAGGCCAACTTTAACCATCCTAAGCCAAACCTTATCTTGGTCTAGACTAATCCTAGCCTAAATTCAAGCCAAACCAACTCATATCTAAACCAAGGTGGCAAAGTTTTCTCTTATCCAGACACCAAATTGCTCGTGAAGAAACTTAAAGCCATGGAAAGAACCATTAAATCCCTAAAGCACCGCAATGATCTAATTGATGCAGACAATTTAACCTTATTTCCTGATGCTAAACTTCCTTTTAAATTCAAAATGCCTGAACTAGAGAGATTTGATGGAACCACTTGCCCTAAGACTCATCTGAAGATATACGAGGGCACAATGAAACCTTTGGGAATTAGTGATGAGCTCCTTGCTCAACTGTTCCAATAATCACTAACTGGTATTACCACGAAATGGTTCCTTTCATTAGACAAGAGCAAGAAAAGGACATGGGATGTTATCTGTTGTGCCTTTGTCGAACAATATCATTATAACAGTGAAATGGATGTCATTAGGCATGACTTGGAAACTACCAAGAAGCTTTCAAAGTAGTCTTTCCTTATGTTCCTTACAAGGTGGAGGGCTAAAGCTGCCCAAATGGTAAATAGACCAACCGAGCAAGAACAACTCAACATCCTTGTCAAGAATCTACTTTCAACCTACCGAGCCCACTTATTAACCCAATACCTACCCACTTTCAAAGCTTTAGTTGCAACTGCATCAAAGGTTGAAGATTGCATCCAAAGTGCATCATTTCAACCTTAATTCCTCACCACCAACCCAATCAGTGATGAAGAACCCAAACCCAATTCAACCCCACCTTACCCCAACCCTAAGTGGCATGACATGAAAGAGTTCAAGTTCAGCTAATCTAACTTATTTGAGATTGAAATCCAAGTCTGAGTTTGAGTCTAAGTCGCAAATCTCAAAGTTTAAGTCTAAATTCGAGTTTGTGTTTATCATTTTATTTTCCTTTTCATTTATTTTTCATCAATCATGTCAATTCCTTTTTATCTTGCAATAAAATTTTCCATTGTAATAAAACATTCACATCTTTTTAATTATTTAGGCACCTGTCTTTCTTGTTTTAAACATGGATGAGCTTTAAAAAAAAGAAAAAAAAGAGAAAAAAAGAAATAAACATCAATTAAATTGACCACAATCGAAGTGTCATCAACAATTACTTTGCCAGCTCTTAAGAAGTTCTAAAATAGACCTCTCATCAAATAGTTAAAGGACAAAATCAAATGATATACCTCAATAAGGGGCAACAAGTCCATTAAATCCAAAATTCAAAGGTTAGAGCCCCTTAAAGTGAAGAAAAGCAACAAATTGTGGTGGAATATTTTCTCCCAAACTTCATTAATCCAAGCTTGCTAAGTTAAAAACCCGAAAGGGCACCTTAGGCAAAAGTTAAAGCTAAAAAAAAAAGAAAAAGAAAAGAGAGAGAGAGAGAGAGAGAGAGAGCTCATCCCAATCATCTTTCTTCATATCATTTAAAGTTTGTCAAATCATCTTTAGTCAATCCGTCTCATCTCATATCTTCAAAGTCACCCTTCCTCGTTAGCTTTCTCTTTCTCTAAAATGATATTGTCTTTTATGCCTTTATCTCACAATGGGGGTATATCTTTTAAGTCGTCATCATCTTTTGTTAATCCGTCTCATCACTTAGCTTAAAGAACTTAGGCATAATCTCTCACATTGCTAGTTTGTTATGTTCCTATCTCTCATTAGGAGCATGATCCCCAAGTTATCTTTTCTCGTTAGTCCTTCAGCCACTTCTTAGGGCACTTCCTTTCATCTAGTCTGTCGTTTACATTCAAGCCAATAAAGTGTCACTCTAAATATCTTTTCAATCTCAAAACAACAAGGTTAGCTTGGCTTGTTCTTTTCCATGAATCATGCTATAGATAGCAAAATCATACAACCGCCCTAATCCTTTTCAAAATTTCCAACCCACCTTTGAACCATTCCCTAACTTCAAAATGTACCATTCCATCTTTTCAAGTTCAAGCCCCATACCATCCTTTCCTGGGCAAAGTCTTGTTATCTTCTAAGAACCAAGCCCATAAGTAGAACTGAAGATTCTAAGTCTTTGAAGACTCATCATCCTTAGAGGTAGCTTTCTCTAGCACAACCAAAACCAAGTCATGTCTTGCAAAGCTTAAAAAAGGCTCGAACCACTCAAAGCCTAGTCATTCTATGTCTCATTAGCAAAACCTCATCATCCTTCAAAAAAAAATGCCTCCTTGGCAAATTACATCACCTATAAAAGTCCAATTGAGTCAAAGCCTACCAACCGTATGATGGGCAAGAAAATCATATGCAACTATGACAAAGGGCAAATCCTTATCTATGAGCTTGCGGTATCCTTATGACTAAAATCTGGAACACCATACCTGAGATAAAAGCAACCATCTTCCAAAGAGGTCCAAAGCACCCTTGTAGAAGAACCCAAGCCTAGCTTTGACCACAAAGCCCAAACCAAAAAGACTTCACCATAAAGCCCAAGCCCAAAAGCCTTCACCATAAAAACCACTCCCCGAAAGCCTTAATTATGAATCCCAAGCCTAGCTTGCACCATGAAGCCCAAACCAAGAAGCCTAAGCCTAGCTTTCACCATTCACAAAAGACCATAATCTTCTCTAAAGCCAAATTTGACCAAACCTTCCCCAACTAATTTCCTAGCCTGACCTGTCATCTAAGCCAGACCTAACCGAGCCAAAGGTAGAACTTGACCAAGTCTTCCCAATAGACTCCCCAAAGGTTGTAAACTAACCAAGCCAAAGTCTCAGACCTAACTAAGCCTTCCACATGAACTTCTCCAAGGACAAGCCTCATAAGTTGACCTTTCCCAAACCTTCCAATCTAATCATCTCTAAAAACCTGACCTTCCTAATCTAGCTCTTCAATTCAGCCTCAAACCAAAGTCAAACCTATCTAAACTAAATAGCCTAATCTTTTCAAAGACTACACCTTGCTTCTTCCTAGGCCAAACTGATAGCCATTAACCAACCAATCTCATACTTGAAATGCCCATCTTCACCTCTAAGCTAGCCAATCAACCAAAAACTAAATGACCAAACCATTTTCCTTTATCATTCTAAAGTGGGGGCACATTCCTTCGAAATATTCACCTTTCTGAAATGTGGCATCTTTCTCCTAAAGATCAACACTTTTATATTAGGACTAACCCTTCACAAGTTCAAGGTATCAGATCATTGCATAATTATCTAGCATTTTTTGCATTGAACAGGATCATGAATCAAGGAAAATTGTCAAAACTCTTGAAGAAAGATAAGATCATCATCATCATTCCTACCAAACAGGATCACCACCTTGTCGATTCTTACTAGATAGGGTCATCATCTTTCCTACTAGACAGGATCATCAACATCATTCCTACTATACAGGATCATCATCATCATTCCTACCAGATATGATCACTCCTTTGTAGATTCCTACCAAATAGGATCATCTTTTTTCCTACCAAATAGGATCATCATCATCATTCCTACCAGACAGGATCACCACTTCATCGATTCTTACCAGACAGGATCGTCTTTTTTCCTACCAGACAGGACCATCACTTCATCGATTCCTACTAAACAGGGTCATCACCACCACTTCGTTGATTCCCACCAAATAGGGTCGTTATCACCACCACTTTGTCGATTCCTACCAGACAGGATCATCATCATCACCACTTTCTCGATTACTACTAGACAGGGTCGTCATCATCACCACTTCATCGATTCTTACCAGACAGGGTCACCATCATTCCTACTAAATAGGAACATCGCTTTTAGCTCCTACCAATTATCACATACTACCAGCTGCTAGATCTCCCAAATATACTGGGGGCATCTTTCATAAAATTCAACCACACCTCTCACCCAAATGTCTAAACTCTGACCTAGACATTAATTTGGGTCCTTTTACCATCTCCCATCATCAGGTTCACTGTCATCAAAATTGCCTTTCCGACAAAATGTAATTTTTATGAGAGAGCAACTGTGAACCTTTAATTTTGCACCTTCCAGTATGCATTTGAACCTTAAAAGCACTTAAGCTCAGTAAACAAACCTTCAAAAGTCAAAAACTCTCAAAATAGAAAAATCAAAATATTTCTTTTTGACATTTGAACCTTTTAAATCATCTAGGACTAAGTAATGAGTACAATGCAATTGGAATCATATAAAATGGACGAGAAACGAGTAACAATGGGTGCAAATGGCAGAATGGGCCAAAATAGGCTCATTGCTGCAAAGGCTGCGGCATTACCGCAAAGAGCTCTACGGCGCCGCAAAGCTCTCTGTAGCAACTCCAGTGAAAATCTAATTTTTTCAATGCCACATTGGAAATTTATGTTTTCTATGCTTCAAACCTCCTCCTATATATAGAAGGCCTCCCCACACTTCAAAACACCAACTTTTAGAGCTTGAAAAGCAATAATTTCAGCAAACCGCTTTGCAACTCTCAAAATAGAAAAATCAAAATATTTCTTTTTGACATTTGAATCTTTCAAATCATCTAGAATTGAGTAACGAGTAAAATGCAACTAGAATCATGTAAAACGAATGAGAAACGAGCAAGAATGGGCGAAAATGACAAAATGGGCCAAAATAGGCTCGTTGCCACAAAGGCTGCGATGTTACCGCAAAGGCCCATGTGACAGTGCCACAAAGAGCTTTGTAGCACCACAAAGCTCTCTACAGCAACTCAAGTGAAAATCTGATTTTTTTTAATCCCACATTGGAAATTTGTGTTTTCTATGCTTCAAACCTCCTCCTATATAGAGAAGGCCTCCCCACACTTCAAAACACCAACTTCTAGAGCTTGAAAAGAAATAATTTCAAGCAAACCACTTTGCATTTGCTCCTTGCTTCCCAAAGTGAGTTGGGAGGTTTCTCCTTGATTCCTATCCGACTAGTTTAAGGCTTTTTGTCCGCCTATTCGAGGCAAGTCTCTTGCCCAAGGCTCATGTCTGCCGTTTAGAGCCAGTTGCCGCCCGCTGAGGCTAACCACCATCGCCTGCCATCCAAAACTAGCCACTGCCCTCCATCCAAGATAAGCTTCTTTTCTCTTAATTTCCTTGCCTCTTTTAGTTAGTTAATTAAATTAATTCATCTAGGTTGCTAGCTAATCAACTCGGTAATTAATTAAATTAATTAATTAATCCAACTCTCTTTTAATCAATCAATCAAAACATGATAAAGTGGCTAGGCTAAACTAACCCCTTTGAAAGAAGGGAGACTGTGTGGGTTCTTATTCTCATTCAAAGGGATACATAGGCATGCTTGGTTTAGGCATTGAATCCAACTAAAATTAACCAACTCTCCTCCCTATCACCTTCTTAACTTACTTTTATTTTGCTTTTCTTTACTTAGTTATTAGGTTTAGTTTGGGGAATGTGTGACTTCCCTAGAACCCATAAGGGCCACAGGAAGTATCCCCTAAGTTTAGATTTCATTGTAATATTGACTCCCTTTTATTTTGAATTCTAATTGTGTATAAACTTTATAGATTGAATAATCATGCATATTATAAATTGTCCATGCATTTTAAATTATTCATGAAATATATTTTAAGTCACTTTTATATTATTTGGCCAAACATATTCTATTAAATTAAACTGAAAACCTAGTCCCCAAATCCTCTTTAGTTTCGAGGCTAATGATCTTTTTTCTTTGGGTAATAATTGGAGTCAAATGGATTTTTTCCTTATATTTTTCCAAATAAAAATAAATTAAGATGGCGACTCCAAGAAATAATTTTCAAACCTATAAAAGATAAGCCCAAGGGCTTCCTCATGAGTTCTTTCCCAAATGAGCATTTCGATTTCCTTTAACGGATCAAATCGGTGCTCAGACGAGGCCTCACATCACTCTATCCTTAAACCCATGGTAAACCATTCATAAATTGCAATCTCGAGGCTAAACTCTAACCTAGCCTTCCAAACTACTCTTTAGCTCCTCGAGACTAAAATCTGACCCTATTACCTAAAGCTAAATTTTGACCTAGCTACTCAAAGCTAAATTTGAAGAAATGGTGAAGCCAAACACAGCGAAAGGAAGGTGGTGAGGTGAAATTTCAAACATTTTAAAATTTCACTTCTTCCAATTTGGTCCAAAATTCATTCAAGAAATCAATTAATTTGTGTGTAAAACAAATATACATATAAAGAAGAAGGAAGAATAATCGTATTACCTCTTGTAGGTTCTTTCATTCTCTACCAAAGAGCTTCCCAAGTGTGAAGCCTCTAGATCATCTACGCCTTCTCACCTCCAAGTTTCCTTTTGATTTCTGTAGTGTTCTTGAATCCGCTCTTAGATGCCCAATTTGATTCAAGATTTCCCTTAAAAATCATTTAGGAATTTAAGGTTTCTCTTTGGTTTATTTTGGACTAAACACATTTTCAATTTGCAAGTATTTGTTCTTTCACAAAGAACAAAGAAGAGAATTGAAGATCAAAAGAAAAATGAAGAAACATTTTCTTTCTTTTCTTTCTCTCTCTCAACTTTTCTTTCTAAGTTTCAAATGGAAAAATGGTGTTCACTTTATTAGCAACATAAAAGGCTCTTAGCTTTTATATCTTTAGAAGACTTAACCATTAAGTCTTCACAAAGACTTAATTACCCTTACATATTCTTTTAGCTCACCATTTAGTGAAAGGGCAAATTTGACTTTGCTTCTTTAAATGGTGAAATGACCATTTTATCCTTTAGGGTAAAATGGACATTTCCACTAGCCAAAAGATGTAATTATAATTTTAACCTTAGTAGAAAATTCTCTAACCCCTAAACCCATCACATGGACTAATGAATAGTGAATTTTCTCTAACCCCTAAATTGCCTCTTTTCCATATCACATATGGGCTTAGGCCACATCTAATGTGTTAAGAGTTTTCACTAAGCTTAAAATTAACTCTTTGATTTAGTCCAAATCAATTTTCAATTTAATCTTTCTCACTTGCATCAAATACAAATTAAGATTTAATTGAATAGAAACATTCATAGATTAAACATCAAGACATGTTAGGATCCTTATAAATTTAATTATATATTTAATCATTTTACCACTAATTAATTTATTAAACACTTTAATTAATTATTATGGTAAACCTTTTATATTTGGAAGGTGATCACTATTGGGTGTGTGACTTTCTAGGTTCATGTCTAATTAGCAATGGGAATGAGAAAATATTTTTCTCTACTAATGTGAAATGCCCACTTCACACTTAGTCCCATAAGTGATGAGGGACAGCTAGTATTCCATGTCATGACTACCTAATTAGAAATGAATGTTTATAGTTGATAACTTTAAACATTATATGGACCATCGATCATAAATCATCATGCACTAGAATCCCTTCATTAAAGATTCCAATCTCGGCTAGGATAATGGTTTATGTCAAATCCTAATGTGCCTCGATTCTATGTCTTTATCTCAGTTCTAATTTTTGATAATATTAGATTCCTACTAGAAACTCTTTCTAGTGAATCTGTCTGTCCTTACCAGGAGCGATAGTTATCAAGAATAACTAGATAGCATAGGATCTTAACCTCTTTTACTTGAGGTAATGAATTCTATCTTGGCGATCACTTATCTCCATACATAACAAATTAGAACTATCACATGCCATATATCCGTACATGAATTGTACATCTATGTAAGTAGTAATAAATCCTAACTACCTATGTATGAGATATAGTATCCCTCAAGTCAAAAGATTATATGCATTATTATGACCTAAATGATAAATAATTGATAAGTAGTAAAACCCCATATTATTATCATCTAATATCATAGTTTGACTATTCATCCTATGAATATCCATATGTTTGTATCGACATCACATGTCAAGTAGCATGAAACTCACTACCTCTATAATCATCTGTATCACATACTGATTATAGAAAACAAACAGAGGTGATGGTCTTCCAAAATTAATGATGCCCAGTCATTAATCCTATGACCATAAACATATTTAAAATATTTGTACAAGAGTGATTTGTCTCCCATATTCTCAACACTTAAGAATAGATCCTCTAACAAATACTTAAAGACGATATTCAATAACATGAAACCCTTTTCACATTATGAATAAATTATTGTGCCATTGGGAATTAAAATCTACTATTACATAACTATTACATGGCTCTTAGAGCACATACTGCTATCAAAATTCTAACCTAGCCACTCAAAACTAAAATTTAACTTAGCCATCCAAAGCTAAATTTTGACCTAGCTACTAAAAGCTAAATTCTAACCTAGCTACCCATAACTAAAATCTGACCTAGTTAAATACTGACCTAGTTAACATTACACACCTCTACCCTCATCTTTACCCATACACTGTCAACCTAACCACAAAACACCGTCATCCATTGCCATTAAACCCGAGGTTGCCAGGATGACTACTAGATTCAACAAAGATGTCATAGATAAGATTCTAACCAAACTGTTAGAGCAATAAGAAGAGACGTTCAAGAGACAAAAAGCCAAAATTTAGGCCTAATTGCAAGCCCAAAGAGAGGCCATACTAAATGATGTCCAAGACATGCTAAGTCGGGCTGGCATAAACTAAATCCACAATCCCATTCTCCAAAATCCACTTAACCTAGACCAAAATTTGACATTAATTCAAGCCCATGCTTCTAGTTCCTCCACCAACTGAACCTCACCATCACTTCCTTCACCTAATATCCTCCAAACAAACACTCTCTCTCATCTAACACCCACTAAACAACCATAAATCACCTCCTTTCCTATAGATCCTTCCTAAGGGAGGAAAACTATATGTAATCCTAGGCTTAAGGTTTTCCTACTCAAATTGAAAGCCATAGAAGAGTTGGTAAAAAGTCTAAAGAAGATGGAAGGCATTATTGATACAAGTTTATTAAGTTTCTTCCCCAATGCCCAGTTACCACCAAAGTTCAAGATGCAGAATTTAGATAAATTTGATGGTACTACTTGTCCTAAAATCCATTTAAAGATGTATGTTGGGGTAATGCATCCCCTAGGTATCAATAATGAGCTCCTTACTCAACTCTTTCAGCAAACCCTTACTAATGCTGCCCTAAGATGGTTTATTAACTTGGATGACAACCAAAAATAGAGCTAAGAGGACATTTGTAAGGCATTTGCCAAATAGTACCACTACAATATTGAAGTGCACATTATAAGAAGGGATTTAGAAAGCACCAAGCAGCTTTTGAATGAGACCTTCTCTGCATTCCTTACACGGTGGAGGGCCAAAGCTGCTCTAAGGGTAAATAGGCCAACCGAGCAAGAACAAGTGAATATCCTTATCAAGAATTTGCTTATGAACTATCAAGATCCCTTATTAACACAATACCTACCCACTTTCAAACTTTGATCACAACTGCATCTAAGGTTAAAGATCACCTTCAAAGCAAATTAAAGATTGCCACCATTGATTTGGATATTGAGGAAGAACTTGAATCCAACATTGAAGAGTTTGACTCTAGCTAAACCTAACCTGCCTAGAATTAGTCCGAGAGTTCATTGGTGATAAATACCGATTTTATCCATCAACCTTTCAAGCCACCTAGTGAGTTAATAAGGCAAGAAGGCTACAAGTCAGAGTCTATGTCATTAAAGTCTAAGTCATTATTTAAGTCAAAGTCATCTTTTTGAGTTTGACTATTAGAGTCATCTTTTTCTAGTCTATTTATTAGAGTCATCTTTTTTTAGTATGTTTGTTAGAGTCATCTTTTTCAAGTCTATTTGTCAGAGTCATCCTATTAAGTCTACTAAAATCATTTTTATTGTAATAAAGAAAGATGGGATTATTTAATAAAGTGTGAATTTTTTTTCAAATCCCTTTCTTTATATGTTTCTTTTCATCCAATTTGAATGAAACAATGGATTTTTGTGCCAATAAGAAATCATATGCGAAAGGCCAAGAATTCATGAAAGTAAGGCCATAACAAATTATCATTAAAGATAGCCTTCACCAAAATTGCAGTTCCTTAGAAAACATTCAGATTCCCCAAGTAGAAATCCATGTCATTTTCTCTCCAAGTTGACACCCCTTTGCCAAAATTTGAGTATTCTGCAGAACACCAAAGCTCCCATCCTCGCTATAAGCTGAGGGCAATACTCAATCATCTTCACAAGCAAAGCAGAATAGATAGCCTTGCTAACTAAAAAAGGAAGAAAAACCAAAAATCCAACCCATGATCCAAATAGAATCAAGCCTTTCCAAGTAAGACGAAACAAATAGCCTTGCCAATCCCCAAAAAAAAAAAGGAAAAAATTCAAAAAAAAAGAAAATGAAAGAAAAAAAAAAAAAGCAAACAAAGAGAGAGAGAAACTCATAAGGGTAGCTTAAAGCAAAATCAAAGGAATTGCTAAGTTGAAAATCCACAAAGACAACTTAGCCAAAAGATCGAATCAACTCAAAGCAACAATTTAAGATAGAGCTTTGTTTCATTCAAATTGAATTCACTATCTAGTCTGTTAGTCTTATCTCATCCAAAGATAGTCATTTTGTTAGTCTTACCTTCCACAAACTCATATTTCCCTACATTTGTATCCTGTTAAGTGTTTTCACCACTTTTGCTTAGAGTTTTTAGCTTTTTATGTCTTATTCTGCCATTACCACATCAGACAGAGTCTAGTCTCATCTCCCAATCTATATGTCCAACTTGCTAAATCAACTCACAAGGTGGTATCCCACCTATCTCCTTCAAATCACCTTTACCCCTAACTCCATTATCAAGGCCTATTATCTCTTCAAGTGATCAATCATACCATCCTTCCAAAGATTATGCATATTGGGTACATTATTATCAAATTCTTTAGCAAAATCTCAAAGCTTGGGCTCATCAGTAGAACCAAGGACCATTATCATTAAAGTGCAAGTTTCTTAGCTAAACTGCCTCCTTTGGTAATACTTGTAGACTCTTTTAAGCTCAAGGTCTCTTTATCAAGTTGGCTCAACTAATGAATCCACTATCCCAGACACTATATTATGTCAACCGTCTTTGCTCAAATCTTGCAACCTAAATTTTCAAATGATAGTTCTTGACCTTATTGGAACCTAACACAACCTGACCTAACATCTCAAGACCAATCTATCCTTCTAAGGATCTACCTGATCTACCCTCCTAATGAACAATCCTTAGCCAAGACCTCTCCTTATAAGGAATGATCCTCAACTATAACTTGCCATAGGCAAACCAAGCGCAACCTATGTTAACATTCCCATACCCCTCATCTTTCAGAAACATAACCTTCCCTAAATCCTATAACATCAAGGTTGAACAGATAGCTTTGATCTTAATTTTTTCTAACATCAAGGCTGAATAAATAGCTTTGATCATAATCCTCCCAACATCAAAGCCGAGCAAATAGCTTTGATCCCAATCCACCTAAACATTAAAGCCAAACAAATAGCTTTGATCCTAATCCTTCTTACATCAAGGCCGAACAGATAACTTTGATCCTAATCCTCTCAACATCAAGGTCGAACAAATAGCTTTGATCTCAATCCTTCCAAGCACTAAAACCAAATAGATAGCTTTGATCCCAATACTCCCAACATCAAGGTCATACAAATAGCTTTGATCCCAATCCTCCCAACATCAAAGCCAAATAGATAGCTTTAATCCTAATTTTTCCAACATCAAAACCAAACAAATAGCTCTAATCCTAATTTTTCCAACATCAAAGCTAAACATATAGTAACATATAGTTTTGATCCAAATCATCCCAAACATCAAAGCCAAATGGATAACTTTGATCACAATTTCTCTAATAGTAGGGCTAAACAGGTGGCCTTGCTAAACCAGTTTGAATTCCCAAATCTCCCCCTCTTAGGTGGACCAAATCTTCAAATCTTAAAGTTTAGGCTGGACAGATAACCTTGATTGAAACTCACTAAACTATCTTTACCTCACATATCACATATCGCATAGCATATATCACATAGCATATGTCAAATATCACTTATCACATAGCATATGTCACATATCATAATCATGTAATATATATCTCATAGCATGAAGAATTCTCCTATTATGCAAAAGTGAATCATGCTATAGGCAAAAAGAATGAATCCATACTAAGTTGCTGAGTAATCAATTAACATCATTCACATCGTAGGAGTCTTCTTTTTCTTGAGCTAGATCACAAGCATGGCTTTCTCAAACATCTTTCGCCATGTACTTTTGTATGCCACACGTGGTGCTCTAGTTTGCGGTCCTCCAGCAGGGGTAATCTTCTTAGTCATCTAGTAAAGGAATCATAAGGCACACAAGCAAACAATAACAAAGAGTACTATAACTTATTAGGATTTAGTGGAACTATACTAGCAATAGACTGCAAGTGACATGACAGGAAAATTCCTATGCTCCAGGATTATACTTAGTCAAACCAATAAGCAAACAAGTCTAAACTAGACTTTAAAAACTACAGCTCTGATACCACCTTTGTCACATCCCAACTTTGGAGACATGTCAGTCCTAGAACATAGGGAGACATAAGGTCACCCACGTCCGTAGAATCCACTTATACTTATACAAATACTGCCTAGGATCATACCAAAAAACCTCTTACATTAACTTAAATAAACACTTTTTTTTTTAAATCTTAAGTTGTGAAAGCATAATTAAAATATACTTTAAACATAATCCGTAAGGAAATAATATTTAGAATTCAATTAAAACCTCAAAGGATAACATTTCAAAATAACCATCAAAAAATGAATATTCCCGAAGCGTCTAAGGATAACTCTTCATGACATATTAAACTAATTTTCTTAGATAAGGAATTCCCTAAGCGAAGTAGGATGCTTGAGCCATCACCTTGCCTCCTCATAATGCTCACCTAAAACCACACAAGGAAAAAGGGTGAGATAGATTATCTCAATGAGTAAACAATAGGGATTGTACAATAACACATATCCCTTAGAAAGGGCTCATAGCTCATAACTTATAGTTCATGATTCATAGTTTGCAATTTAGAAAGGTTGGCAAAAATCACACTTATAAAACATAGAGTGAAGGCTACTGCCATAATCACTCAAACACATAGAGTGAAGGCTATTGCCATAATCACTCGAATACATAACACAATGAGTGAAGGCTATTGCCATAATCACTCGAGCACATAGCCGATGATTACTCACATTGGTACGAGGATCACATAGCCGATGATTACTCGCATCGTTACGAAGAGCACATAGTCGATGATTACTCGCATCGGTATGAGGATTTCTATATATAAAAAAGGTTAAAGGTACCATAGCAAGAGCTAATGGTAATCATATATAACAATAACATTTAAGCCATCAATAACATGTATCCTAATAGCAATAGCAATTTATTAAACAAAAGATATAAGAATAGTGTAGTTCCAAAAAGAATATAAGTTAGGGTGATAATCATGAGAAATTCTCATTGGATAAACAAAATAGTTTTGGACCAAATGTCCTTTGGCAACCCAAGTTTTACAAAGAATTCACTTAATTAAATTTTTAGATAAAAGGAACTTGGGTTTCAAAGATTGCAAAGGCTTACATAACAATATATCACATTCTTATAACACAACATAATGTTGTTCATACTTATAACATGAACATGGCATTTACTCACACTTGTAGAATGAATATGATGTTTACTCACACTTGTAACATGAACATAGTGTTTACTCACACTAGAAGCAAGAATATAGAATTTACTCGCCTTGTGGTTCCTTTGCTCCTAATTCACGTAGCCCTTGGACTTCTAAAGCTCCTCAAACTCTAACATAATATTTAATTTAATACTTAGTATTTATTTACTCATGATGCTCCTATCCCATAACTATCCCATGTACATATAGCATACACATACACTTAAAGTTCACATATAGGTGTACTCGTCACTTGCACATAACACATTGACTTTAAAAGTCTTGCATACTTAGGCCTTATAGGCTCACATGAAAACACATCACAATCATGTCAATACCTTTCTAAGGTCATCACAATATTATTACCTCAATATCAATTTACTTTAACAATCATCTTAAAACACTTTACACTTCCATACATGTCAACTTAACAATTAACCTTTCAAGTGTCATGCTTAACTCTTATGATCCTTTTCATTCAATTGTCACTTCATCAACTCAAACCCATGTGTTCATCATCAAGTCATCATAACATCTAGTTCCATATTTTTCAACCATATTTGCATTCTAATCATAATATAACATTAAGATACCTTAAGTATACCTTAAGTATACCAAAATGCCTTTAAGCTTATCTAAGGTCATACCTTCAACTAACAAGAAATTTTATCATTTCTTATTCATACATACATGTCAATAATCATCAAAACACATCACATAAAAATTATAAACATTGGGACAAGAATATTAAGGTAGGCTGAATGCATCACCAAAGGAAGAATTAAATTTTCTTTCTTTTCGCACTTTCCGTCTATTTCAGAAATATGTAAAAACATGGTTTGAACCAAGATTTTTCATGTAAACACAACAAAAATCATTTTAGAATTTTAATTCATATAAACCGACCACACTTGGTGTTGTTCATACATAAAAATTCAACTTTTGAATTATAAAGTACAAAACCATGAGTTTTCTTATTTTCGGTCATTTCAGAAATATGTAAACAGGTTGTTTAAACTATTATTTTTCATTCAATCTTAGCAAATATCAGTTTAGAATACACCCTTACATGATTTGGCAGCCATAGATAATATTTATACAAAAAAAAAATTCCAAGTTTTAAGGCTTAGGTCAAAAATCATGAGTTTTCGCGCTTTCCTTTCATTACAATAATAAACAAAAACACAATTTAAATCATTCTTTCTCATCCAAATAGAAAAAATATCAATTAACAATCCAATCATATAAAAATCGGTAGCCACATGTTCAAGAAATCATAGAATTTTCCAACTTCTAAGTTCTAGCACAAAAACCTTGAATTCTTTTGTTTTCTGAAACTTTTCGGTCATTGCAGAAATATGCAAAAATATAATTTAATCTAATATTTTTCATCCAAACAAATCAAAAATTAGTTTAGAAAATAACAATGCACAAATCACACCCCCCCCCCCCCCCCCCCCCCCCCCCTCTATTGATGTTTATGCATAAAAATTGTGATTTGAAGTTATAGAATTCACCTTTGCAAAAATCATGCTGAAAGATTTGTGTTTTCGCTAGAAATTAGATTTTCTCTCCCAAAAACTCACCCAAACAGAATTAAATCTATAAAAATCAATAATCAACCAATTCAAAATAATTTTTCCATAATTTATTTCATAGAAGTCAGTTTAGAAATTAAAAGAGAAGAAACATTTACGATTACAGTTAAGAAATCACGAAACTGAAAGGTGTTTTCTTAATTTCGGTTAAAAGAAATATTTTGAGAGAATTTTTCTGCCAAGATACAAAAAAATGGAGTGATGGATGCTGGAATGAGAGTGCTGGCCGAAATTTTCATTATATATTAGGGTTTGGGGTGCAATTTCCAAGTTTGTCCTTAATGAGCTAGGTTAGGAGTGTTCTAGTGTAGTGGGCTTTTGGGTATTTGGGCTTTTTAATTAATTTAGGGCTGATTATAGGTAATTAAAAATACAATATTTTTCTTATTATTTTCATTAAAATTTTCCCAAAAACATTTATTTAAAATATTTTAAAAATACTCATAAAATTATTTTATGCTTAAAAATCGCCTTTTTACATGAAAATTCATTTTACGAAAAATAAATTATTTTATGCTAATGCATTTTATTCAAATCATTTATTTCATAATAATAATTCATATTAGGCACATTAAAATTAATTTGACATGCCACATACTCATAGATCATATCACACATGAATTTTCATAAAATCACACAATTTGTCACAAAAACCTTAAATTCAAATAATTTGTCACAAAAACTCCTAGGGTAGATGTGGGTTGTTACATTCACCAAGACCATTCTAATATCCAACGTCAAATTCAAACTGATAGCCATTAACAAAACCCTATGTATCTTAAGGGTCCTTTCCCAAAAGGTTCATATTCCTATACCATATTTACCCTTCATAAGGTTCGATTTGTATAAGTATGAATGCCCTTATGCGTGACAAACACAAGCAGATATCATAAGTGCAAATTTTGACATGGCACAAGCCTAGAGCCTAACATGGCATAGCCTAGAATCTGACATAGCACAAGAACAAATAAGCCAAAAATCTAACATGGCACGAGCACAAGCCTAGAGTCCAACATGGCATCTCTTCTCAGGGTTCACTATCATCAGAATCGCCTTTTGCTCAAATCCAATTTTGATGAGGAGGCAGCTGTGAATCCTCAAATTTGCACCCTTAAGATCTGAGTACAGCTTGACACCTGCTAAAAATAGTATGCTATGCGGAGCTAGTACGACGATCCCACAAGCTGGTTAGTGGGTAGGGGTCGAAAGGGCAGCGCCCTTTTGAAAAAATAAATTTTCTCAAACTTGCAATTTAGATGACCAAGACTCGATTATAAACTCATAGAATCAAACTGGGCCTAAATCAAATAAAAAAAAGATGAGAATGGGCTAAAAAATGAGCTATGACAGCTCATGGGCTAGATGCAGCAACTCGTAGCTAGCTGTTGTTGCCACAGGTGTCTCTGCGGTAACAAATTTGCTACTGTAATGGGCTTTGCGGTTGCTGCAACTAGCTTTGCTATTGCCACAGTTTGTGATAAGTTGCCATAGCTTGTTTCTAACAAAATCCCACACTGAAAATTATATATTTTTAACCCTAGAATCCCCTATAAATACCTTACACCTCTTAACAACTTTCACACACAATTACATACCTCCATACTCTCTCTAAAGCTTTCTAAACCCTATTTCTAAGCCTCCCAATCATCAAAATCCTCTTTTTAAACTACCTAATCTCTAAAAACCCGTTCCAAAATCTTTTCTATCATATAAAACCCTATTCATAAGCCTCTTAATCACCTTAAACCCTCTCTTTAAGGCTCCTCATTAAGAAAAGGTGTGATTTAAGTTCTTCCTTTCAAAAGGAATTCATGGTACTCAAGTAAAGGTGTGATTCCAATCCCTCCAAGAAGAGTATGTGCTATTCAAGAGTCCTTATTCCAAAAGGAGTACTCGTGCCATCCCCAAGCCAAGGTGGAAACTAGATTTAGTAAACTTAGATTTAGTGCCAAGCTCGTGCTTAACATTCCTCGTCGCTGAAAGCCTAAGGTAAAAGTTCTTTCTTTTTCCTTTTCAATTCTAATTTTAAGATCTAAATTTGAAAAGATCTAAATTTTGTTAATTAAAATTTAACCTAATTAATAAATCCCTAAGCCCTTAAAATCAATCAAAAATGATAATAAAGGCAATGACTTAAAAACCCCTCCTTTGCAAGAAGGAAGAACTGCATGGGATTTGATTCCCATTCAAAAGGATACATAGGCATGCCATCTCTAAGGCATCAACTCTGCTAAAATTAACAACTTCTTCTTTCTATCACCTTCTTCATATAGTTTAGGGTCGAGATTGCTTTTCTTAAATGGAAGTTGAAACTTTAGTTCTCTTACAATTGTTTTACTACTTTTTCTTACTTTAGTTGTTTATATTATATTTAGGAAATGTTTGATGTCCCTAAAACTCATAAAGGCTAAAGAAAAGATCACTTGATTTTGACATTTTGACTTGTAATAATTTTAAGTAGTGTTCCTTTATTTTTCACATTTTACAATTGTCATTATCTCATATTTGTCATGCATTGCACGAGTAATTTTTATTTCATGCATCATATTATACTTGTTCATGCATACATAAAAACTTCTTTTTTACAAAAGTTATTTTGTATTCAAGCCAAACTAATTTTTTGGTATTGTTTTAAGCAAAACCTAATCCCCGACCCTTTTTGGTCATTTGAATACTAGTGCTTTTCCTTGGGATAAACAATATAATTTTGGAGTCAATCAAATTGGGTTTTTCTTTTAATTTTTCCAACTAATATAAACAAAATTAAAGTGGCCACTCTTTTTGCAAATTACAATTTACAAAATACAATTTTCTGAACTCATAGTGAGTCTCAATCATGATATTTCTCCTAATGAGCATTTTCAATTCCCTTTAATGGATGGGGCTAGTGCTCAGGCATGGCCTCACAGTTTCATACTAATTTTTTTAAAGTTGAGCCTGAGGTATGTGTGGCTAAATTGTCTAAAATGACTTAAAGAAGTGGGGAGTATGTTGATATGTTCATAACCCACTTGAAAAATATGAAAAGTATATGTAAAGTCTTCTTGCCATAAATCAAATTTATGAAGATGTCATAAGGGGCTTAACATCGAGCTTAGAAAAAAATTACAAGGGATGGAATTTAGAGACTTCCATGAGCTGGCCAAAAAAGTAAAAGTGTATGAAAAATATTAAGGGAGGATAACATAATGAAAAAGAAGGCTATAGGGACGTACTTCTAAGAAGTTGGAACCCAAGAGACTACTAGTGCTGATCTTGCTAATTTTGGATCCCAATTCTGTCCAATGCTAATTCGGCCACTACCAAAGATAGGGGATGCTTAGAAGAAGACTTGGACTTCCTCAATGTAGCCTTTGATGTGTGCAAGACTGAAAAGACCTTTGATTTCCTCCTTAAAGAGGATTTCATCACGCTATCTATGGATCACTATATACCTATAAAAAAAGAAGTTAAAGAAAAAGAGTACAGTAAGTATCATGACTTATAGAATCATATAACTAATGCACACTGGTCCTTTAAAAATGTCATACAGGATAAGATCAATAAAGGATTATTGAAGTTCCCTAAGAAAAATAAAGAGACTATGTTGAAGAGTCCTGCCCTCCTGTGGCTACTATCAATGCTATTAGAGTTGATCTTTAAACTCTAATAACTGAGAAAAAGAAAAATAAGCAAGAAGTACTAAGGGAGAAAGTAAAGCATGTATGGGCCACTAGGAGTCTACATCAAAGTCCACCTAAGAGTCTGCAATGAGTGTGCTGGTAATTTTTCCTTCGACCAGGATAAAAGATCCCATTGAAGCACCTAATCCTATGTATGCTATTTGTACATCTGATCACACAAATTGCATAGTATCATAAATAGCTATTCCGAGTATTACCCATCCTTCCAAGTTTCATCTCAGATATAGTATAATTAGAATCTGATCCTTTTTCATTTCTTTGTATTTATTTTCTTTCATTTTCTATTTTTTCATTCCCTTCTATGTTATGTGACTTTATATAGCTCATCTAAGGGATGTGTGCGGTACAAAGTTCATAATGTAAAATTTGTTTAGTATATCCTATTAACTTAACTCATCCAAAAAAATAAATACCTTCAAAATTTGAGAATTCAATGAATCCCTTGTGCTGGAGATTATGCCAAAGTCTAATATGAAAAGGAGAGTCTACCTCAAATTTTTCATCCCCATAGCTATTATCTAAAGAAGACAACCTAGGATTACTAATAGTATGTTCAAGAGTCTTCAACAAAGTCTACATTAAGGTTTGAACAAGAGACTGCACAAGAGTCTATGGGAGACTGTTTTAGACTCTAAGGTGAAAAGACAGAATTTACCATAAATTTACCATCCAACAATTGCTACTCAGATAAGACAACCAAGATTTGTTCTACCACCAATCGAAGTTAGGAGAACCATTGGCACCTTGTCTGCCATAAGAAGTTGAAATAAGTTCAAAAAAGTACCATGTGGTTTCACGCTTTTGTAAAAAGAGGCATGTTTTTTTTTTCTTTTTTTTTGCAAATCCAAATATATGGTTCAATCTGTTAGCATTTTTAGGGGCTTAAATCCTAATGTCATTACCTCCCTGCATATGTAGCTCGCTCTGACCAATCAAAACTTTCCTACTTTCCACGTGATAATTAACTAATATAATTAAAAAAATAGTTTTAGGTGATTTTTAAAAAAGAAAAAATGCAATTAAACAAATTTTAAAATTGAAAAACTAAATCTATTTAATCACTAATTTCCTCTTTTCCCCTAATACATTTCCCTCAATTCACAACCCTAATAATCTCAAAAATCCTAAAACATAATACAAATTATTGATCCTCAAGAGATGAACTCTCAATCACATTTACCAATGGGCAAAAGCAGTGGCAGTACAGGTGAAGGCAAGAGTCTTGAGATTTGAAGGTGTGAATATGGTGTGCAATCACTAGTAAGGACAACATTAACACCACATAACAGGGGTAAGAAATTTCATAGTTGTGGTTGATTTGTTTGGATGTTGAAAGTGCAATTTTTTCAAATGGGTTTATAATTCTTATACTGGATGCTCAAAAAGAATTCCATGGTTGATGGAGAAGATTAGAGATTGTTAAGATGACATTGCTGAATGTCGTGCAAAGAAGGTGGAAACACTAAGTGATTTAGCTTGAACTGAAGAGCAATTGAAGAAATTACAAAATGGGTTGCATCTTTTAAATTTAGAAAATGAAATTCTAAAGATGCAATTAGCATGTTCTTTGGTGAAATTGAGAGACATGAAAGTGAATGATTAAAAGTGGAGGATTCTTAATAAAGTAAACATGTATATCCACTTGACCCTTATTGTAATCTAACATTTTTTTGTATTATGGTCAACAATAATTTCTTCAAGTCCTTACCCACCACTTAAACCAAATATCCTAAACCACATTCTAACCACTTAAACCAAATATCCTAAACCACATTCTAACTCCTTTAAAGTTCTTCATTTCCTTGCCAATTCCCTATAGCTCAAATTTTGAAATTTTATCAACATCATAGTGATCCCTGTACTCAATCTAACCCTTTAGATAAGTGTTCATTTCATCAAGATCATTCCACGTACCACTATGGTGTATTACTAGATTCATAAACCCATCCATACTAAATGTAGTCGATAAACTGCATTTTCGCACCCGATTTGCAAATTCAGAAATAAGATTAAAAGAAAATGGAGCACTACCAAGAATCAAAATAAATCTCAATAAAATTAACAATTGAAAATCATAGTACTATTTTATCATTCACTGTTAATATTCATATCCATTTATAGCCCAATATACCTATTAACCCATACCCATTACAACCCAAATTATAAAAAACTCAAAAAAATATTTTTACTTTATGAACTTTCCCCAATATTGCAATTCCTTATTTAAGAGACAACTAATTTGATTTCTTAATAGTAAGCACAAAATTTGAGCTTTAAGAATGTTTTTTCTCATTGAATATTTTTAGTGCTTTAGTTTTTTTTTTTTTTTTAAATTTGTTTAATTGAATTTTTTCTATTTTAAAAATCACCTAAATTTTTTTTTGTTATATTAGTTAATTGCCATATGGAAGGCGGAAAGTTTCTAATTGATCAAAGTGTGCCACTGTGCAAAGAGGTAATAGCATCAAAATTTAAGCCCTATAAATACTAACAGAGTGACCACATTTCTAGATTTGCAAAAAAAAAAAAAATGCCCTCATTTACAAAAGCACGAAACCACTGGGCACTTTTTTGAACTTATCCCTAAGAAGTTCCCACAGCCTCTTACTAAAACTCCAAAGGAAAAAGATAGCAGCTAAGATGGGGGCCTCTAGCATAAAACAAGAACAAATGAAGGGTCAAATTATGAAGAACATACTTGCAAACTTGGATTCTATTGGTAGCATAATAGAGGAAGTGGTACAAGAAATCAAAGAGAGCTAATTTTTCATACCTTTGAAGTGTTTTATGGCATCCATCACTTTGCTAGCTTCATTAAAAAGGTTTGAGGATGAAGAGTATAAAGAAGAATCTTAAGAAGAATTCCAAACTTAGTGAGCAACCTCGGAGAAGCATATTATGTGCAGTGGAGTTACCATCCAAATTACAAAACTTAGAGTTTCAAAAAGAGTTATCTTTGAAAATCCTACTGAAAGGATGACAATATACATCAAACCATTTTACATTAAGGCTCATCTCAATAGGAAGCCAACCTCTAGAGTCTTAATAGACAATAGGTCTATTGCTAATACAATCCCATTAAATATGGCCTTATCACTTGGCAAAACTAAAGATGATCATATAGAAATTGACGTGTTTATCTAAAAATTTAATGGTGAAGTCACATAAACTCCAGGAGTCTTACCTATGGAAATCAAATTTGGACACAAGACTACTCTCACAGCATTCTTTATGGTAAATTCTACTGTCGATTATCCTGCTTTGTTTGGAAGGGATTGGATTCATACCAATTGGTGTGTGCCATTCTTACTCCATCAATTCCTCCTATTTTAGAAAGGGGATGAGGTAGAAATTGTATGGGCTAATGGAACGACTTTCAAAGCCTACAAAGATGTAATAGATGCCAAATTTTATGATAAAAGCTTTGGCCCAAAATTTAAACGGAAAAATATATATAGTAGGCCAAAAGCACTTACCATGGTGAATCAAGAGGATTGCTAATAATAAATCAAAAATCTCCTCCAAAAATTAGTGAATATGCCTAACCATAGGAGGCTAACCACTCAGCCTATCATTGAAGAGGTTAATGATTAAGTTCACCCAAAAAGAAAAAGCAATAACTATAACCATTTTGTTGAACACACAAGTGTAGCAAGCTTTGGATGGGCTATTAGCTAAAGAAGCTCAAGAGACTATGGGTGCTAAAGTAATCTTTAAAAGGGAATAGCCTAAGGAGGTGGAGAAAATCCAATTGAAAGATACTCCACCTAAGTTGGATGATTCAATAATTGAAGTTCAATATCCTTTGGAGAAAGTCAACTTGGGGACACTTACGAAGCCTAGAGTCACTTACATTAGTGGTTTGCTCTAGCCTACATTAAAAAAGAAGAAAATTAATTCACTAAAAGAGTTCAAAGACTACTTTACATGGGAAAATAATGAAACTCCAAGACTAAGCAGGAGACTCATAGAGTACAAACTTTCTATCAAGTCAAACATCTGTCCTTTTAGCCAGCCTTTAGAAAGATGTCAAAGGACTATGGGAAATATTTTCCCACTACATAAAAAATATTTTCCCACTATGTAGGAAATATTTTCCCATCATGTGGAAAATATTTTCCCATTGTGTGGGAAATGAAGGAAGCAAATGATTAACAGGTCGACCCCACAATCATAATAATATATCACCTAGAAAAATATAGTTTATATAGTGACATATAAAGTTGAATATAAGGCTAAAATCTATAATAAGTAAGCCTCTAGCAACTTTTTCAATGAAACAATAAAGGCAAAGGCAAATTCATAATTTATGCGAAAGTCCTATGTCAATGAAGTTAAATCCAAAATATAAGTGTACGCAGGAAATAAATAAAAATTCTCGAAGTTTAAAGAGTTTAAAAAGTTCATATAAAGTAAAATGACTTCCACTCTGCAGCAAGTAAGAGCTCTAGCCTCCAAAATTTGACTTGGCTACTTATGAGTACACCAAACAATAGTTGGCAGTCAAAAAGTCTCTCACTTGATCTGTCTCTATATGGATCCTAAAAAGTAACATAAGTCAAAAAAGAGAAATCCAACCTGGTGGTAGGATTATTTAGAAGACTAGTAGGAATAAGGTGAGCTTTTATTATGGTTGAATCCTACAACTAAAAAGAATAAATGGAATAAGTTTCCTAGTAAAATAAAGGTAGGAAAAGGTTAGGGATTATACTTGAGATGGATAGTATGTCTAAGCACCTAGGAGTCTAACAATAACACCCAACATTGTAATGGCTAAAAGAAAACTTACATGAGCTATATGATTTTTTGGGAAATCTTAGAAGCTACAAGGCTGGAGCTTTCCTTGAAGTGGTGGCAACTTATTTTTTAGAACATTGGTCTTTTTAGGAGAGTAAAAGTCTATATTTTCATGTGTCTCCTCAACCTCATTATCTATAAAAGAAATAAATAGTCAAATGGAGAAAAAATAAAATACCTAAAAGAACTAAAGATGAAATCCTTACAATCAAACTCTTAAGATTGGAACCAACTCATTATATCTAGAAAGTCCCCAATTTTCAAATAGACTCAGAGCCTTCATATTTAGAGTTGCCCATTAGAGAGAATGGAATGGAGAAGAGCTCTGTTGCCTTCGAATAACCTCAGTCTCCATACTTGGGTGCAAGTCTATCCTCTCATTTATTCCATTTCTTGAAAGCTTGGGCCAAGACTCTTAAAAGCTTAGGCTAAGACTAAATCTATGTAGAAGGCTTGGCATAATCTCCAAGACTAATTATTCCTACTTTCCAAGTCCAAATAGAGAATCTGGAGGATGTGCAAAGTCTACAAGCAGTTTGTAAGAGAAAATGAGTTAGGTTTTTCATAGATTGGACAAAGCACCTAAGAGTCTATGGACTAAACAAGTGTAAATTGAATATTATCTGAAGAGTTTGCTCTCTTCGTCTAAGGAAGCATACAAGAAGGGGTTTTTGATGTCGTGGTCAAAATACAAACTACCAAATGCCAAAAATAAGTATGTTAAATTTTAACTTAAAATGTTTAAGTTGCATTTAAGTTTTACAGAAATTTTGGTAGAGTTTTCTCTAAAAATAGACATTCCAGAGTCACCTGTCTTTATTCAAACTATAAAAAATCATTTCAACTTTCTTACCTCCCTAAACCTGCAATAAAACTTTAAATCCTATTGCAAAAATTTCCAAAAATACTAAATATTTGCCACATAAACCAAACATCTATAATTTTAGGTCATATCATTGTAAATCTCATTAAATTCCAAGAGACTTTGATCAAATCTAGAGTCTTAAGGTTTATTTTGGGTTCTAGTAATTTATCTCAAGATTTAATATGTACCGTGTTCATTGGATTGTCCAAATATTGTTCCCATCTCAATTTCCCATCTTCTATTATTAAATTTTACACAAAATTTCAAACCGAGAATAGAGTTTACTATGTTTTTCTTAAGGAGGGAATTTGGATGCTTCCACCCTTGGTAACATCTCTTGTGTTGGTGCTATCCCTTATGTTCGTGCTACTCTTGTGTACATTAAACTCCTAGTTAAATTTTCAATTTTTTGATTCTACAAAAAAGGTTTTTTTAATATATATATATATATATATATATATATATATATATATATATATATATATATATATATATATATATATATATATATATATATATATATATATATATATATATATATATATATATTTGGTACATTTATTTTAATTTTATAAATTATTATTATTATTTAAATATTTTTGTAATCTATATTTTAAATTTATTAATTTTATTTCTCTGTATACAAAAAATTAGAAAATAATAAAATAAATTTACAAAACATATATATTTACTTATCTATTCTATTTTGTATTTAAATTCTATTATTCAAAAAAAATATATACGTGCGTGTGTGTGTATATATATATATATCGGAAAATATATATAGGTATTTTTTTTTTGAAATAATAGAATTTAAATACAAAATAGAATAGATAAATAAATATATATGTTTTGTATATTTGTATATAAAGAGAAAAAGGTAAAAACCATAGTTTTCAAACCTAGCCCTTTTAAACTGGTGAAAGCAAAGGGTCGCGGATCAAAGGTTGAACCAAGATTGAACTGGAATTTTAAATAATATCATATCTTTATTATTTATATATTAAAAAGTAATGTAAACATATGTTAAAAATTATGAATATATTTATTATTTATACAAAAATTTAGTAACAGTACTAACTTTTACCATAATAATTTTTGCAACAACAATAACTCTACTTTTTTAATTGAAATATCAATAAATAGAGTTGATAACTCTGTTGAGAAAAAAATAAAATAAAATAAACTAAGAGTTGATAAATCTTTATAATGTCTGAATGACTCATTCCATTCCATAAAAAAAAAAACTTATAATTTAATATTTGATTTAAAAATTATTTGCCTAGCCTACCACATTACCCTCAACTAATCCTCATATTATGAGTTAACCTAATTTTCTATTATAATATGAGGACTAATATCATAAATAAATGCTAAAATAAGGGCATATAACATTCATCAAGATCAGTAAAAAGATGAGGATGGGAACATTATTGAGAGCCAAGAGGATTAAGAGCAGCAAGCGTTTAATGAAAGCCAATAGAGCCTATTATTTCAATCTGCAGTTTTAAATTATAGAGTTTCCAAGATCCGCAACAAAGCTTGTTCATGATAGTGATGTGAGGTGATTAGGTCAAGATTTGTTCTCTCTGATCCATCTATTTTACAATTGAAATTTTGTGAATTCAATTCTTGTTATTTTCAATTCTTCTACAAATAGATTCAACTTTTTTCCTTTTTTGTTAATTTTAACTTGACTAGAAGGGGATTGTTCCTAGAGTCAGAAACTCACATCTTTGATCTGTATCTTTTAGGCACAAAATGCAAAAAAAAAAAAAAAATCCCAACCCATCATACTTGCAAAACCCTGATTGAGTTTCTTGAGTCACTAAGCTTTCCCCATTTTTTAACCAAATTAGGTTTATGATCTAAAATGAACCATCCTGAGGATCGATTTCTTATTTTTTTGGTTGAACCAACCTAACTAGTCTAATTTTGACAATTATGGTTAAAACAAAAGTTTCAAATCGGAATAACAAACTAGCGTGGTCAGTGATGACATAATCTAGCTTGGTGGAATCCACTTATACAATAAAATAAGAAAAAAAAAAAAGAAAAGGTAAAAGCAAAGTTTGAAAGCCAAGCAAAAGAAGAGGCAGAGGATGCACCTAGGTTGGATGATCAAGACGGCGGCAACAACATGATCGGTGGCAAGATGCCCCTTATTGCTAATGATGGTAATAAACCTACCAAAAATGAAGGTTGAACTAATTGGCACCAGAAAAGAAAAAATATATAATAAACAAATAAAAAGAAAAACAAGAAGTGAATCAAAAGGAAGAAGAAAGCATACTCACATGGGCTTGAATGGTAGCCGATGAAGCAATTAGTCGAGAGATAGAGCTCGAGTCCTAATCGATGAAATAAGAGGTGAGCTTGACCAGGTATATAAAAGAAAAGTTGGGGTTGTTTTTTTTTTTTTTTTTTTTTTGTGTGTGGTTATTAAATGGGTTTGGTGAGCATTTGTTAAATGGATTTTTGAATGGGTATAAATTTAGACAAATCAGATCAAGTAAATGAAGGATTTTGTGGACAAAAAATATAGGTAATTTAAATTTGAAAAAATAATAAAATAAAACAAAATGGGTGCTAGTGAAGGAGGGGAAGAGACTTTTTAAATTTGAATTTGAAGATTCAGTGGAATTTTTTTACTAGGGATAGAATTTGAAGAATGTAAAAATTTTGTTGGATTGGGCTGTAAATTTATTAAAGACTAAACTTAAATACTTAATGGATATAAGGCTTAATTTTATCACACATTTAAGAAAATTAAAAAAATATTATATATTAAATAAAAGATGAATTTCAAATATTAAAGTATATATACATAACTGACTAATATGAAAATTTTGAATTGAATTTGGATAATATTTACATTGTGTTTAGCTAGAGTTAAATCCCATATAAATAAAATGTAAAAGCTTAAATGTAATTGTTGTTGATCGATAACATTCAAGTAAATTTATAATAAAATATTTATTTAAAAAGTTTTTGAAGTAGAACATATAAATAAATATTTCCTTTTTAATTTACAAATTTATTAATTTAATATAAAATGATTAATTTTTATATGCTAAAATGTAAATTTCCTTAAAATTAAAATAAGAGAAAAAATTAATAATATGAAAAAAATAAAGCAACAAAGAAAAAAAGTTGCCAAGTACTTTTGGCATTAAAAAAGAATTGGCTTAAGGTTCAATCTGACCCCTATGGTTTTGACATTGGTCCAATTAAGTCCAAAGTCATTCTCTTGTTCCAAATTAGTGAATGGGCTTATATCAATGGCTACAATAAGCCCCACAGTAACACGTGACTTACACGAGCAAATTAAATATATAAAATAGCATTATTAAATTTAAAAAATGAAAATAAAATAAAAAACAATTATAATTAGTTAAAGACAATGGCTAGAAAATAATGGGTATTTCTACCAAATCCTTAAATTCCTAAAATCTTAGATTGATCGTATCATTCTCAAAATTCTAGAGTAAAATAGAGACACTTGAAGATACTCAAGTGTAATCAACTTCTGAACAAAATAGCACTAGGTCTTCAAGTATGGTGAGATATTAAAGAAGACATCAACCTAGGTATGATTATGAAGGTCTAGAGAAGTTTTGTGCATGTGGATTGAAAGCACCCAGAAGGATTTCATGGAGCAACAATAATCCTGGAAGAAGATTCTACTATTGCATGTATAGAAGGGTAAGAAATTGAAATTTAGGACTTGAAAATCTTATTTTACTCTCTCTACTTATTGATTATTTGGGACTTGAAAATCTTATTTTACTTTCTCTACTTGTTGAATATCTATGAAAAGTTGTTTGAATAATACTAGTTTGATTGGTAATTATAGGAGGAAGGTGGGTGTGATTTTTATTTATGGCATGATGAAAAAGTAAAACCAAGGTCGAAGGTAGTGATTAAGGAACTATTGGCTGAAATAGCATATTTTAATGCAGAAAACAATTGTTTGAAGAGGAAAGAAGGAAGTGTTGATATTGATATGATGGTTGGTTCCTTAACTGATGATTTCTCTATATATACTGAATTGACCTTAAAATAAAGAAGACCAAAAGATATAGGAGATGCTTGATATATGGCTCCCTTTATATGTGTTTATCATTGGTGATTTTGAGTTTGTTGTTAGTAGAAGTTTGTAATAAGTTGTATGTATATGTCTGTGGCTTAAAAGAGACATAGGGGTTCAATTTATGGTTTTTGGTTGTGCACAATTGGAAAATTTGCATTTCTTATGTAATGTTTTAATTATAATATATGAAATTATCTATTCTTTTAATATATTGTGATTCAATTTAACATTGTGTATGCAAATTTTATATGAATGAGTATATAATTGAAATTTGATTTCACATTCATAGAAGGATTATATATACTAAAACTAATCATTTACATAATAAGCCACTACACCGAAAGTGACTTGTAAAAAACAAAAGTGTGGTTGTGCATAATTTTGATATGGTCTGTTATGTACCATATAACATACTATATTATTCACATCAAAAGGTACCTAAAACATACTTCCATATCTACCAAAATGTAAATTCCCAAAAAAAATGAGCTGTCTACAGGCCATTCAAGACAATTTTATCAATGTTTCCATATAGGCCTAATAAGCTTTAGCTTTTGCTAAGGATTCTACTAAGGATTGCTTGGTGTCTTCTGCTGAATTTTTTTAAAATTTCCTAAGTTTTGGCATGTTTTGCAGACTAAGATGTAAAGTGACTAATGTTCCTTGTTGACACCTTCGTGAACTGAGTACCATCAGTTGGTGTTGATCCTCTAATGTCAATAGTTGCTGCACTAGTAGGTGCATTTGCATTGTTAACAACTGAAGTTGTGTTTGGTGCATCATTTGTAAGGAAAGAACCTCCACTTAGTCTTAAAAAAAATTGAGATTTTGGATTCATTAGAGTTAGTGTTGCAGAAGTTGGTGCAAGAGGAATTGAGTTTGCCTTGGTCTAAATCTACTGCTACCATAGAGACTAGGGAGGGGTGGGATGGACATGAGTTTATGAACTTGTGATCTAGATTGTGGATTATGAAGTTGTGATCTATGCATTCTTCTACTTTTTGCAGGAGGCATAGTCACACTAGCATTTTTCAGCTCAAGACTATCCATTATCATTAGTTGGATTGCTGATTCTACTTCTTCTCAAAGCACTAATTTTTTTTTCTTTATGCTCACAATCTTGTTGTCATGCATTTCTTTCCTCCCATTATGAGTCCTTTGTACTAAAATTTTCCATATTTAGGATTGTACTCATAAATGTTCATAAGAACATCAATTGTTATCCTTCTTTGTTGCTCTATAGGCATAGGATTCTAATTCTTCAAAATCTTCTCACCAACCAAACCAAGCTATATTTATAATTAAAAATTATATAATTAGTATAATGTGATTGCAACTTGTGTTTTATACTAAAGTATATAAATTACTTACATTCCAAATTATGCTCCCTGTTATTTCAAATATAAAAACCCCAGCTCTAGTCGGTTTGCCTTTGTATTTTTTAGTTTTTGTTATAGGAATTTGAGGAACAATTTTTTCTTTGCCTTTGCTCTATGAGTTTTGTGGAATTCAGTCTTGAGTGCATTTCTTTATAATAGGCTCATTAATCTTGATCACTCTCAGAGGACCCCTTGGGTTCCAATACTGCCATCAAATTTATACAAAGGTAAAAAAAAGTTTAAGCCTCATAATTAAAAACATTGGTAATTGAAACTTTTAAATATTTGGAAATAATTTACAAATGCTTCTTCTGGGAACATTGAGGGGGCATAAACTAGAGGTTAAACAGTTGGACTCTCAGGTTGAACACTTGGATTATTAGGTTGAACACTTAGACTCTCATATTGAACATTAGCAGCCTATAAGCTCATAATATTAGATATTAGCACTTGAAAAGGAATTGAGCAACTATAATAGGCAATCACATCTATATGAATAACCTTATGAAATCAATTACAATTAAAAAGACTATATATATAACATTAAAAACCGATATGCATGCATCTTACTCTTTGATTTTTCCGTTTGCATCCACTTTTATTATGCCCTTCATTCTTACAAATAGAACACTTTAGAGGCAAACATTTTCTTATGAGCTTCCTACTCTTCTTTGGCTCAAATCTACCCTTAAATCTATTCTTTTTAGCCTACCACGTTTCTTTTATTCTTTAGGTGGATCAATTGCACCTTTTCCTGTCGTTGGCCAAATTGAAGCTCCTTTCACAAGTTGGAGAGAGTAAGCATATGATTTTAAGTAAGTTTCCTTACTATACCAAATAAAAATGTAATTCAAAATTTATTTTTAATTGTGATAGATTGCACAAATCCCATGTGGACAAGGTACATCACTAAGATCCGAGGATCTACATGTATATGTGTTGCTTTGTAATTTCACTGTATGTCTATCCTTCCCCTCTAAGATATCATAACCTCCATCAACATTCCACTCAATTGAACAGTTGCTAACCATAATCATATTTCTCTCTAATTTTTCTATAGTAGCAGGTTAACATTGGTTATCCACTTAGCAGCTTCAGCTCTCTTTTGATGAAGTCTATTTATAGTATGCACTCTTATCTTTTCTAGCATACTAATGATATGCTTACCCCTTCCTTCAAGATGATTCCCATTAAAAGACTCACACATGTTGTTATCAACAACATCACAAATAGGGAAAAATGGGAAGTATGCCCTACACTAGTTAGGAGGAGGATAGAATAAAAGATCTTCAACTACACCTTTGGCAAAGGAATCCAGATTTTCCAACTGGTCATGAACATATTGCTTGCAAAGACTTTTTGCACAAATCCAAAATTGTTTCTTAACTCTAACCCTCTCTATTTCTTTTGCCATCTTGCAAAAATACGCATTGCATATTAGCGATGCTTAGCCCTTGGCAATTCATTCTTCACTACTTCAATTAAACCCTATTCAAACATTCAATATATTAGTGCATCACAATAGAAAAATAACACATATAATAATAAGTTGGTTATAGTTAGTTCAATCATAACCTTTTGCATGTCTAAGATTATTATGAGTTTGTGTCCATCTTCAAGTCCAAGATCTATCTTCAACAATTGAAAAAACCAACTTTATGTCTCTTTGTCTTCCTTCTTCACTATAGCCCATGCAATGGAAAAATGTTGGTTATTCCCATCTCTGCCGATTACTATGAGTAACTGACCCCTTAAAAATGTCTTTAAGAAATAGCCATTAACACTAATTATGGGCCTACAACTTGCTCTCCACCCCTTCTTCAATGCATCAAAACATACATAAAAATATTTAAATACACATTAATCATCTTTAGTAACCACATGCACTATGGTTCTAGGGTTGGTTTGTCTTAATCCCTCTGCATAGTCATGTAAATTTGCATATTCAACTTTATAATCACCTTTGAATTCTAATTTCAGTTGTCTCTTCACTCTTTTGATCTTGCTATAGCTTACATTTGTCCTCAACTACTTCTTAACATTGCTAATCATATCTTTAATCTTTGTGTTAGGCTTATAATTGAACATGCTCCTAAAGTGTGTAACTAAATCCTTACAAGAGACTTTGCCATTCCTAAACACCTTATAGCATATATGGTTAGGATTGTAGCTTTTAATCATGAAATCACCAGTCAAGCTATCAATACTTGCAAAAATCCTCCAAGGGCAATCTTTAAACTTACATACAGAAAGTATTCTACCATATTCATTCTTTTGGTACTGCAACTCAACTGCTCTAGTGATTGAATATTTTGTCAAAGCAAGCCTAAATTGTTCAACATTCTCAAATGCCATACCAAGCTAAAATACAAGACTTGGTGACTTATCATCAAACATAACCCTCTTAGAATTTTTCCTCCTAACATTCCAATTATCTTTACCATTAGAGAACTCTTCCAATGACAGATTGCCATCACTGTAATTCAATTCCTTATCAATGCCAACTGGATCTCTTTTATCACCAGCCTGTCTAGTTATGTCTTTACTTACATTTTCGTCAATCTCAATTTCTCCAGTTGAATCACACTCTTTAGTTTCAGTTTTTGTGTCTGATAATTTTGGATTTTTAGCTTTTCTCCTTCCTTATTTTGCTGCTAATTTGCATTTGGCTTTAGAAACCTTGAAATTGTGTTTCCTAATATTATCCCTTGCTTCCTTAGGCTCTTCATTGCATACATCAAATCTAAAGTTAGCATTCACAACAAACTCTTCATCCTCATCATCATCTGTGTCAAACACCTCAAAGGTAAATAGAACTTGTTGTAAATTATCTTCCTCTTCAAATGAGGTTTGAGAACCTGAGATGTGCACAGATGTCTCAATGCTGGAATTCAGAACTCCTTCATTTGCATTGCCAATCTCATTTGTCCCTTGTGGAGGTATATTATCACTACCACTTGCAATTGTAGCATCTATAGTCACTATTTCATTAAACTTAAAGGACTCAATATTACACTCAAATGTTGTAGTAGCACTATTAGTTACACTACTGTTCATAGCTACATTAACTTCACCATCTGAATTACCTTGACTAACTACATTGACAGCCTCAACAAACTCTTCTTCCTCAATAGCATTACCATCCCCAATCATATTTACATCCTCTACTACATTAGCATCCTCATATAAATTAGGATCCCCAACAACATCAACTCCCTCAATTACCCCATTCCCACTCACCACATCACTATCCATATCAGGTTCATTTCCATCTCAATTTAAATCATCATAATTAATCTCTATCTCTACTATGTCATCTGGATTAGTATCCCTTTTCACATATGTCACTATCTCACCATCATTCACCCTAACACTCTCAATACCAAGTAGTGACATTGGCATTTCTTCTTGAATTACATTAGGAACATCTAGTAAATGCTTCATATATATATATTTAACAAATCCACTTCATTTCATTCATTTAGAATAGGAAACACACAGATATCATTAAAAATAAATCTTAGGACATTTTTCATGTCTCTACTCCCCTTGGGCAACCAATACAACTTGAAATTATCATTGTAACCCAATTGTTTTACCATTTTTTCCAAGTCTCATATGATGTAATTCATCAATATCTCTTATATTGAAATCATCAATTGTCCCACCTTTATACCTAAACTGTGACTCCAACAGAAATTCACCCCCATGGTATAACCTGACAGTAGCCTTTCTTTGAAATTCCATCCTATAATTTAATATGCAAACTTATTAGACTTCATAGACACATGCATGATAACTTTTTCCATTAAAAATAACATAAAAATAGGGACCACATATTAGATTATTCATACATAAAATAATATAAAATATTAAGAGCAGACACAATGGTCCACGTTTACACTAACAAACTTACAAGAAAAAAGCAATAACTACATATACCATAAGCCCAAATACACGTATATTAGACGCAACCCAAACACACACGAAGAGCACACAAAACACAGTGTCCCTAATAACTATATAAATTGTAAATCAAAATACCTTACCTGATTAGTGGTGTTTTACATACTTCAATGTGTAATCTTCTTTGTACTTCAGTTACCTAACCCACCAATTTTTTACCTTCTTTCACCAAATACATTAAACTCTCAATCTCTATTTCCTTAGTGCAACCCCAGTTAAGAAAATTAGAGTAAATGAGGTCTAATTTATTTATGGCGTGTTAGATGTAATAAAATGGGAGGTAAAATTTCACACCATTTAAGAAGCTAGGAGAAAGAAATTATTAAAAATTGGTTGGTGTATTATTTTATTCTTCATAATAGAGTATCACATGTTTTTGGCCTCATATGTGAAACACCCGCCTTCAAAATAAGTCAATTGGGCTTACTTTAACCATTGATAAAAGCCCGTTCGCCAATTTGGAATAGGAGAATGACTTTGAACTTAATTGGACCACTGTCAAAATCACAGGGGTCAAATTGAACCTTAAGCCAAAAAGAATTCTTCACCCTTATATGCTACTGCTAAAAACATCCATATAATGTTCTCATGGGTGTTTTGAAATACCAAAGTAATTCCCCTTTATATAATGGAAAAAACATTAAAAAGAGTAGTTGGTGTAGCTAGTTATTAGTTTAGAGGTCATAGGTTCGATTTTTAGTTTCAAACATTCTTTGTTTTTTTTCTTTTTTAGTTGTTCTTTTTCTTTTTTTTCCCTTTTTAGTTATTCTATTTTTTGTTCTTTTTATGCTTTTTTATTTATTTGTAATACTTCCAATTAAAATTATATTTATTTTATTTTATTTCTCTAAGAAAAAAATTATATTAATGGTTGAATTTTTTTATTTAATTGTTATAATGATAATTAATTTTAATATCATGAATATCAATAAAAATAAAGAATTAAATTTTTATTTGCATAAAATTTTTCAATGTAATTTTTACTTATAAATTTTAACATTTTATGGGTAATTTTTTCAAATGATTTTTAAAGATAATTTTACATTTTTATAAAATATCATATTTATCTTTTTATGACAATAAATTTTTACTGTCACACAAGTTCATATATGATAAGTTGTTGGTTCATTAAATAGAAAATATAAATTTATTGGCAGTATGGTGTAAGTTTATTAAAAATTCATTGTCAAATATAGTTATAAGCAATACGATCATTAAATATTACTTATAGATTTATCAAATATAAAGTGTAAGCTATGTTCATCATTTAATTATCAATTAACATATGAATTTATTTTTTGATTTATGAATTTATGAACTATAATCTATCAATATCAGGTATATTTGTGATGAACCTTTATATTATAATTTATAAACCTTTTATTTTTAAACTATGAACCTTTAGTTATTTTATGAATTTCTTAACTATAATATATAAATCTCAAACATACGTATAATGAACCTATAGTTTCTAATTTATGAATACATTGTTTTTAACTTATAAACATGTAGTTCTATAATTGATATTTATAATTTTTACTAATGAAATTATGTTCATAACATATTATTGTATTGTATAATTTATAATTATGAATATAAAATTATTAATTTTAATGTTTTGTTATTATTATTAAGTTTTTAGAAATTAAAGTATTATTATGTAATAATAAAAAATTATTAAAATTTAACATAGGAAGGAAAAATTTTAAATTAAAAAATTATTTTTGTTTTTAATTTTTTAGAAACATAACATTATTTTTCCATGTGTTTACTTTTGATTATGTTGATTAAAATCTTTTTAATTTTAGTATTGTTATTTTCCTTATAAAAATGCTTGCACATGATTAAAAAATAAATTTAATGCAATAAAAAAGAAGGATAAAATACACTAAAAATATAAAATTAAAATAAAGTTAACATTTAAAGTTAAAAGCTAAAAAAAAAAAGCGTATGTTTTCAGTGCAAGAAAAAATAATAAATTAAATAAAAAGGAAACAGGAAAGAAGGAAAAAAATAAAAAAGGAAAAAGAAAAATAAAATCAGTGCACATGGAAAGAAAAAATAAGGAAAAAAGAAATAAAATCAAAGTACATATTTTCGACTCTTAATCCATGATATAATATGGACTGAGATATATGATATCTCAGTTTCTATATAATGGCGTTTTAAGGATTAGTGGGGCCATTGACTAACAAAGAAAGAAATTTCTTTAGTTGCTCCAAATTAAAAAAATAGAAGTATTTATTTGTACCTTAATAGAACAATTGATAAAATAGATTTTTTTTTTATATTTTTCCATATTTTAAATATATAGGTAAGAAGACTTCTATTAGGATAGAAACTTATTAGGTTAATATTACATTTGGTACCAACTTTTGCAAACTTGACATTGCGCATGAGTACGGCAAGTTGATTAAATTTCCTAATAAAATAGAACAATCAATTATAATCAAATCTTAACCAATTGTGGTAAAATTAATGAAATTATTTTTTTTAGCTATGGTTGCTAAGCTTTAGGTGGACTGCCAGTGAAACCACTAGTAATTCATTATCTTCTGTAACTTCAATTGACATTAGGACTAAGTATGAGACTTAGAGATATCGAACTGTACCAAAAAATTGAATCAATAATCTCTATAATCGAAAAATATCTATTGACTATTTGACTTCCTCCGAACTGAATTGTCTCGATTTTTCCTTCTTCTTTTTTTATGATTATGGAAATTAGTAGTTATCTATACCGAGAACTATACCGAACCATATGAAATAGTTCCTAAACGAAACTAAAACTGATTTAAAGGATTCTTTTATATACATATACACACACACACATACATTGATATTAAATTAGTAACACACTTAAGAAAATTTAATAATGTATAAGTAAAATTTAATTATGCACTTCATAATTTAATTTTTTATTTTAACTTGGTGGATTATAAATAAATTTCTTTAATTATACACTATATAGTTTGATTTTTTTTATTGTACGTACTAATTTAATTTTAGGTTAAGTTGAGAAATATATGTTTTTAATTATTTATATATAAAAAATTTCCAAATTTCCGTTTTATCCCATTCCATACCGCACCATCCCATTAGACTCAAATCTCCATTCCAAATTGCCTCAAAAAATTAAGATGGTTTAGTATCAAAATTTTTCTCTATGGTTTGATTTTAAAGTTTCCATTTTAGGAATCTCTAAAGTTTGGTTCGAATATTCGAATTCTTTCGAACCATGTTCAGCCCTAATTAGAATATTAAGAGCATATTTACTTATATTTTTTTTTATTTTCTTTTTCTAGTTTTCATTGAAAGTAAAAAAATTGTCATTTTTAAAGAAAACTAAAAACTAAGTGCAAACTGCATTTATTTGCTATGATTTAAAAAGTATTTTTGATTTTAGAACATAGAAAATGTATCCATTTAATAATAATAATGATGGTGACAGTGGTGGTAGTGGTGGTTTGTTATAATGTAAAAGTTAATGGTGGTGCTAGTAAAGGTCAATATGACGATAGTGATGGTGATGGCTAAAGGAATATTGGGCGCAAACTATGCAGAAGCAACGTGGTGGGTGAAATTTCAAATAATTTAAAATTTTACTTTCACCCAAATGAAACCAATAATCGTTCAAACAATCTACTAATTAGTGTGCAAAACACATAAGAAAGAAAGAAGATCAAGTAATAATCATATTATCTCTTGAAGCCTATAAACTTTAATTCTTCTTTCCTCTCCAAAAGCTCCCCAAATGTTGAGTCTCTAGATTGTCCACACCAAACACCACCTCCAAGGCTCACTTTGATTTGCTTAGATGTTCTTGATTTTCTCTCTTAGTAGCCTAATTAAATACAAGATCTTCTAATACAAATCCTTAGTGATTTGATTTTTTTTTTATTGCTATGAATTAATCTTTTCGATACAAGAAAAACCTTTATTCTTTCACAAAAAATAAAGAACAAAAAATATGAAGAATACTTCTTCTTTTTCTTTTCTCTCAAGACTTAGTTGCTAAGCTTTCCTTTAGAAAAGATGTGCATAAAGCCTCTCAAATTAAACAACATCATTTCTTTTATATAGCCAACAACTATGTTGAATATTAGGGGACAAATTGGATATTTAATTTGCTTTATGCTTTAGGATTAAATGAAAAAGACCATATTACCCTTTATAGTTGTATGATTATTTCAATTAAACCTTAAATAGTGAAAAGACCATTTTGACCTTAGTAAACTTTTTCTAACCCTTAAACTCATCATATGGGCTTTAGGGTTATAGAAATTTTTCAACCCTTAAATTATCTCTCTCCATTTCTTAAATGGGCTTGGGCTATTTAAAGTTTTGTCCAAAACTCAAAATTAATTCTTTTAACTCATTCATAGTTTTTATTAATTTAATCCTTCTCATTTATATCATATATAAATCAGAAGAAATCATTTTGGATTTAAACTTCAAGACATATTGGGGTCTTTGTAAATTTAATTACAAGTTCAATCCTTTTACCATTAATCAATTAATTAAATACTTTAATTAATTATTATGGTAAACTTTTATTTTTAGAAGGAGAATATTTTTAGGTGTGTGACTTTCTATGTTTATGTTTAATTAGTAATAGGATTGAGAAAATACTTTTTTCTACTAATGTGAAATCTTTATTTCACTCTTAGTCCCACAAGTCATGAGTGATGCCTAGCATAACATATCATAACTACCTAATTAGAATGAATATAAGTATTTAATTACTTATTCATTTCATGGACCATTGATCATAATTAATGCATTACACTAAAATCTCTTTATTAGGAAATCTCTATCTTAGCTAGGGTCATGGATTTATCAAATCATAATATGCTTCAATCATATGTCTATATCTCAATTCTAATTCTTAATGAAATTAATTCCTACTAGAAACCATTTCCAATGAATCTTTACTACCTTGGTCAAGAATTTGATTAGCAAGAATAATCAAATAGCATAAGATTTCTTCATTGTTTATTCAAGTTAATGAATTCTCTCTTGGCAATCACTTACCTCCACACATAATTAGTTAGAACTACCATATACCATATACCAATACTTGAATAGCATTAGTATGTAAGTAGTAATAAATTCTAACTACCAATAAATAAGATACAGTGTCTCTTAAGTCAAAGGACTATATGTACAATTATGACCTAGATGATGATTTATTGACTAGCAATAAAACTCCGCATAATCATCATCTAATGTCACAGTTTAACTATTCATCAAATGAATATCCACATGTTTATATCGATAACCTTTGTCAAACAACATGATATTGTCTCTATAATTATAAATATAATATACTGATTATAGATTATAAATAGAGGTGATAGTCTTTTGAAATTAATGATATCCAGTTATTAATCCTATGACTATGAATATTTTAAAATATTTATTTAAAAATGATCTATCATCCATATTTTCAACACTTAAAAATCGATTCTGTTTTGAAAAATACTTATGGACTTTAAATATACATTCAATACAATGGAATAATTTTATTTATAAACATATATTTTATTGCTATTTAAAAATAATGTTTTATGATTACATAATTTATACATAGTTATAGGGTATGCACTCTAACAATGGCAGCGGCAATAGTAATTGTGATAATTGTAGAGATGGAAATAGTGGCGATGATGATAGAGATAATAGTAATGATAACGAAGCAGGTGTTAAAGGTGGAGGTAGTGATGGTAACGGTGACAATAAAAGTGGCAGAGATTATGATGTGGAGGTGATTACAATGGTGATAATAGTGATTATTAGAGGTCATGATGATGAAGGGACGATGATAATGGCGAAGGTGGCGGCGATGACATGAACTGACATTATTCATGACAGAGGTAGTGACAATGACGGAGCTGAGCCAATGATAACTTTTTCTTGAGAAAAATTAATGAAAAAATTTTCCAAAACATCTTAAAATTAGAAAAGACCTTAAACTTGGTTTCTAGTTTTCTTTTAAAATATAGTAAAAATAATTTTCAAATTAAAATTTTATAAGAGTCACAAGTAGATACAAAATTCTATTTTTTTTATTTTCCATTTGAAAAGTTATCTAAAAAAATCTGAGACAATTATCCGAAACTGAAATAATCATCCCAAGTAAATAAGCCCTATAATAAAAAAATTTGTTATAAAAAATAAAATTTAAACACTTAGAATAGAAAATTCAAAAAAAATTCAAACACAAGCACTTAGAGTAGAAAATTCTAAAAAAATTTCAAACACTTGCACTTTAATTGCTAGAATATTTCTAAAAGAAGCAGAATTTTCTCCGCAACAAGCCTTGATGCCTTCGCTTCTTACCACTCCCCCTCTATGTCGAGATCCTTGCCCAACAAAATCACAAATTTTATTTAAAAATAAATAAAAGGGGCCTACAATTATGCACAAGTGTCCGTGGTCGATAACTTAAATGTTATTTACAGAAGATATGTGACAATATTTACACAAGATGGCTGCATCGACCACAGAGGATTAACAAATCATATTTTCATTCTTATTTTGTGATATTTACACATTTACACATTTGCATGAATTTGATGCCTGGGGCAACAATCAGGTACACTTTGCCAGTGGCTGGAACTGGAAGCCGTGGCAGGAATGGCATCTTACACTCTGCATGTTTCTTACTTTTGGGCTTCAGCCTGCCTTTGATTCTTTTTTGTGCTATCTGGATTACGTTGATTCTGGATGGCCTGCAACATAAAAGCATGCTTGTAATTCGAAGATTTATACAAACTGAAGAATAAGACTATATATTCTCCATTCGCTCAATGGATAAACATGTAGTTTTACCATGTGCAACCAGCATTTCAGAGCACATCAATTAAGAGAATAAAAATATGCTGAAAAGAAACGATTACTGCTCCATTCAATACTCCTCTCCTGATTTGAAATTTGAAGCTACAAATCAATAAACAGTTACAGAGATAAACCTTGCATATTAAACCACTGTTGTGTTGGACTGTAAACTTCCAACAAATTCTTTGAACAAAATCCTAGGAAAAGATTAAGAATATTATTAGTTTAGCACTCTTAATTATGGCAATGCCTGTCAACAAGGTAGTTGCCATAGCATTTAAAATTTGGAAAGCACAACTAGTTAAACAGAGACCAGCACAGTGTGTTCAACCTCATAATACTAAATGAAATATTTAACCTCATAACACATACAGCATACACTTCATGTACCACATATATACGCAGATCAGCTGTCACAATCTAATATATAGAGCTGCACTCAAAAATTTTGGTCCAAATCCACTTGCTCTGGTAAGATTCACAACCATTGAACTTTCTAAGTCAAATTATAATAAGCAACATTATGCATCATTATTTGCTTTAAACCGTGTTTTCTTTTTATGCTTTGATATTAGAAACAGCCACTATACGAGTCAAACAATAAGAAACTTCATGTTTGCAACTTGGCATGCAGATATCTATCAGGCTGAACTAGTGAATTTTTGAATCCTATCAGCTCAAAGACCTTAGGTTTTCCAATTTATCAATTTATGGTATCCCTCTGTGGTTTACTTAGATTACTCGCACTAATATTACTATATAATTAATATGACATTGATAAAAATAAATACTAATCACTACCACAAGGGGCAAGAGAAAAAACAGGCATACCTAACAATGAAAACATGACAACTTCCAAGGCTGGATTGAAGCCCGTCAGTATTGATTTTCCTAACTTGATGAAATATAAGGATTACCTACATTCAACACGCAGAAGGATCTAAAGCATAAATATGTAGCTAAATCTACTAAGCTTATAAAGACAAAAAGGCATTCTCAAACCAAGAAGCGACCATACCTGTCAACCAGTCAACTGGCTGTTTGATCAGAACCACTAGTGAATTGAGGAGAATTAGCAGACATTATTATCTGTGCCTGTCCAGCATCTGGAGCGCCCATTCCTATAAAAAAGCAAGAAAACTGTCTTGATCATGCTACATCCACTATTAACAGCTTATATATACCTGTACAACTGTTATTATAAAGATTGGGATGTGCAACTGCTAATTTGTTTGAGAGAAAAAAATGTAAATGTGATAGAGCACGATGGCAACATGTTTACAAACGTCGTGCCAAAGAGGGTTCAAAAGCGCAAGCACTTGTTTGGAACATATGGGATGATGGGGAAGCTGAATGGGAAGTCTATTAGGTCTGATTAATGCAGGAATTCTGATTTATTAGGGCAGAGGGTATTTCTGTAATTTCCAGAATTGCTGGAACAGTAGGGTTTTTTATTATTGTTATTTTGCAGTCTTTATTTAGGAGTTTTAGTGGATTTAGTATGGGTTTAGTATTTCCTAGTTAGTATTAATTTGTTTTTCTAGTTGGAAAACTAGTGTAGGATTCCTAATCCAAACATGCTTTGGATTAGTTTCAACTCTATAAATACTTAGGCTTGTAACCATTATTAGACAACTTTCAGATTCAATAAAATAAATCCTGCATTATTGCTAAGAATTGTGTGACTCAATTCAACCCTAGGTGTGACTCCTAGACCTTCTAAGTGTGACTCTTAGAAGTTTTTTCCCTTTTTTCCTTTCCTTAATCCTTGTCCAGATCTGATTTCTATAAAATCAGCCCTGGAATATTCAATTCTAACCTTTAATTTCTAAAAATTTCAAAGTAAAATAGATTATCTAAATCTGTCCTACATCAATTTGGTATCAGAGCTTCAAGATCCTTGAAGTTATTGATTAAAACCCCGCAATAATGGTGACTAATGCTGAGCTGAATTCAAGGGTTGAGGCGATGCAAGCAACTTATGAGACAACAACTGCAGAATTGCAAACTGAATTACGTCAGTTGACTGGTGGAATGAACACAACAAATAATAGGCTTGATGCATTGGAAGCTAGGATGGAGGAATTGGGGAGAATGTTTCAAGCTCACCAAAATGCTGCTCAAGTCATTCCCCAAAGACCTGCTGCACTAATTAACCAGCCACTACCAGCCCCTCATAGGAATGGTGGAGAACAACGGCAAGCTAATCAAAACCTACAAAATCAGGGACAAGATACAGCTGGAGATATCACCAAGAAAGTCAAGGTAGATGTCCCGGATTTTGAAGGCAGTGTAAATCCCACAGTATTTTCAGATTGGTTGCGTAGTATCGAGTCATACTTTGATTGGTATGATATGGATGATAATCGAAGGGTGAGGTTTGCCAAGATGAAACTAACGGGATTGGCAAAATTATGGTGGTATGGTGTTGAGAATGAATGGCAAGGAACGGGACAGCCATTAATAATAACATGGGATGAGATGAAGACTAAATTAAAAGAAAAATATATGCCTTTTAACTATCTTCCAAAGATGAGGGAACAACTGTATGCATTAAGACAAGGCAGCATGTCTGTTGCTGAATATATGCAAAAATTTGAAGAATTAACACTTCGTAGCCAAATTGTGGAAGACTCTCTGCAAACTATGGCGCGGTTCAAAGCTGGTTTACGAATGGACATCAGGAAGGAATTGTTTAGGCAGCAACTAACATCTTTAGACCATATATATCATGTGGCCCTTGATGTAGAAGAAAGTTTGAACCAACCCACAACCAGGAAAATTGGATTTCAAGCAGCGGAAGCAGCAACTAAAAGAGGATTTGGGGTAAATCGCAGCAATAAACTTACTACTTCACAACCACCTAATCGCTTCATCAACTCAAAACCTGCTTCCTCCAATGTTACAAATGCAAAAGGCAAAGGTATTGAATGCTTTAAATGCGGGGAAATTGGACACATGGGATATCAATGTCCAAAGAAACAGAACTTGCACATAGGAGAAGAACTCATGGATGAAGACTTATCACAAGAAGATTATGAGGACAATTTGGGAGACTTTGGAAATTATGTGGATGATGATCTACAAGATGAAGGCATTGATTACACATTACTTTCAGTGGTGAGACGCATTTTAGCCACTCCAAAGGTGGAAGAAGAAGAAGATTGGCGGCGCACTTCAATATTTCAGACCTTGGTTCGTTGCGGTGATCAAGCAAAGAAGTTAATCATTGATGGTGGAAGTTGCATGAATGTGGTGTCAACCTCCACGGTCGAGCGTTTGAATCTCATAACCAAACCACATCCACATCCTTATAAAGTGGCTTGGATCAACAACTCCACTATCCCAGTAACTCGTCACTGTCTTGTTACTTTTAAATGTGGCGGTTATAGTGATTCTATACTTTGTGATGTTGTTCCAATGCAAGTGGCTCATATTCTTCTTGGTCGACCATGGCTTTATGATCGAAATGTGAATCATAAAGGAAAAGAGAACACCTATTCTTTTTCCATTGGAAAGAAAGCCTTCGTCCTGAAGCCGATGAGCTCTCTTGATATTAGGAAGTATGCGCAAAGCTATCCATCCTCAACCAAATCTCAAAATGAAGGTCAGAAGAAACAACTCCATATTCTAACCAAGAGACGGTTTGAAGTGGAAAGTAAAGATACCAAAATTATGCTAGCTGTTATTGCAAGGGAAGTGAAAGAAGCAGCAGCTGAAACAGTCCCAAAATTGCACCCAGAAGTGACTAATTTATTGCAGGATTTTTCTGATGTAGCACCAGAAGAATTGCCTAACAAGCTTCCTCCTTTACGCACTATACAGCACGCAATTGATCTCGTTCCAGGGTCTCAATTGCCAAACCTACCAGCCTATCGTATGAGTCCTAGCGAGCACGAAGAGCTTAAAAGGCAAGTGGATGAGCTACTTTCAAAGGGGTTTGTTCGTGAAAGCTTAAGTCCGTGTGCTGTCCCTGCTTTACTCACACCAAAGAAAGATGGTAGTTGGCGCATGTGTATTGATAGCCGAGCCATTAATAAAATAACTGTGAAGTACAGGTTTCCTATTCCTCGTCTTGATGATATGCTTGATGTCATGGTTGGTTCTACTATCTTTTCAAAAATAGATCTAAGGAGTGGATATCATCAACTACGAATTAGGCCCGGTGACGAATGGAAGACTGCATTCAAGACCAAGGATGGCCTTTACGAATGGTTAGTCATGCCGTTTGGCCTCTCTAATGCACCAAGTACTTTCATGAGGTTTATGAATCAAGTCCTTCAACCTTTCATTGGTCGCTTTCTTGTTGTATATTTTGATGACATTCTCATATATAGCAAGACTAAAGAAGAACATCTCTCTCATCTACAACAAGTCTTGAGAGTCCTCCGGCGTGAGGAGCTCTATATTAATTTGAAGAAGTGTTCTTTTATGACCTCAAGTGTTGTGTTTTTGGGATTTGTGGTATCTTCAAGGGGCGTAGAAGTGGATGGTGATAAAGTTAAAGCTATTCAAGAATGGCCAATTCCTACTACTTTGCAAGAAGTTCGAGGGTTCCATGGTTTGGCGACATTCTATAGGCGATTCATAAGAAATTTCAGCACTATAATGGCGCCTATTACCAACTGTATGAAGAAGGGTCAATTTGAGTGGACCAAGGAAGCTTCTAAAGCCTTTGAAGAAATCAAGAAGAGGATGACTGAGGCTCCTGTTTTAAAGCTGCCTGATTTTTCTAAAGTGTTTGAAGTAGCTTGTGATGCTTCTCAAGTAGGCATTGGAGGAGTATTAAGTCAAGAAGGCCACCCTATTGCTTATTTTAGTGAGAAATTAAATGAGGCAAAGCAAAAATATTCAACTTATGACAAGGAATTCTATGCTGTTGTTCAGGCTCTTCGGCATTGGCGTTATTATTTAATTTCTAAGGAATTTGTTTTGTATTCTGACCATGAAGCCCTAAAGTATATCAACTCCCAAAAGAAGTTAAATTTTCGCCATGGCAAATGGGTTGCTTTCTTGCAGGAATATTCTTTTGTGATCAAGCATACAGCTGGAGTGGAGAACAAGGCAGCAGATGCACTTAGTCGAGTGATGCTAATTCTTACGTCAATGGCAATTCAAGTTGTGGGCTTTGAGTTACTTAAAGACAATTATCCAACTTGCAAGGATTTTAGCATTATATATGCAGATTTATTGACTGGACAGCATGTTAATTATCCAAATTTTTCACTGCATGATGGATATCTCTTTAGAGGGACACAACTATGTGTGCCTAATACTTCTCTACGTGAAGAGATGATTCAAGAATTGCATTCTGGTGGGGCAGCAGGCCATTTTGGACGAGATAAGACCATTGCTATGGTGGAAGATCGGTTTTATTGGCCTAGCATGAAGCGAGATGTTGCTAGGGTCATTGCTAGGTGTAGGATTTGTCAACTATACAAGGGCAAGAAGAAAAATACAGGTTTATATACCCCATTACCTATACCACATGCTCCTTGGCAAGATTTAAGTATGGATTTTGTACTTGGGTTGCCAAGAACTTTGAGGGGTCATGACTCCATATTTGTGGTGGTTGATCGCTACTCTAAAATGGCTCATTTCATTCCTTGTACGAAGACCGCTGATGCACTTCACATTGCTAAACTCTTCCTCAATGAAGTTGTTCGACTTCATGGATTACCAACAACAATTGTTTCAGATCGCGATTCCAAGTTTATGAGCTATTTTTGGAAATCTTTGTGGAGGAGGTTAAATACAAAACTGAAATTTTCTTCCTCATTTCATCCCCAAACAGATGGACAAACTGAGGTAATTAATAGGAGTTTGGGTGATCTCCTTCGTTGTTGTGTTGGTGACCATGTTCGTAATTGGGATCAGATTCTTCCTATTGCTGAATTTGCTTATAACAGCTCCGTCAATCGCAGCACAGGACGCAGTCCTTTTGAGATCGTTACTGGGGCTATTCCGCGAAAACCAATTGACTTGGTTTCTTTGCCTATTGACAGTCGTCCTAGTATTGAAGCCGAAGTTTTTAGTAGGCACATCAAAGATATACATGATGATGTTCGAAGGCGGATTGCCATAAGCAATGAGGGATACAAGGCACATGCTGATTTAAAACGCAGATTTGCTGAATTTCAAGAAGGTGACATGGTGATGGTTCGAATTAAGCCTGAACGGTTTCCTCAAGGTGTTTTCAAGAAGCTTCATTCAAGGAAGATGGGTCCTTTCAAGATTTTAAAGAGAATAAGCTCAAATGCTTATGTTCTTGAGCTTCCTCAAGACATGAATATCAGTAATATTTTCAATATTGAAGATCTTACTTCATATCATGGTCATGATGATAATGATTATGTGCATAATCAAGAAGTAGCTAGGCTCCCTCCATTACCTCGTCTAAAAGAAAAAATAGAAGATATTGTTGACTATCAAGTGGTTTCTACTAGAGGAGGTGGTTATCAAAAGTTTTTGGTCAAATGGGTGGGTCATCCACATTCTGATTGTACTTGGATAACCGAAGAAGAACTACAAAGGCTTGATCCAGACCTTTATGATCGTTTTCATGCTTTTAACTCGACAGGGTCGAGTTCTTTCAAGCCGGGGAGAAATGATAGAGCACGATGGCAACATGTTTACAAACGTCGTGCCAAAGAGGGTTCAAAAGCGCAAGCACTTGTTTGGAACATATGGGATGATGGGGAAGCTGAATGGGAAGTCTATTAGGTCTGATTAATGCAGGAATTCTGATTTATTAGGGCAGAGGGTATTTCTGTAATTTCCAGAATTGCTGGAACAGTAGGGTTTTTTATTATTGTTATTTTGCAGTCTTTATTTAGGAGTTTTAGTGGATTTAGTATGGGTTTAGTATTTCCTAGTTAGTATTAATTTGTTTTTCTAGTTGGAAAACTAGTGTAGGATTCCTAATCCAAACATGCTTTGGATTAGTTTCAACTCTATAAATACTTAGGCTTGTAACCATTATTAGACAACTTTCAGATTCAATAAAATAAATCCTGCATTATTGCTAAGAATTGTGTGACTCAATTCAACCCTAGGTGTGACTCCTAGACCTTCTAAGTGTGACTCTTAGAAGTTTTTTCCCTTTTTTCCTTTCCTTAATCCTTGTCCAGATCTGATTTCTATAAAATCAGCCCTGGAATATTCAATTCTAACCTTTAATTTCTAAAAATTTCAAAGTAAAATAGATTATCTAAATCTGTCCTACATCAAAATGTCAAGTACAGCTCATCTTCTTGATATACTAGTCGAGAATAGAAAAGAGTTTGAAATAAAAATAGAAGATTACCTGAAGGGTGTGATGCTTGATTTGGCGGAATGGTAGTTGTTGCTGTTCTATTGGCAAGTCCACCAACTTGCACAATTTGATGTCCCGGCATTCCATAATTTTGCATAGTGGTATAGCCATGAATGCCAGGAATAGGTTGACCAAACTGTCCACGTGAACTTACCCCAGGATTAACAGTGCCAGGCATGCCATATACCTGAATATATTGCTGACCCGCATAAGGACTATAAACACCCTGACAAAAACCAAAAGAACACTTCAGCTTTGAGTTTTAAGAAATGAAATAGCAATTGCAATTCAAAATATTGACCTGTGGATAGACATATTCAGACCCATAAGTTGCATACCTGCAATAAAGAAAACAACTGAATTTCCTGAGATTAAAAAAAAACAGTGAGATATTACACTGCAAGGCCCAAGATTTCCTGTCATAACTTTTACAGATTTTCACACAATTTGGACACCATACTCTGAAGAGCTAAAATAATAGGTATTCTGTATCTGAGACCATAGTTTCTAATTGGCAATCAGTCTACTCAGAGCACTTGATGCAGTTGATTAACATTAAGAGTACATTTGTTGGGCCGTAGTGCAATCACCGGTATAAACATTACACTAGAAATACATTTAATTACATTTTATTATATTACATAACATTTCATTGCCTGCCAAACGTACCCAAACACATTCAAAAGCACCAGGGGACTTTTATAATCAGAAACACATATACCAATGTAAACCATCACAGTTCTTTACAAATTTGCGACTTGGAACTGCTACTCTCTTTTTTTTTTTTAAAAAAAAAGGAACGAAAAGAACCAAATTGCAAGATTCAAATGTCAACCCAGAAAAAAATTAACAAAATTATTCCGAGTTACATATTGAAAAGACTCACCCATAAGGAGGATAGAAAAAACCAGCTTGGTAACCGTACGGGACTGGTTGGTGGTAGCCACCAGGACTTCTATTATAGGCAGCTCTAGGAGACTGCATGCTTCCAAAACTAGAAGGAATTGGTGATCTCTGAGGAGCTACGATATGCAAAAAAGGAAATCAAATTGCGAAACAGATATCAACTTTTAACAACACAAACGAGAAGAAGAAGAAAAACAGGAACAGGAAAAAGAAGAAGAGATTAAGATGGCTACCATAAGCGAGAGGAGAAGGCAATGGAAGAGCACGACCAAGAGAAGCGAGATTACAATTAGCCCTGCGACCATCAATGATAGGATTAGGATCAGCACAAGCCCTCCTAGCTGAATCAGGATCACGAAAAGTTACAAAACCATAGCCTTTAGAACGACCGGTGTTCTTATCAGAGATGACGACGGCTTCCAGAATGTCACCGTATTGATCAAAATGACGTCGTAAAGTATGGCTCTGAGTCTCCCATGCCAATCCTCCGACGAACACCTTGGTGTAAGTGGTATCTCCGAACGGCGAATTCATCGCGATTCGCTAATCAATCGAAAATTAACAATCCATCTCTCAAAATCTTATAAAAATCCGAATTCAAACTTAATAATTATAAGAAAAGAAATCGAAAATCAAAATCACGGATTTGAAAATTGGAGAGAGGCAGAGATGGGCACGACTGCGAAGGACAAGAAGGTGCTGTTTGGCCGGAATATGTTTCAGTCTGACGTGGGAATAGACTTTTTGTTAGTGACTTTGTACTGATCCAAACAGCAATCATTATTATTTCAGAATGTTCTCGATCTTATACTAATCCAATTGTTTAAAAATAAAAAAAAATAGTTAAATAATTAATTTTATTAGTATTTTTTTAATTTATCTCTCTATTAATGTTAAATAAAACATTAAAATCAAATAATTTAAAAGAAAAGTGAATTATAATTTAAGGCAAATGAAAGAAAAATTGAGTATTTTATGACTGGATAGAAATAATATTTTTGTATTTTAAATGTTAACAAAGTTTAATTTTAATTTAAGCAGTTATTCTCATATAGCATGTATTTTTTTTTAAAAAAATATTAATACAAAAAAATTAAAACCTAACCACAACAACAATTTTTGGAGTAATTTTAAGAATTATCTCCTCTCCTTTATTGAGAGTTGTTCTTCTTTGAGAGTTTCATTACTTCCTTTTTATCTTTGATCTTTTCTTCCTTTTCGCTATTTTCCCTTCAAATATTAGCTGAAGATTTTGCATCTTTTGATCTCAAAGATGATGAGGGTGACAAGGTGTTGCTTGAACAAGGAGAAGAAGAACAGGAGGTGAAGGTTATTAAGTATTACTTGGTAGGTCGATGTCTCACAGATAGATCTATCCACTTTGCATTGATGCAGCACAAGATGGCAACCATAGCGAGGCTAGGCAAGGGTCTTAATATTCATCAACTTCCTAATCATAAGTATTTGTTCCAATTTTTTCATGCAGTTGATGTTAAAAGGGTGATCAAAGGAGGTCCTTAGGCTTTTGATAGCCATTTACTCATTCTCCATCAATTGAAAAAAGATGAGAATCCTTTAGCTCCCAAACTGAATCATGTCTCAATATGGATTCAAATCCATGATTTGCCAATTAGTTACAAATCTATGGTGGTGCGCAAACAGCTAGGAAATTTTGTTGGAGTTTTTAAAGAGTATGATGCTATAATGATATTGGTAGTTGGACGAGTAATATGAGAGTCCGTATTCTGCTAAATGTGCAAGTTCCTTTGAAGAGATGGAAGAAAATCCGAACTAGTAATGGTGAGTCTTGCCTTGTCAAATTTAAATATGAAAGACTTAGTTATTTCTGCTATTATTGTGGCCTTTTGGGACATTTGAATCTGTATTGTTCAATGAAAATTGAGAAAGATGAAGCTGACCTCAAAATAGAATGGGGTGTCTAGCTAAAAGCTGAGCCTCACCAGACCGCTGATTCTAAAGGTAAAAGATGGCTGCAGGATAGTTCTAGTAATATGCTTTATCCTCATATGGCAAGTCCATTTTCTTAGGGAAAAAATCAAGAGCAGATTATGGTTCATTCAAATTTGAAGAGGAACATGTTTTAGTAGAGATGCTGCCTCTCACATGACTACTAATTCCAAGCAGATTATTATTACTGAAGTGGGTACTAATGGGCCAAATAGTATAGGCCCAATGGACACCAATGAAGATAATGTGGAAAATTTGGACTTCATAGATGATAAAAAAAAAAAAAAGAAAGAAAACGTGCTGCCATTGTCCAAGCCCAATCTGATGCACAAGAGAATGTTTCTTCTTTACCTATCATTACCGTCAATGATGTGCAGGTTTCTTCTCTCCAAACAAGCAACATTATATCGGCCAGACTCCACTACGAGTCCCACCAGGATCAATGATAGGCTTGGAACTGTTGTAGTCTTGGCAACCCACAGGCAATGTTAGTGCTCAAGAATCTTATTAAGAGCCACAAGCCATCTTTTTTATTTTTATGTGAAACTCTTGTACACTCAAATAAATTGGAGCAAATAAAAATTGATGCTAGTTTTGATTCTTGTTTTTGTGTTGATCAGGAAGGGCGAGGCGGTGGTTTGGCCTTTCTTTGGAACAATAAAATTAGTGTTTCAATTTTGAGTTATTTGATGTCCCATATTGATGTTATTATTTCTAAATGTAATATTGGTGATTGGTGTTGTACTGGTATTTATGGCCAGCTAGACCATAGTAAATGTCATGAAACTTGGGAGCTTCTGAGGGAACTTAAAACTATAAGTGATCTTCCATGGTGTATTATAAGAGATTGCAATAATATTTTAAGCAATGATGAGAAAAAAGGGGGTGGAAATTATCCAAATAGCCTTATTCAAGATTTTCAGTAGGTGATCGTGGATTGTGATTTAGTAGACTTGAAACTAGAAGGTTATAGGTACACTTGGGAGACTGGCATAATTTCAGGAAATCTTATTGAAGAAAAACTAGACAGATGCTTAGTCTCTTTTGATTGGCCATCGAAATTTCCAAATGCACATCTTACTTGTATTCCGACATCCTTCTCTGACCACAATCCTATTGAGCTCTCCATGGAGGTTGTGTCTAATTCCAACAAGAATTTTTGCTTCAAGCATGAGAATATTTGGTCTAAAGAGCTTGACTTTATTGAAGCTGTTCAATTATCTTGGGAGAGTTCAGAAGGTCAGAACTTCAATTAGAAATTAGCAAATTGTATTAGTAGTATGCATTAGTGGGGAAATTCTTTTAGACGTCGGTTCACTTCTAAAATTAACAAGGAAAAAGATGACCTATTGCAAGCTCTTCAGTTGACTAATCTGGATTCTAATGCTTATGTTATGGCATGCCGGCAGGACCTGAATAGTTTTTTGGAATAAGAAAATAACTATTGGAAGTAAAGGTCGAAGTCATTCTAGTTGCAATGTGGAGACAAAAATAGCAGCTATTTTTATGCTACGGCATCTCATCGTAGAAGAATGAACCGAATTCACAAACTTCAAAAAGATGATGGTTCTTAGGTGGAGAATGGTAGTGACATGGAGGACCTTATAAGTGCATATTTTCAAGATATTTTCAATGGGGATCATGAAAGCAGTTGGCCAGAGGTGTCATATATAGAACAAAAAATTTCTTTAGAAATGAATGAGTGTCTAGAAGCACCTTTTTCTAGAGAAAAGTTCAGAATTGCTACCTTTCCAATGCATCCTGATAAATCTCCAGGGCCGGATGGGCTAAATCTTGGTTTTTTCAGAAATTATGGAGCACAATTGGTAATGACATCTTCAGAGCAGGTGTTCAGTGGTTGGAATCAAGTTCATTTCCTCTTCATTTAAATGTTACTAATATTGTTTTGATTCCAAAACGTGAGTCTCCTACTTCGGTTAAAGATTTTAGACCTATTGCTCTGTGCGACGTATTGTATAAAATTATTTTAAAAGTTTTAGCCAATAGGTTGAAGAAACATCTCCCATTATATCAAAAGAGCAATCAACCTTTGTCCCTAGCCATCAGATTATTAATAATGTGATCACTACATTTGAAGTCTTACATCATATAAAGTGCAAGTAGAAAGGAAAGAAAGGTACTGCAGCATTGAAAATTGACATTCGTTGGGATTTTTTAGAGCAAGTGATGCTCCATATGGGTTTTTCATCAAAATGGATCAAATGGGTGATGTTGTGTGTGACATCAGTTTCATATAATATTTTGGTAAATGGTTCTGAAGTGGGCCCTATTATTCCAAGAAGAGGCATTCGTCAAAGGGATCCCTTATCCCCGTATTTATTTATTCTTTATGCGAAAGGTTTATCTAATTTGCTGCAGCAGGCTAAAGAGAACGGTTCTATATCAGGTTGTAAAGTGAGCAGAGGTGTGCCTGTGATTTGTAACCTTCTATTTGCAAATGATAGTCTCCTATTCTTTGGGGCATCTACATCAGAAGTGTCTACTTTGAGGAATATTTTGGATTGGTATGAGTTGGATTTAGGTCAAGCAATCAACCTGCAAAAATTCAACATTTTTTCAATCAGAAAACTCCAGAAGAGGTTAGACAGTAGATTGGCAATATCCTTGAAGTGCATAATCAACTTGATACTAGCCGTTATTTGGGTCTGTCGGTCTCGATTGGAATGAAAAAGAGAGAAGTTTTTGACTTCTTAAAGAATAGGCCATGGAATAAGCTTTTTGGGTGGAATGGAAAATTACTCTCATAAGCAGGAAAAGAAGTGCTTCTTAAGGCTGTTGCTCAGGCAATCCCATCTTATTACATGAGCACATTTTAATTGCCTCTCTCGCTTTATGATGAACTTCAAAAAAATGATGAACTCCTTTTGGTAAGGATCGTAAAAGGAAGGGAAGAGAAAGATTCATTAGGCTTCATGGGAAAATCTTTATAGGAGGAAACAAGAAGGAGGACTTGGTTTTAGACACCTCTATTCATTTAATGTGGCAATGCTAACTAAACAAGCATGGAACCTTATTACTCGTCTTGATGCTTTAATGAGTAGAGTTATCAAAGCTAAATATTATCTAGGAAGGGATTATTTTTCAGCTCGCTTAAGTCATAATTTGAGCTTAGTTTGGAGGAGCATTTAGAGTGTATGAGAAGTGCTTATTCATGGTAGTAGATGGCGCATTGGGAATGGGAGAAACATTAATGTTTGGACTGATCATTGGGTGATTAATAATAATGATTTTTCAAGTACACTCATTACCACTTTTAGGCATGAAAAACATGAGAGTGCATGACCTTTAGCAGGATGATAGAGCTGTTTGGAATTTGAAAGTGCTCAGATCAATTTTTAATGGGTAGGAGGTACAAGAAATCATGTCAATGACAGCGGGAAACAAGGAGTTTGAAGATCAACTAATTTGGCATCATGATAAAAAAGGCAAAAACACTGTTAAGTCGGGATACAAAATTGTGTACAGGTTATATTTTAATATTGCAGATGATGAGTTTTTCATTACCATGGACTAAGGTATGGTCTCTTAACTTACCACCAAGAGTAAAAATGCTGATTTGGAAAGCTTCCAATGGTTTTTTAGCAATTAAAGATGGACTCTTTTTAAAGGGCATTGACATTGATAATCTCTGCTCATTTTATAATGACTTTGGAGAGCATACAATCCATTTATTTATAGACTGCCCATATGCTGTTGCCTATTGGAACGAGCTGAATGTAGATTTTATGCTAGCAGATGTGACTATCTTCACAAAATAGTTTGATGCCTTGATACAAAGAGAAGGAAAAAATGGAAATTATTTGTATGGCTATTTGTCAAATTTGGGGCCAACGAAATGAGAAATGAGAAAGTATGGAGAAAGAAATTTGTGTTTCTAGTTATTGGTGTGAGATTGTGCATGAAATTTTACCAACAATTCAAAATGGCCAATGAGAGAAGTGCTTTGTGTGGTCATCTCCAGCAAAATAGTGAGACAAGATGGTCCCCACCTACTCCAAATTTATTAAAATTAAATTTAGATGCCTCATGTAATGGTGGCCTAATTTTGTTGGGTTGGGTGGAATCATACATGATCACACAGCTTTCTCGAAAAGGATGCAAGGTAATCTTTCTCCTCAACTAGCTAAAATTTATGTTTGTGTGAAGGCCTTCATTAGATCAAGGAAAGGCATCTCCATAAGGTGGTGATTGAGATGGATGCAAAATAATTGTGGACGTGATAAATAGCCCCTCAACTGATCTGTCAGAGTTTGGATGTTTGGTTGTCTCTTGCAAAAGAATTTTAGAGCAATGTAATAATGTATCTTTTTAATTTTGTTAAAAGGAAAGCCAACTCAGTGGGCCATGCTTTGGCAAATGCTACTTTTTCCTTGGCCAATCCTAAAACTTGGGATGTGGAGCTTGAGTTCATTCGGCACCATATGCTCAATGATGTTCTCCAATTATAAATTAATGATATATTTTATACTTCTAAAAAGAAAAAAAGGTATTGGCCAAATGTATAGCAGGTCATAAAAATTTTATTTGAGCTTAATATTCTTTTTTTTGTCTTTTTACCAAAATACCTAAGAAATGAACTCTTTACAAATACAAACTTTCTCCAAACTTTTTACTTTTGCATGGTCCCATATGTTCTTTTTTTTAATACACCACTTTCTAAACAAACATGGCTTCCTACGCAAATGAAAACACTACAAACATTAATAAAAAAAGAGAGCTTTTGAATATTGAAATCGAAAAATATTTGGACAGTAAATCCAAATCGAAAATGTAAACAAAATCAATAGATCTACAATTTTTGAATATTCATTCAGCTCAATTGACAAAAAAACTCAATCCTTCAATTATTTGAGAGGTAATTCAAATTTCATATATTCAATATAAAAATCATCATTCAATTCAATGTGTTTGCAATTAATGGATGTGGGTTTAGGAAGGGTTGATATAAACCCATTTTCAAAAAATAAAAAAAAATAAAATATAACAAGTTAGCTAGATCATAAAACTGTAAATTGGTAGGACATGAATAATATAAAGAAAAAGAGAGATTCATTGTTCTCCAAGTTCAAAAGTAACTAGCCAGGGTTTTCTTTCTCTGTTTTTTTATTTTTATTTTTTTTTTGTAAAAGAAGAACAGGCTTTTTAAGGTTCTTCACAATGTTTTTTCTTAGATGAGTAAATAGAAAATGAGATTATTAAATTAAAATTTAAAAGACAAGCCTATATGCAAACACAAACAAATTAAGATACATATAACTATAGTTTGGAGGAGATGCCTACACACATACATATATACCCCAAAAGAAAGCAATTAAATGAAGCTAAAATTCAAATATACATGCATTAATGTATTCCCAAGGTGTAACAACCTGAATTTTCATTTATTTTATACAATATTATTTTGTATGGAAGTATATTATTTTATTATTTTCTTTATTAAAGCCAAAATTGAAATTTTTATTTTTATTTAATTTTATATATTCATATGATTTGAAAATGTATTATTATCCATAATTTTATTTAAATGTTAGATATGCGAATATAATTAAATTTTTATATTTTGATATTGAATATTAATTATCAAGAATTTTTTTGAAATTAATATATGTTCAATTAATTTAAGATATATTGTTAATTATAAAATCTTTTTCATATAATTATGATATATGAATTTAAAGAAATATTTTACTTACTTAATTATTTGTGGAGTTAATTTATTAAATCTTAATTAAATATTTTCAAAATTCTTTTAATATGAAAATTATTATCATTTAATTTAACAAAATTTAAAGAAATTCCATTTAAGAAATTTATTTGGAAGTTTGGGATTTTGTTTATTATTATTATTATTATTATTATTACTTTGGTATATGCATAAATACATTTAAAAAAAAAAAAGGAAATAAGGGGTTGGGCACATTTGATTGGCTGAAAACAACCAATCAGATGGCTATGTGTTTTTGGGGCTTAGAAGAAGGAAATGAAGTAGAGAGGGAGACATCGCGAGAGGGAGACGAGGTTTGGAGTTCTCTGGTCAATGGTGGCTTGCACTGCTACCCCCAGGTGGTAGCCCATGAACCAGTGAGTATTTTGAAAGTGGCAGTGATGGAGATCATCACTAGAGCACGACGCACCTGAGGAGAGAAGTATCGCCAGTGCTGAATCTTCAAGTCGAGATTTTGGCTAATTTCAATAGCTAAATTAAGCAAGACTAATGCCATTCTAATTCTTTTCTTGAGAGCTTTCGATTGGTTCTTGTCTCATCCTCTAAAGCTCGTTGAAAGAGGAGATTGGAGTATTGAAGGCTAGAGCTTTTGAGGCATTTTCTAACTGAACGGTGGTGAGTAGTGGTTGTTTTCCAGCTCTTAGCTTCAAGACAAACAAATTGGTGTGAAGATTGCTCTGATCAGTCACTAGTAACAGCAGCGCATGGGACGATGCACAAACCCAGATATAATAGTTTCGTCTCTCCTTTTTGGTGCAGTTTTCAACATTCATTCGATCGAATTTTTTATGGAGCTGATGTTTAGGGCATCCTTCCAGTCGTCAAATGTCTCACTCTACGAGGAGAGCTATTTAGATTCCATTAAATTTATGAGTTATATAGCTTAATATAGTATTCCATTCTTTTATTTAATTAAAGTTACACTTGCATACATATATTGACTGTGTGTATAATATACATATATATAATAATTATGCATTATGAATAGTATTTAGTATCTTAGCATATGTATGTGAATGTTTATTAATATTGCTATTGCATATTGGTTGTGGATGTTGGATGGAAGTGGGATTATCTGGTGCCACTTAGGAAAGTGGATCTATGTATGATGATGTTATGATGATAGATGAACTATGACTGGTGTATGACGGTTGTTGGCTTGCTCATTACCTATACACTGTTTCAGTCGAGTCAGCGCTGCTGCGATGACTATAGCCCTTATAATGGATCAAAAGAATATATTGGACTAAGAGAGCCAGGATAGGGGGGATCGGCTTCCCATATTGAGGATTATTGTGGTATTGTAGATTGTGTTCCATTCTTGTATGATTTTGTGGTTTGTCTATCTGTTTGGCATAGTGCATTAGCATTATGATCGTTGAGTGGTTTATTATATTAGGATTTATATAGCTCATTGAGTCGAACGCACATTCCTATTCAAATTATTTTTAGGTGGTGGAATAAGCTTGTGAAGGAATTTGAATTGAGTTAAATTGCCTTTCACCTTTCGGCAATGTCTGTATTTTAGTATTGAGTTATGTAAATAATATTCATATATCTGTATCATTATTTTAGAACTCCACAATGTTATCTCTATCACTTATATTCTGGTTAATTATCAGTTGTATATTAATGTATCTTTTAAGTTGACAAATTATTTTGTTAAGCAGAAACCAATTATATGGTATTTGATATTTTGAGATGATTGAGTTGATAACCTTGTATGGTATTGTTTTTGTCACGACCCACCTTTTGAGCCGCGACGGTCCTAGGGCATGGGTAGCCATAAGGGCACCAAAACCCGTAGAACCCATTCCACTCATAATCAATTAACATTCATTACATTGAACCATATCCCAAGACCGTAGCCTAATCACATTTCCTTAATACCCATTACTTGCTATCATTTCCACTTATAATATTATTTACATATATAACTTGTAAAACCTTTAAAGTTTTATTTCATGTCATTAACTCAACGTTCAATAGTTCATATGTATTTACAATAACGGTTATGATACAAATCATATTATACAAACATCCTTTAACATATTAATGCTAACCCATTAATAACCATTCATGTTACATATGGACCTTATAACTTTCAATAACCATGGAGCTCTACTTACAACACCGAAACTTATCAAAACAGGTTCCAAGCGAAGGATGAGCTTGGGACTTTTACTTTGCTAACTCATTGACTGTACCTGAAAAGTTTAAACCACTAAAATATGAGACAGAGCTCAGTGAGTACATAATAAAACTGTATAAAGTAAGCAAGTGATAGGTGGTTTAGTGATAATTTCTTATAGCAATGAAGTGAAACGAATCAAGAATCATTCTTATGGAATAGTTTTCCATATACAGTAATTATTGCATTTTTAGCAGAATATTTCCTTTATGGAAACGGTGTGTTTCCCACATTATCATTATCACTTGAGTGGCGGCTTACGCCTTGCTCACTCCCATTTCAGTCACACGTACAACTGATCGGGTCGCACGTACTGGGGGCCATAAACCCTTCCCAGCTAGGGTTCGGATACTCTTTACCCTATCCGCAGGTTCATTACCATTGTGCACAATGTCTGATGTATTGCCCCACATCAGAGGGGTATTCTGCTTGCCACGATATCATTAAAACATTTTTCCTTTCCATCCATGAAATACTTCAATGGATAATATATCAATAAATAATCAAAATTCCCATCATTAATCATATTAGGAAATGAAGCAATAAGGCTCATTTGGCCAAGTGCCATAAGGGATATTTAATTCAATAATTGGTAAAACATATCATGCATGCCAAAGAATTGCACTGCATTTTAATTAGGAAAGTGATCCAACATTTAGGCTTATACTTAAAGCACAAGAAATGTAATATTATAATGGATAATATATAATATCAATTGGGTTCTCCTTATTAATCATATTATAAGATCAAACAATATAGACTTATTTGGCCAAGTGCCATAAAGAAATGTTTGGTTCACTTTGGCTCAATAATCAAGGAAGTATTATATCAACGGTTCAATATTCAATAAGCAGATTAAGCTTATCAAGAAATCAAGATTTTGGAATATCAATGAGCCATTCAACTTTTCAAGGCATAGAAACAATTCAACCATTAAGGTTGGAACAATAAAGGTTCAAGTATATGAAATAAGGAATATTATATTATTAAGTACTCACCGTGGACTCCTTTGCTCCTATGTACATTTGACTCTGATACGATTAGTGCTTCTTGCACTTTACCCAATATCCTTGTCCTTGTTATTAGACTCTACACATGCATTTCAATCATATATTAATCACTTCATCATTTATCACATTACTTAACTTAGCATAAGTCATTAACATTTCTATCTTATTCACAACTTAGCATTCTAAAATTAAGATATTCTAAACTTATACTTACTACTAAACTTAACATTTCTCTAATTATTTTCCAATAACTCACTTAAAAGAATGATTCTCCTTTCTTTCAATTTTTACATTTCAATCTTCATACTATTCAACTAAAATCGATTAAGCAATTTCCATAAGTTCAAATTATCCACAATATCACAATCAAATTGTCCAACCCGGACCTTCAATACACTAATCCCATCCGCCCACTTCATTCCTTATTATCAAACTAATAACCACTAATTTAATCTAATCAATACAATATCCACATCTCACTTCATTCTTCCAAATAATTCAATTCAATCAAATCAATTCAAATCTCACTATTTCACTTCAATCTTTCCATTTAATCACCAATAATACTCCATAATCATATAAATAACAATTAATTCAATTCAATTATCTCATTTAATCACTTAATTCCATTAAACTATCTACCTAAATTCTTACAAATAAAATCATAATTCACTATCTATACATAATTGGAAATCAAGATTTATACCATATGGCTCGGTTTAATGAGCTGGAGCTTCTGTCCGAATTTGTCGATTTCAGAGGTCGCCGGAATCCGGTCGCCGGAAAATTCCAACGACGACCAAATCACGATCCGAGGATATCATCAGTTAGCTTGTGATGAGAGGAGTCCAAATATCACTTTCGTTTACCATAATCCGCTGGAAAACAGGTAGAAACGGCATCGGTAACCGTTGATGTCGCCGGATTCCGGTCAATAAAAAAGATTATCTAAAATTAGCAAACAATATACCAAATCGAAGCTGGAATCACAAGGGATTCAACCATACCAATTTCGTTAAAAACGGAGATCGGAAAGTCGTCGGAAAATGGCCTAGAAGTTTCGGCCGGCGAAACTTTGGAGGGAGCGTGCGCCGCCGTCCGGTGGCTTCAGGCGACGGGCCTCTACCGGTCGACGGGGCGGCGGGCGTCCTTCCTCCTGGTGCGGCGCGTGTCGGTCGGCGGTGGCCGGAGGGCGGCGTTCCGGCGTGCAGTCCCTTGCGCCTCTCTCTCTCTCTCTCTCTCTCTCTCTCTCTGCCCTCTGCCCGTTCCTCTGCTTCCTCTGCTTCTATTTCTTCTTCTCTATTCTGTTTGGCTGCCGACTTTGGTTTCTTTTTTTTTTTTTTTTAAATATACTAACTCTTAATTATAATAACAATAATAATAATATTTATCATATAAATTCTAAAACAGTAATTTTAACCAAAATATTAATTTTATTAATTTCATCATATTATCCATTAACTTTAATATAAAAATTATAATATATAACTTCAAATATTAATTACAAAATTTTCTATATTTTATAATAAAATTTCAATTTCTTTAATTTAAAATTTTATCAATTTAGTAAATAATAACTCAATAATTCATTTAATAAAATATTCTCTTAAAAATATTAACATAATAATATAATAAATCAATACCCCTTTCAAATATCAATTTTAAATTTGAAATAATTTTCTACTATTTTAAATACTCATATAACAATATTTATAAATCATATGTCAAATATCAATATAAGTTTAGCTTATTAATATCAATATAATAATAATAAAAATATCAATATCAATATCACTATTCAAATGGAAGTTTATAACTTTAGATAATTTTGAATATCAATATAAATATAACAATAAAGGAAAATATTTTCATATAAAATTATTATTTTAAAACGTTTATATTTAAATCATTTGAATATTGAAAATATTCATTTTCAATTTGGCAACGTATTCTGATGTTAAATGGGTATCTTCACTCGTATACTGTGCATATGTCCTATATCGGATTGGGATATTACATTCTTTCCCCCTTTATGAAATTCGTCCCCGAATTTCAATACACTTCATATAGGAAGTTACAATAACATCAGCAGATACTATCACTCCCGATACCTTATTGTTGTACATGAAACTATTCATGTACACGAATTTATCAAAATTGATTATATCCTTCACTCATTGTCATGTCATTCATTTAGAATTTATCTCTTTTGATACTCTTATAATTCTTAAAACCTTACACAGCACTGTATATAGACGCCGTAATATCATTGCTACTGTTAAGAGGCCTCGGGTATTACATTCTACCCCCCTTAAAGAAAATTCGCCCCCGAATTTTCAAAAACAAAATATTCACCTTTGCAAACTTGAGTAACTATATCACTTACATTATGATTCTTGCCAAAAGAATCCTAATCACTTTCATTACTTTCAATTCATCGCCTACCAACTGCACCATGCATCATTAATTATCTATTATTCATCTTCCATACATTTTCTTGCAATTATATACCTTGTTCCTCTAAGCCCCATAATCGGTCTTTAGTTCTTATCGTGTTCAACCATATATTTACATACATCTTTCTTCTTACCCTACCTAATCTCTTTTATTAATCATTAACCTTCATAATAGCATTGAATCTATAACTTCAAAAATTACCAAGAAACATTTACACAACCTTTATATCTCTTCGATTTCTGATTTCATCTCAATTTAATTGCAATATTAAATATACCTCTTCTCATATATAGTCTTATCAATACCTAAATCACATTAACAACTGAATCATAGCTCCTATTACATCAATTATCATACTTTGAATATACACATGCCCTTATGGTATTTCCTAATTCTGAATGACTTCCAATTTATAATTTGATAACCATGGTCTTCATATAGTTGGGATTTATTCCACTCTCATACTATCATCAACAAATTTTTCTTACTCATTACCTCTTACATATGTATATATATCCATTACACTTCTTATATATGTTCATCTACAATCTTTTCTCAACTTATCTTAAACACCTTATTAACAACTATTTTATACATTATATCGTTAAAAGGATTGTACTTTCACCACTACTCCATAATTCTCAATCAACTCCTTATATTCACCTAAAATTTCAACCCAATATTCATCTTATTCAATCTACTATCATATTAATTAACGTAATCACTCCAAATTACAATCTTCACATTATCTCTAAAATAACTCCCACCTTTCAACATCACATGCGTCCCTTTAGCAATAAATTTATTATTACAATATTCAAATTATCAAATCACAAAAAAATCTATTAACACAACTTCCCATTCCATTCCTAAAATACTATTCACTTGTACTCCATAGTTCATATGTGATCTTATGTTAACTATATCAACTTTAAACACATCGAGTAATATAATTGATCTATCAAAATAAAGTAAATATACTTAAACACAATCATAAATAAGAAAACATATCAAGCACATATTTGAGTTCATTCGAGGTAGAGTAACTCTTCCGAGACGATCTTGTCCAAATCGTAAATGAGGAGGTATCACCGCACAAGCGAAAAAGTATATAAAGGCCAAATCAAAGCACGAAATTCTAGTCTAATACACTCTTAACTTATCAAAGCTTATCTTTTATCTTAACTTATTTAATTCTATCTCTGTATTAATTTAATCTCATCATAGAACCTTCTCTTAAATAAAATTTGCCTAATCAATTAACTTCATAAACTCTCTTATGTCATAACTTTTATTTCCCTTAGTTCCCTTTAATTCATACTTCATATCTCCTAATATTTCCTTATACACTCTTTTCTTATCATTCAATATTTTTACTTTTCCACATCTCCATTACTTCGTTTAAACCCATTCAAATTATATTTCTGTTTAACACAAAATTCTCTAGTTCCATACCTTTTTAATCAACAATATTTCTTCTATAAAAATCTATTATGGTCCACTATCATTTATTATTTGTCAAAGTCAATCATGTTTTTACACTAATTTACTCTTAGTCCAAATCTGCTTTCAGTTTCTTCTTAGAGGCTACTTCATCACCATACATTTCTTGTAATCATCAACTTTATACATTCCTCTTCCTTAAACTATACCCAATATTCTCATACATAACAAATCTCCAAATCTTTACCTTCTCATTTCTTGAATTTATAGGATAGCATCTAAACCACAATTTCGATAATACCTTGTTTAGTCTATCTTACATAAACCTTAATATATAATAACCATGTGAATCATTTACAGTCCTGTTTGACCATTGTTAAATATCATCTTTTTAGCTTATCTCACATAAATCTTACTATGTAATAGTCATATAAAACATTTATGATTTCACCTAATCACTATTGAGTATTTTCCTTCATTTTATAACTTTAATGGTTCATAACTTCTAACAATTTCCTATAGTCATTTCATCCAACCATATACCCTATCATTTAATCATTTGCACATACACATCATAGATCAATTCCCTATTTCTTAGATATCTCTCATATTATAGTCAAGGAAACATATAATACTAGTGTCCCATATACCTTCTCAATAGCCTTATTACCATAACATCCTTGTTAAATTGCTTAAATCACTTTACTATATGAAGAAAATCGAAGAAACTTGACCCACTCGAAAAATTTCGACGAAACATTGCAAGGTGGAAGAAATGCCATCGTGGGGCAGTAAGCAACAACAGCGGGCCACCATAACGGACGCCAAGGAGTCCCAGTGTATCGCAGTGGGGAGTTGCCTACGGCCAACCAAGCTCCAGTGTCCTGCAGTGGATTCCAGCACCCCGCAGCTAGATTTCCACAGTCAAGAAGAAAAGTTCTGCGCAGAATCCGACTTCAGAAAGCCATAACTTTCAGCTACAAATGAGTTGCGAGGCCTATGGCATATCAAATCGAAACTCACCATATTTAACATTCCTACTCATTACAACTTCTTTATTGGTTTAGAAACCAATTTCCAATTAGAAACCTCAAATCTTTGTCTAGAATAAATCCTATACTTTCTCACTATCAATATGCCATTACACTTACCACTTACACATATCACTATGCATATTCCATAAAATCACATTTAAGTTTTTCACCTAATAACATTTAGATATATCTCATAAACATAAAAGAATTCAATATACCCTCACCATTATTCATACGATATACATATTGTTCAAATCATCAATTGAACTAAGCCATGTCAATAGTCAACAGTTACTTATAATAGAAATTAATTCCTAGTAAGATATACACTTATTCATTTAAACACCTTCACATAAACAATCATTGTCTCAAATACACAATTTGCCCTTATCATCCCATTTCCACAGAACACACAATTCATTCACATATATCAACATACTATATATCATTTTATCATTCCCGTTTTCAAGATCATTATGCACATTCCCTTTTTACAATTATTATATACATATCATATATCATAGGAGGAACTTAGACTTTTACGAGTAACGCGGATCTAGATTTATCGATATACTTCAATGACAAGAAGGAGTTCCTATGCTCCATGGTTTAACCTATAACTCTTAGTACTTATAAAGTCTAAACTAGACTTAAACTTTGCTCTGATACCATCTCTGTCACGACCCACCTTTTGAGCCGCGACGGTCCTAGGGCATGGGTAGCCATAAGGGCACCAAAACCCGTAGAACCCATTCCACTCATAATCAATTAACATTCATTACATTGAACCATATCCCAAGACCGTAGCCTAATCACATTTCCTTAATACCCATTACTTGCTATCATTTCCACTTATAATATTATTTACATATATAACTTGTAAAACCTTTAAAGTTTCATTTCATGTCATTAACTCAACGTTCAATAGTTCATATGTATTTACAATAACGGTTATGATACAAATCATATTATACAAACATCCTTTAACATATTAATGCTAACCCATTAATAACCATTCATGTTACATATGGACCTTATAACTTTCAATAACCATGGAGCTCTACTTACAACACCGAAACTTATCAAAACAGGTTCCAAGCGAAGGATGAGCTTGGGACTTTTACTTTGCTAACTCATTGACTGTACCTGAAAAGTTTAAACCACTAAAATATGAGACAGAGCTCAGTGAGTACATAATAAAACTGTATAAAGTAAGCAAGTGATAGGTGGTTTAGTGATAATTTCTTATAGCAATGAAGTGAAACGAATCAAGAATCATTCTTATGGAATAGTTTTCCATATACAGTAATTATTGCATTTTTAGCAGAATATTTCCTTTATGGAAACGGTGTGTTTCCCACATTATCATTATCACTTGAGTGGCGGCTTACGCCTTGCTCACTCCCATTTCAGTCACACGTACAACTGATCGGGTCGCACGTACTGGGGGCCATAAACCCTTCCCAGCTAGGGTTCGGATACTCTTTACCCTATCCGCAGGTTCATTACCATTGTGCACAATGTCTGATGTATTGCCCCACATCAGAGGGGTATTCTGCTTGCCACGATATCATTAAAACATTTTTCCTTTCCATCCATGAAATACTTCAATGGATAATATATCAATAAATAATCAAAATTCCCATCATTAATCATATTAGGAAATGAAGCAATAAGGCTCATTTGGCCAAGTGCCATAAGGGATATTTAATTCAATAATTGGTAAAACATATCATGCATGCCAAAGAATTGCACTGCATTTTAATTAGGAAAGTGATCCAACATTTAGGCTTATACTTAAAGCACAAGAAATGTAATATTATAATGGATAATATATAATATCAATTGGGTTCTCCTTATTAATCATATTATAAGATCAAACAATATAGACTTATTTGGCCAAGTGCCATAAAGAAATGTTTGGTTCACTTTGGCTCAATAATCAAGGAAGTATTATATCAACGGTTCAATATTCAATAAGCAGATTAAGCTTATCAAGAAATCAAGATTTTGGAATATCAATGAGCCATTCAACTTTTCAAGGCATAGAAACAATTCAACCATTAAGGTTGGAACAATAAAGGTTCAAGTATATGAAATAAGGAATATTATATTATTAAGTACTCACCGTGGACTCCTTTGCTCCTATGTACATTTGACTCTGATACGATTAGTGCTTCTTGCACTTTACCCAATATCCTTGTCCTTGTTATTAGACTCTACACATGCATTTCAATCATATATTAATCACTTCATCATTTATCACATTACTTAACTTAGCATAAGTCATTAACATTTCTATCTTATTCACAACTTAGCATTCTAAAATTAAGATATTCTAAACTTATACTTACTACTAAACTTAACATTTCTCTAATTATTTTCCAATAACTCACTTAAAAGAATGATTCTCCTTTCTTTCAATTTTTACATTTCAATCTTCATACTATTCAACTAAAATCGATTAAGCAATTTCCATAAGTTCAAATTATCCACAATATCACAATCAAATTGTCCAACCCGGACCTTCAATACACTAATCTCATCCGCCCACTTCATTCCTTATTATCAAACTAATAACCACTAATTTAATCTAATCAATACAATATCCACATCTCACTTCATTCTTCCAAATAATTCAATTCAATCAAATCAATTCAAATCTCACTATTTCACTTCAATCTTTCCATTTAATCACCAATAATACTCCATAATCATATAAATAACAATTAATTCAATTCAATTATCTCATTTAATCACTTAATTCCATTAAACTATCTACCTAAATTCTTACAAATAAAATCATAATTCACTATCTATACATAATTGGAAATCAAGATTTATACCATATGGCTCGGTTTAATGAGCTGGAGCTTCTGTCCGAATTTGTCGATTTCAGAGGTCGCCGGAATCCGGTCGCCGGAAAATTCCAACGACGACCAAATCACGATCCGAGGATATCATCAGTTAGCTTGTGATGAGAGGAGTCCAAATATCACTTTCGTTTACCATAATCCGCTGGAAAACAGGTAGAAACGGCATCGGTAACCGTTGATGTCGCCGGATTCCGGTCAATAAAAAAGATTATCTAAAATTAGCAAACAATATACCAAATCGAAGCTGGAATCACAAGGGATTCAACCATACCAATTTCGTTAAAAACGGAGATCGGAAAGTCGTCGGAAAATGGCCTAGAAGTTTCGGCCGGCGAAACTTTGGAGGGAGCGTGCGCCGCCGTCCGGTGGCTTCAGGCGACGGGCCTCTACCGATCGACGGGGCGGCGGGCGTCCTTCCTCCTGGTGCGGCGCGTGTCGGTCGGCGGTGGCCGGAGGGCGGCGTTCCGGCGTGCAGTCCCTTGCGCCTCTCTCTCTCTCTCTCTCTCTCTCTCTCTCTGCCCTCTGCCCGTTCCTCTGCTTCCTCTGCTTCTATTTCTTCTTCTCTATTCTGTTTGGCTGCCGACTTTGGTTTCTTTTTTTTTTTTTTTTTTTTTTTTTTAAATATACTAACTTTTAATTATAATAACAATAATAATAATATTTATCATATAAATTCTAAAACAGTAATTTTAACCAAAATATTAATTTTATTAATTTCATCATATTATCCATTAACTTTAATATAAAAATTATAATATATAACTTCAAATATTAATTACAAAATTTTCTATATTTTATAATAAAATTTCAATTTCTTTAATTTAAAATTTTATCAATTTAGTAAATAATAACTCAATAATTCATTTAATAAAATATTCTCTTAAAAATATTAACATAATAATATAATAAACCAATACCCCTTTCAAATATCAATTTTAAATTTGAAAAAATTTTCTACTATTTTAAATACTCATATAACAATATTTATAAATCATATGTCAAATATCAATATAAGTTTAGCTTATTAATATCAATATAATAATAATAAAAATATCAATATCAATATCACTATTCAAATGGAAGTTTATAACTTTAGATAATTTTGAATATCAATATAAATATAACAATAAAGGAAAATATTTTCATATAAAATTATTATTTTAAAACGTTTATATTTAAATCATTTGAATATTGAAAATATTCATTTTCAATTTGGCAACGTATTCTGATGTTAAATGGGTATCTTCACTCGTATACTGTGCATATGTCCTATATCGGGTTGGGATATTACAGTTTTAAATTGATGTTTAGTTGGCTATGCTTAATGTGTGGGCCCCTAGCCTTATTCTATGTTAGTTTTATCATTTAGTTGGTTGTCTGTCTTACTACGGGCAGTAGTAGCTACGTGCATCACTCGTGTCCTAGTACCTATCATGTGCCCGCAAGTTCGGGTCATGACGCAAGGCATTCAACCACAGTCATAAATCGAGGATTTTGCATGACTTAGTGCATGGTAGAATAGTATTGTTGTGAATAAAACTGAGGGATCCTGTCATCAGCTCCTACACCCTGAAAAGTATGGAGTTGCTTTGCCATTTGATTTTAGATCAAGAATAAGGAACAATTATCCTAAACCAATGGATAATAACTACTTGTCACTTGGTCTTAATGAATTTAAAATTGATTTATGACAAGGTTCATATTTAAAATTTTATCCAAAATCAATTTTGAGCCCACAAAAAAAAAAAAAAAAAAAGGCTATAATCCAATGGCCTAAGAGAATTCTTCCTTTCACTTCTTTTTCTCTTAATACTTCAAATCCCTAAAACCGACGCTAGGCCAATAAATGGAAACACTAAGAAGATCTCTCAAGTTTTTCCTATGTCAGAATCGACTCCTACCTTAACCCTTCCCTACTCCACACTCTATTTTTATAGTATAAATAGAGAATCACAAATAGCTTGACCAGGAAATTTAAACAAAACTACAAACAATATTCCCAGATTTTCTCAAATACAACTTTCTCTTCAACTACTTGAAATTATAAAAATTGATTTCTCTCATCAAATTTCAACCATTGAAACAAGATAGTTAAAGCAAAAGAAGCAGAAAATTACGACAAGAATAATAATAATAACACTTAAAATTCAAATTTAAAAGTGATTGCCAGGCTTAATGTGAGGTAGCCCTCTTGCTTGTTAACACCTGATTTTGTTGGCAAATTGTTTATATATACAAAAAATATAAAAACATATTTTACTTTGCAATCAAACTAGCAAGAATTAAAAGAAGCAACTAAGGTAGCAAAACGCAATGAAATAGAAAAGTCAGGAATGATATATTGTTCGTTAAATTTAGAAGAAAATGTAAATCATGATAATATGGAATGAAATAACATACGTTAAGAACCACTCATTGCTAAGAAATCAAAAGCATTGGGAGAAGCAAATCCAGCTCCTGGAGAAGTGGGAGGTCTTCTTTGTCCTTATTGAGACTCCCCAGAATCTATTTTCTCATTTAGGATAAGAAGTAGATAAAGTCAGTTATCATATGCATCAATGAATAAATATAATAGGATTGTTTTTCATAAAAAGATGTTAAAGATTAAGAGTTCCAAATGTGTGTGAAGCTTAACTAAATTTCTTATTTAATAGGATGAAAATTAACATTAATTTAGGTTCCAAATGCTAGAATTAAGTCCCAAAGGTATCATGTTTTCTAACTAAAGGATTTAATTTTAATCTAAATCAATAAATCTCATTAAAGATTAAGAAAAATGGAAAATTGTTACTGCAATTGAGGGGTTTTAACAAGCCTAGCAAGCACTAACCCACCAATCCACAAACAAACGGCGCACATGAATGAAGGGACCATGAACTTAGCAACCTTACCAAAACCTATAACAAATGCGGACCAATGAAACCCACAGCCTAGAAAATCCAGTGAGAAAATCCTTCGAATGGCCAAATCGATAACCCAAATATAAGAGAGAGAAAGAAAGAGAGAAAAAAAAATGTAAAATAGAGAAATCAAGATACATACCTAAATAATGGCGAATGAATCGGCAACAGAGAGCACAATGAGTGAAACAGCCAAATCGACTTGAATCCAAAAATACAAGACAATAGTGTTGCATAGAGCGTGGGTTTGATTATTTACTTAGGAAAAAAATTAGAAAAGGAAAGCGATGCATAGAGAGAGAGAAAGGGGAGAAAGAGCAGCGAGAATAGAAAGCAAAAAGTTTTGGTGGGGAGGGAGGAGGAGAAAGAGAGAGTGTGTGAGAAAATACAAGTTTTCTTTTAAGTTTATATTTTTCATTTCCATTACATTAAGGCTATAATTCTTTGTATGGATTGGTCCTACAAAAATTGAAAACAAATATTTTTTATATTATTTAAATGTTGTAATTTTTAATTATAAAATTATTTAAATGTTTAATACTTTGTTGTATTTAGTCTAAATTTTTGATTTATTATTTTAAATAAATTGTCATTTATTAAAATTTTAAGTATATGTAATCATCAAATAATTTATAATTACATAATATTATAAATTCTAATTATGTTTTATTTTTTGTTATATTTTACATGTTCCTTCTTAAAGCTAGGGTTATGTTTTTTTTTTTTTTTTTTTTTTTAATTTTACAATATCTTAGTCGAAACATTAAAACTGCATAGTTTTATATAAAACTATATAAAAACTGCATAGTTTTATATAAAACTATGTAGTTTAATGTTGTAAAATATATTGATTAGTTTTATTTAAAATTATGTAGTTTTAATATTAGAAAATTATTTTTTATTTTATTTCTAATTATGCGATACTTTAAAAGTGTTTTTTTCTATTAAAAGTATTAAATTACATTTTTTTTCTTATTTTTAACATTGCACCACTTTAAAAGTATTGTGTTTGTTATTTTTTGTTTGCTTTACTAGAGTATAACAATTTATAACTATTGCATTAGCCATAACAATACAATATAAAAAAGTATTGCATTAATTTTTGATTTTTCAATTTTTATTATATCTAATGCAATACTTTACACATAATATTACATTAGACTAAAATCAATTCTATTTAAGGCAACACTTTTGGAGTAATATTTTTATTTTGGCTACTGTAAGCCTTTTATGGTATAGTGTTTTTATAATTTGACTCATTAACATAATTTTTAGTTTGTCATTTTTATCTAAATTTAACTTTTTCTTCTTAAATAGATGAACAAATTAATTAACTAATTATCTTCTAAATACAATTAATTTTAATTATATTAAACTACCTAATCATAATTAGTTATCATTGATATTTATTAAATTTATAATTTTATGATTTTAATAACCAATCATTGAAGATTTTTATTTATTATTAGTATTAATATTTTAAGTAAAATAGAAATATATTTAGGATGATAAATAATTATTAAAGATTGCGAGCAATTTTAATTCAATTTTATAAGATAATTTTTGTATTATGAAAATTATCATTCCATTATGATTTATTACTTTTTTTTTTTAATGTTTTATATCAACTATATCTTAAAATTGAAGTAAGAGTAGAATTAAAATTTTTATCATATAAATCATACTTCTACCAGAAAACAACTAATCACTTGTTTTTCTCCCTTTTTTGTACTGGTTTTCTTGCTTCCTCGACATACTTATAATTGCATCTTTTTTTATTATACTATTGATATGGTAATTTTTCATATTTGATTATATTTGCATTTCATGCAACTTTTTAAACACATAATTAACTTATGAAAACTAATTATAAACTCATATCATGATAAAAAAAAAAAATCTTTACTAAATATTTACTCAATAAAACTATAATTTATCAAATTTTTTTTAAATATAAATACTTTCTAGCAATATTTTATACAAATACATATCTATCATTGTTTCTTAAAAAATATATATATATGTCTATCATTTATTAAAATTAAAATTGAAGAAAAATCATACTGAAAATGAATGAATTTGTAACAATAAAAGGCTTGTTACATTATATGAATTCCTTCCATAAAGCCGAGAGTGGAAAATGTGTTTTTTTTAGGCATTCCTAAATTAATAAAACTTGAATTAGCCCACCGTACTTAACTGACTCCCAATTCCATAAAGTACGAGATGAATATGATCGTTTTTTGCGTTTGGTATATAATTTATTTTCTCTCTTTATCTAACAAAAGTATATTATTTTATGAATTATTTTTTCCCAAATTAAATTAAATACATATTAAATAATAATTATATATATTATCCTTTTTTATTCTAATTGATTTATTTTTCTTGTTTAAATTAAATATAATTAATTATATATTAAATAATAATTATTGTATTCTTTTCTTTTTCTTATTAAATTCATTCTTTCCTCATTTAAATTAAATATAATTAGATAATTATATTATTTAATTAATAAATGACTATATTAATCCATTATAAATGCACAATTAGAAAGAACATAGTAAAGGACTTTTAAATAAATTTACTTATTTCTTGCATACATTTATATTCCTTAAGTTAATTACAATATTAGTTTTTTTTTCTCTTGTTAGTTCTTTTAGATAATAATTAATGCATATTATTTTTTTTATTAATATTAACTACATAAATATTTCAATCTTTCAAGATAATAAATTATTGTAAATATTTATAAATAAAAAAAGAATCTAAAATTTATTTTATAAAAAAATATGCTGAAAATTGATATAGTATACTATTTATTTTAAAAATTAAGAATTTGGCAAATATATAATTTAATAAAAAATATATACTATTTCTAAAAAAAAAAAACAAATAAAACACATATTGTTAGAAACTATGAATAAGTATAAGACGATACATACTTTTTTAACATTTTTTTATTGAAAGGAAAGAAGTGAAAATGAATAAAATAAAATAAAAAAAAAAAAGAAAATTTTAAGTCTACATTTTTTTAACATGACTCTTGTTTCTTACTTTCAAAATATTTTTTTCATATATAGTGTTTATATATTGTATAATATTAATTGATAAGATGAGATAAATTAAAAATTAAATTTTAAATTGTTATATATTTATGAACCTTTAATTTTGTACTCTTATTATTTAATTGCAGCTTTAACACCTGCTAAGTTCAATGCACTACGCGCAGCCATTATAGCAGTTCCGCTAGCCGATTAACGGGCGGGGGCTTCAAGGGCAGTACCCCTAAAAGAAAATTTTTTAGCCTTGAATTACATTGCTATCAAACATCCAAATTTTCTAAACACCATATTGACCAATCTCTAAAAAAAAAAAAAAAAAAGAAGCCACCACGTCAGCTGCCATGCGGTAGCCCTACAGCACTGCACCAGGTCTGTGTGGCGCCACGTGCGGGTGGTCCCCCTTCTGTACAGAAAAATGTTCAAAATATCCCTCTAACTCAATTTTTAACCCTTTCTAATCCTACCTCTCATTGTCTTTTCACTCTTTCAATTTCTAAACTACCCTCACCTACTTTTCCTATAAATATCCCCTCATTTCCTCCATTCTAGACACCTATTGAATTAGTATTGATGGTTATTTACTAATTCCTCTCTTCTTCTCCCTTCAACCACTCTCTAATTAATTAATTAATCTTTTTAATTAATTAATTATCTCACCCTAACTAAGTTAATTAATCTTTTTAATTAACTAACTCTCTTTTTTTTAAATTAAAATTAATCACTCAATTAATTAATTAATTAATCTTTTTAGTTAATTAATTAAACATTTTTTTCCAAAATCAAATTGATCCTTTTTATTAATCCATATTTAATCCAAATTAATTAATTAATTAATCTATCCTTTTCATCATATTAATTAGTCAATTAATCTTTTTAATTAATTAATTAATCTCTCAATCAGTCCAATCACTCGGTCATTATAAAACAGAATTTCAGTCTAGTAAAATCCTCCGCCCATCAAAACAAATGTATCAGCCTTTTTTCTCACTCTCAAAACACCCAAACTAAAATTAATTTAATCAACTCTTAAACCCCTCCACTAAATCGTGGAATGAACTACGTAAGTTTTGATCCCCATTCAATGGGGTACGTAGGCACGTTTGGAATCTAAATCCAAACCTCAAATCAAAAACCCAATCAATCTCCTTTCTCCTTTTAATTAATGTAATTCATGAATGTTTTATTTTAATTTTTGCACTCATACCATACTCATGTATTAATCATGATATTGTTATATAATATTTGTCATCCATGAAATTAATTTTTCAAAGTTAAATTAAATTTAAGAGCCAAATTTAGATTATTTAACCAAAAACTTAGTCCCCAAGCTCAATTTGGTTTGAAGACTAGTGATTTTTATCTTTGGTAAATTAATTGCAAAATTAATAAATTGGTGTCAATTTAGATTTTTTCCTTAATGTTTTGCCAACTAAATATAATTAAGGTAACTACTCTTAAAATCATTTTCAAAATCAACCAACCCAAACCCGAGAGATCCATCGTGAGTTTAAATCAGAATGAGCATTCCGATTCCTTCTGTAAACCCTCAATTTTGCACCCTCATTATTTAAATACAGTCTTAGCACTTACTCAGTTTATGTGAACCCTCAAATTTGCACCTCTTGATTCAGCTGCAGCTTGACACCTACTAAGAATAGGGCGCTGCGCATACGGCGGTCTCGCTAGCCGGTTAGCGGGCAGGGGTCAAGGGGGCAGCGCCCCGTCGAAAAAATAAATTTTTTGAATTTTTCACCTCCAGTCGACCGTCTTTCAGTTACGAATCCACAAAATCAAACAGAGCTCGAATCGGAGCTGAAACGGGCCTGAAACAGACAGAAACAGTTTGAGCCGCGTGAGTGGCGCTGGGAGGCATGCTTTTCGTTTCTCCCAGGAGGCGGCACGCATCCCATGCCGCCGAAAAATGACCATGTCGCCGGTGTGGCATGAAAATCATGCCGCCGGCATGGCGGCATGTCTGGCGTGCCGCCCAGACGGCCGGCGTGTCAGCCGTACCGCGCCTGCCGCCGGTGCCGCGCCGGCGCCGCCATCCGTACCGCCGGCACCTCCTCTGTCAGCTCTATAAATAGGAGCCTCCTCCAGCCTCATTTGGCACAACTTCCAATGATTTTCAAGAGATTCTAAAGCATTTTAGAGCATTTCAAAGCATATTTTTGTTCTTATACTCACACATTTACTGTTTCTAGATCCAAATTCCAAGCTTCCTTTGAATTAAAGGTGGAGTTGAGATCTGGAGCAAAGCTAGTTCCATTCGTTCAAAAGCCAAGAAAAGCGAAGGTATAATCCCTTTCTTATTTTAAAATTCTAAATTCAGATTTAGAATTCTCTTTAGGTCTAAAACTGAAAAGATCTAAAACTTATTAATTTAAGAATCAGAATTAAGTTAATAAGCAAACCAACACATTTTTAAAACTCCTCTTTCGTAAAAAGGGAGAACTGTGTGAGGTTTGATTCCTATTCAATAGGATACGCAGGTTGCCATTCTGAAGGGCATCAACTCCAAAAATCTTTTTATCAATATTTAGTCCTTTTTGTTTTGATTTATTCATATTAATCTTTTGTTTGTGATCTTATTTTAGTTTATTTTGGGGAATGTGTGCTTTTCCTAGTACCTATAAGGGCTAGAGGAAAGATCCCCTTTATTTCATTTGTTTTGATGTTGTAATAATTAAGTAGGATTTATCTGGCCTATTTATTTATTATTGTCATTTCATCACATCACACACACACACACACACACACACACACACACACACACACACACACACACACACATATATATATATATATATATATATTATATATATATATATATATATATATATGTATATATATATATATATATGTTCATTCATCATTATATTTTTGTTCATGCATACACAAAAATTCAATTTTAAGAGTTATTTTGCACTTCAAGCCAAGCTAAAGAAAATACATTTTCTTAAACTGTGTAATTACCAAAACCTGGTCCCCGAGCCCTCCTTGGTCACTCGTGGATTGGTGCACTTTTCCATTGGGATAAAATCAAATTTTGGAGTCAATCGTGTTGGGTTTTCTTTAATTTTCCCAATTAAAATAAATAAATTAAAGTGGCGACTCACTTTACAACTGTCATATTACAAAAATCAACTTTCCGAACTCACAGCGAGTTCCAATCGTGGAGTTTCTCTCGAAGAGCATTTCGATCCCTTGGCGGATCGGACCGGTGCTTGGGCAAGGCCTCACAGTTTAATACGCTATGCGGAGCTGTTACGGTAATCTCGCTAACCGGTTAGTGGGCGGGGGTTCGAGGGGGCTCCCGAAAGAAAATTTTTTAGACTTTGCTTACATTGCCACCAAACATCCAAATTTCTCAAATTCAATACCAACAACCAATCTCTAAAAAAAAAAAAATTCTCAAAAAATGTGCCAGCACCATGTGGCACGCCGCACGCTCTATGTGTGGCATGCCGCAAATGTCTGATGTGGTGCCGCATAGGCCTGGTGCGGTGCCGCACCAGTTCTTTATGCTTCTAACCCTCTGTGGGCCCCATCTATGCAGAAAATGATCCTTTTACCCCTTTTAGTCCAATTTTTAGCCACTTCTAGCCTTACCCCTCATGGTCTTTTCACATTTTCATTACATAAACTACCCTCACCCACTTTTCCTATAAATAATGCCCTCCACTTCTCATTTCACACACCTCTTGAATTTGAGTAGATTTCTATCCTCAAATTCCTCTCTTCTTCTCCCTCCAATCACTCTCTAATTAATTAATTAATCTTTTTAATTAATTAATTACCTCACTCTAACCAAGTTAATTAATCTTTTTAATTAACTAAAACTCTTTTTTTAAAATTAACATTAATTAATTAATCTTTTTAATTAATTAATTAATCTTTTTAATTAATTAATTAATCACTTTTTTTTCAAAATCAAATTAATCCTTTTTCTTAATCCACTTTTCATCCAAATTAATTAATTAACCACCTTTTTCCAAAATCAAATTAACCCTTTTTCTTAATCCATTTTTCATCCAAATTAATTAATTGATCTTTTTAATTAATTAATCCATCTATCCATTTCATCATATTAATTAGTTAATTAATCATTTTAATTAATTAATTAATCCCTCAAATCAATCCA
>CANTUT010001424.1:182500-205000 GCA_947687605.1 Reutealis trisperma
GGATTACATTTTCTAAGCCAGGGAGCATGTTGTATCCTTCTGTCTTTATATCCAGAGTAATTGCATTAAGGATATGTGGATCTGAAAGAGACAGAGTAAAATTAGGATAACATAAGAAATAAACAGGGCCATCGCAAAGAGTAGACTCTACTTCTCCTAATAAGGAGTCATGAAACTTGTTGTGTCTTTTGTCTCTGACACAAAGGATGGCTGCTGTGTTGAGACCTAGTCGGGTAGCAGGTTTGAGAGCTACTTGAACCATACCGACATGGAGAAATTGATATTTTTCTCGGTGTTTCTCCATCTGGTCACTGGATAACAAGCTGAATGAGCTAAAACCATCATGGATGGGTACTGCCTATTCCACAATCTTTATAACATAGTCAGATTTAAAAGAAAAATTTGTGTTACTTTTATAAATAGCAGAAGAAGAAATAACTAGAAGTTTTCAACTAGCCAAATTCTGCTTAATATTTTCTAACATAAGAATTTGTTTATTTTTGTTCTTATTTTTCTTCTCCACCTTACCTCCAGTGCTAGTTGAGCTACTGGTAAAGTTACCTAAGCTTTCGAATAGTCTATCCATCATTTTGATCACTATTAACGATATTGCTCTGAGACCAACGACGCCTATCCTTAGCTAAAAGGTCAAATGGAAATGTGACTTGGGTTTCATAAAACAACTAGATAGATTCAACTGGAGTTTGGCTCTGATAGCATTAGGGGAAGCTAGTGCAAGAGTGAGATATTGAAGAGCAATAGAAACAAAATAAACAAAGAAATATGTATGAATTAATCGATAAATATCATTATAGAAGTGAAATATCTTACAAAGAATTGGGTGGCACACTTGAAGAAAATACTTGAAACAAAAGCAAACTCAGACACACTTACACTAAGAAAACAAAGAAAACTTAAATTACTTGATGCTTACAACTGAAATGCATACAAGCTTATATAGAAGAAAAAAGCTAATCTAATTATTACAAAGTAGGAAAGAGTTGGCGAATCTTGCATGCGGTCTTCCACCAAGAAATACTTTAGCAAGTGGGAGATAGAATAAAGGAAGCGCACTCCATAAAGCAAAAGATAAAGATGCGTGCATATAAGGCATGCAAAGCATCATGACAAAGTAAGAAAGCCTAAAGATAAGGCTTTAATAAAGCAGCTTGGACGCATTATGATAATAATGCGAACTGACTAGATAAGTCATGACAGCTGGATAAGATGACTCAGTCAAAAGGATTCTGAGCATCTTGAAGGTGGGCCAAGTCTTTTGACATTAGATCGTCCTCATCTTCATCAGATTCTCTATCTAAGAGATGATTATGCCTACCTCGGGGCCTAGCCTAACTGGAAGAATAGACTTCTTCGTTTTCACTAATTGCTGATAGAAAGCACTTCTTCAACTCATCTTTAGAGACTGTTCCTAATAGATCTTTTATTAAACTGGTGACCTCTGAAGAAGAAATTTGTCCAGGAACTAAATATTTTTTATTATGAACCTTTTCTTGGGATTGATCTTTTATAACAATTCTTCCATTTTTCTTGACAAAGGTAATAACCCCTTTAGCTGCATAAACAGAAGAGTTATTAAAAAAGTTAAATTTATTCCACCATTTTGTAAGAACTCTCCTGGTAAACCATGGAACCAAGTTATTGGATTCACCGAACTTTGAGGATCTTTTGGATTGGATTTGCCAATCTCATCTAACTATCCATGGGATTCGATAGAGGATAGTAAAGAGTAGTTGGTGATTCTCCCTTTTAGGATTCCTTTCAATGAATTGTTCATAAACAGATCTGACTCAGTCTGGAAGGATGATAGGAAAGACACCCCAGTTGTAGAACTAGTCAATGAACCATGTTGGGATTTCAAAATTTCCTTCGAGCTGGAATTGAATCCACCAGCTATGCTTCCTTTGCCTGTTCTCAAAATATAAGGCTTCAGACCAAGCTTGAATATATTCTAAATAATTAATTGATTTGTAGAATGTTTGAAGATTATAATCCTCGTGAGATAAAGAATTTCCATCCTATTCTTCAAGCGTGATAATTTTCTTTATCACGAATTTGCTATAAGCAAAGTCTCTATCTGATCTTTCAGTAGAAGTGATTTCTATAGAACCTATTTCTTTAAGAACTCTTTGATAATAGTTGTAATCGCTTCCTTTGACAGAGAACTTTTCAAGATAAATATTAGCTACCTCATAAGGCTGGATACCTGCAAATTTTGCATTTATAATCATTAGAAAATAATAAGAAATCAGAATGTAAGGAAAAATATTTTCCTTTTCTATTGTAGCTTTAACGCTAACTTCATAAGTGTCATCTCTGAGGTAGTCTTTTGACTGTCTTTGACTATCAGAGTTGAAGGACTCATAAGTCCTTTTGGTTGGAGTTGCAAGTTCCTTTCCTTTCCTGGAACTCATTTCCTATAAGAAATTCATGAGTTAAAAAATCAAGTAATGAGTTAGAAGAACCATTTATAAACTCAATGTCAAAATCAAACACAAACAAGATTGCTTACCAATAGGCAAATATCTATTTAAATGCTATATTTTTGACATCTTTTAGTAAAATATCTTTGGTAGACTTACAATTAACTCTAATAAGAAATTTTTGGTTTAATAAGTCTGATTCAAACTTCTTAATACAAAGAATAATTGATCAGAGTTCTTTTTTGATAGTTGAATAGTTGACTCTAGGACCAACCCAGACTCCTGAAGTAAACCTAACCAACTGTTCTTTCCCATTAATCCTTTGCTTAAGGATTCCGCCATAACCCTTGTTTGACACATCTGTTTCTATAATCTTAAAAGCTTTAGGGTTTGACAAGGCTAGATAGGGTAATTCTTTAACTCTAGATTTATTTTTCTAACCACTAGAGTATGAACAGTGGACCACTCAGGGGGATTCTTTTTCAACCTGTCAAACAGAGGTTTGGCATCATAAGCCAATTCCTTATAGAACTCAGCTACATAATTTAAGCTTCCTAGGAACCTTTGAAGTTGGGTCTTATCCTTAATTTCATCTAGAAACTTATCCGCAAACTGTATTGCTCTATCTATAGGAATAATGGTGCCATTTTCAATGTTGTGCCCTAAAAATCTTATTTCTGTTTGTCACAGCTTGATCTTCTTGGCTGAGACTACTAGATCAGCATGATTGACTACCTTAATAAAGATAGCTAAGTGTTTAAAATGCTGATATGCTGATCAATATTGCTGCTAAATATAAGCACATCATCAATGTAGACAATAGAAAATGCTAAATAAGCTTTGAAGATCTCGTTCATGATCCTCTGAAATTCAGATAGAGCATTTTTAAGATCGAAAGGTATGACATTCTATTCATAGTGATCAAATGGAATAGTGAATGCAGTCTTTTAATGGTCTACTTCATCTATTTGTATTTGCCAGTAATCAAATTTCATATCAAACTTGGAAAATATGCTGGCATTGTAGAGTCTGTTCAACAAGTCCTTCTTGTTTGGTATAGGATATCGTATCCATTGTAGGGCCTTGTTGAGAGGCTTGTAATTGATAATAAGCCTTGGAACTCCCCTTTTGAGCTCAGCGGCATTCTCTACATAAAAGGCTGGGCAACTCTATGGGCTTTGACTCTTTCTTATAAGCCCTTTCTGTTCTAATTCAGCAATCTCTCTCTTGCAAATTTCTAGGTGACGAGGCCCTATAGCTATGGGCTGGGCCTTAGTTAGAATTTGCCTTTCGTTGAAGCCTGGTTCATAAGGCAGTTGCACCACATGCTTCTTTCGAACCCAAAAAGAATTAGGAATTTCTGCACAGATTTCTTGGGCCATTTGTTGTTGAGTTTCTTCTATCTTTCTTTTGATAGCTGGCTGTGATAACTGTTGTTCCAGCTTCTTCTGATGAACTTCCTGAGATAAAGAAGTAAGGAAATTTTCTTTACTTTTAATCTTGCCTTGTATAAGGTCAATTTCCTTAAGCTTTGGCTGGGATGTGAATGAAAATTGAATTTCTCTTTCTCCTTTGAAGGAAGTTATACCATCCTCATCTATTTTCTTAATTAGGTATAACATATGGAGAAAGGGATTTCCCAAAATTATAGGATGAGATAATCCTTTGACCATTATGAATGGAATTCGAAAGCATATACCTTTATTGCAAACTGCAGCATCTGATAACTTGTATTTTATCTTCAACCTTAAACCATCTGCAATATTAAGTACTTATGTGGTTTTACTGAAGTACTTAGAAGGAACTATTCCTTCATTGATGCAAGTTAAATCGGCACCTAAATCTATAAGGGCTAGTGTAGTGAAGGTATACTCTTTATTAACTACTATGGTGACATAAGTATGCCACTTTTGAGTCATGACTTGATCAACCATATTGACATATTGAAGATTGTTGATTTCATCTTCATTAAGTGGATCACGTTCTGCCCTATTAAGGGCAATAGTAGCCATTTCTTCATCATCATCTACATCTAGTTCTGCAGCTTCTTCTTTTCAAATCAATTATAGGAAAGAAACTCTGTCTTTTAGATCTTGCAGTTTAGCTTTAACTGTGTTAATTTCAGCTTTAAGCTCTGACATAGTTGGCTCTCTAGATTTGATTTTCTTAGAACCCTTGATTCTATCCATTATTTCTTTGAGATGATAAGGCTTATCTTGCCTTTCTACTATCTTCTTTTCTAATGGATTGGCGTAAGATGATGAGGCTTCGTTAGCTTTATAAAGCTGTAAATACTTCTGTATCTGCTCCTTTCTTAGCTCTGCATCTGGGATATGATCAATAAGATCCAGAATCATATTTTCTTCTCGAGTGAGAACACAGAGCCCATTCATCTGGTATAAGGCTTTATAGTAATCGCAATTTCCTTCACTGCTTTCCTTGGGAGATGAAGGACCAGATGAGTCCGAACTGGAGCTTGTACTGGAGTCATAATCCAGTGCATTGATTTTATAATCTTCTTTTGCTGAATCTGTTTTAGTGATTATGAGGCCTTGCCCGAGCATCGGCCCAGTCCACTAGAGGGAATTGGAATGTTCATTCGGGTTTAGACTCACGATGGAACTCTCGGGTTTAGATTTGGTTGATTTTGAAAAATGATTTTTAGGAGTCGTCACCCTAATTTATTTTTAAATGGGAAAATTAAGAAAAAACCCAGTTAACTACAATTTATTAATTTTTAAATTAATTTTCTCAAGGATAAAAATCATTAGCCTTCGAATAAGGTTGAGCTCAGGGATTAGGTTTTTGGTTTTAAATAATGAAAATTTGGCTCTTAAGTTTAATTTGACTTGAAAATTGGATTTCATGAATGACATTTATAAGATGATTTTAAAGAAAATGCATGAATATGGCAAAATATGAATGAATAGTGAAAATGAAACATTCACAAATTAATTAAAAAAAAGGGAAAAGAGATTGATTGGGATTTGGATTTGAGGTTTGGATTTAGATTCCAAACATGCCTACGTACCCCATTGAATGGGGATCAAAACCCACATAGTTCATTCCACAATTAAGTGGAGGGGTTTAGGAGTTGATCAGATTAATTTTGGTTTGGGTGTATTGAAAGTGAGGAAAAAGGTTGATACCTTCACTTTTGGTGGGCAAAGGGTTTTACCGAATCGAAGTTTCATTTTATTGAGACCGGGTGATTAGATAGATTGGAAGATTAATTAATTAATTAAAATGATTAATTAATTAATATGATGAAAAGGATGGATGGATTAATTAATTAAAAAGATTAATTAATTAATTTGGATGAAAAAGTGGATTAAGAAAAAGGATTAATTTGATTTTGGAAAAAGGAATTATTTTTGAAAAAAGAGTGATTAATTAATTAATTAATTTAGTGATTAATTAAAAAAGAGTTTTAGTTAATCAAAAAGATCAATTAACTTGATTATGGTGAGTTAATTAATTAATTAAAAAGATTAATTAATTAATTAGAGAGTGATTGGAGGGAGAAGAAGAAAGGAATTTGAGGATAGCAATCTACTAAAATTCAAGAGGTGTGTTGGAATGAGGAGTGAAGGGGGGTATTTATAGGAAAAGTGAGTGAGGGTAGTTTAGGTAATGAAAATGTGAAAAGACCATAAGGAGTAGGGCTAGAAATGGCTGAAAATTAGACTGAAAGGGCTAAAAGAGTCATTTTCTACATAGGTGGGGCTCACAGGGACCAGAGCTCGTAGAGCCTGGTGCAATGCTGCGGCGCTGCATTAGGCATTTGCGGTGCGCCGCACAAAGGGCATGCGGCGCCATACAGCTCTAAAGCAACATTGCATGCCATGTGGCACTGGCATGTTTTTCGAGGCAGTTCTTTTTTTTTTTTTTTTTTTTTTTTTTAGAGATTGGTTGTTGGTATGGAGTTTGGAAAATTTGGATGTCTAGTGAAAATGTAAATAAAGTCTAAAAAATATTCTTTCGGGGGTGTTGCCCTGAACCCCTACCTACTAACCGGCTAGCGAGACTACCGTAATATCTCTGCGCAATGAGTTAAATTCAGTAAGTGCTAAGGCTGCAGTTAGATATTGATGGTGTAAAATTTGGGATTCACAGTGATAAACAGATTTATAAGAGACTTCTTTAAGCCTTCGTCAACTGATAAGGCTTGAATCTGCTGTTTAACCTTACACCTATTTGCATAGTGGCCAGGCTTGCCACATTTGTAGCAGATTACTATCCTTTTTGACTTCGTTTTACCCTTTGCCTTCGAATTAGGCTTTCTTCCTTTCTTTTTATTATCATCCCTGTTATAATTCTTCTTAGACTGTCGCCTGGGATAATACTTCTCCTTTTTGAAAGGTTTCTTCTTCTTATAAGAAGAGAATAAAGGTTGATAACCAAACTACTCACAGAAATCACCAAGTAGTCTTCTCTTGGTAGCCTTGTTTTCCTTTAATTGAGTTTGCAGCTTCATCTCATTGCATAATCAGATACCTTCTGCAACTACTTTAGCTAATAATTCTCCATACGTATAGAGCTTCTAAGGAATACCTCCATCGTATTTGGCTTTGATTCTGTTGCAGACCCTTTCAGCAAATAAGGGTGGCAATCCTGAGATAAACTTTTCTTTCCAGATATCATTACCATTATCTTTCCTTATATAAACAGTTGATAGGAAGACATCTTTGTACCATTTGTAATGAGATAGGTCTGGACATCTCAGGTTCATTAGCTGCTCATGAGATTTGTCTAAATAAGACATTATACTGCCAATAAAGTTGATCCTTATAGTGTATAATAGGGTGTTCACCGCATCTGCTATTGTTCTTGAGGTGGTGGCCTGTCCTCCTAGCTGTATAGGTGGATAAATAACATTTTTTGTTTTTATTGCAGACAGGATTTGTTCCCTTGCTTGAGGACTAAGATAGAAATCGCTCCATCCTTTTAGCTGGCCTGTAAATTAAGCTACTATGGCTTTTGCAACCATATCATCAGCATTGCCTTTGGTCTTGGAAGCATTGGCAAATTTTGTCATATAATGAATAACATTTTTAATTTGATATTCAGATAACCCATCAATATTCCATTCAACTATTAAGGCTCCATCATAAGCCATAAAACTGAATGAGGTATCTTTATACTGCAGGTTAACTGGTGAAGGCCTTAGATAATAAGGCTTCATTAGGATGCTGAAACTCTTTTTGGGATAAGTAATCCAATTAACTTGGCTTCTCTTTTCAACTTCATTAAACATCATTTCAAAGTTATTAATAAACCTTTCTTCAGACTGTTGAGAATTAGCTTCTGAATTTGATTCTTCATCTGAACTAGATTCAGCATCTTCTGGTTTCTTTTCCTCTTTAATAAGAGGTGTCAGACTCTTTTCAGGCTCTTGAATCTTCTTCTTATTTTTTGTCTTAGTGCCCATTGATGTGAGTCTTTTGACAAGTTCGTCTACCATTTCAGTAAACTTTTCTCCCTTAAATAGGTTGATATCCAGCTAAGCTGACTTCATTGGTTTAAACAACACACTCTTCTCATAAGAAGTGGATGCCTTTGATGTGTCATGGCGAGGAATGTACTATGCTGGCCTTAAAGTAGAGACTTGAGCCTCAATCCTTGTCAGCTGCCTGCCCATTGAGTCTAGAGTCAAGTTGGTGAAATTGTTTTGTTGGACTATCTCTTCTAAGCTTCTCTCTCCCTCTCCCCTCATAAAAGTAGGCCTATATAATCTCTTTCTTTTTCTCCTTTTATAGCTAATTTTATTGCTGGAGGGTGGATACTTTTGATGCTTTTTCCTTTAGGAGTCCAATAAAGCTTATAAGCAGCATCTAAAGTGTTGACAAACTTTTGACTGGAGAAATTTGGGAATGGTTTTCTTAACAACAAAAAATAATGTTGTAAGAAGTCAGGAAATGACTTGATTCCATCTTTGGCTTGATAAAGTTGATATTGCTTTCTGTATTTAGCTGACTCCATTGGTTTGAACAACACCCTCTTCTCATAAGAAGTGGATGCCTTTGCTGTGTCTTAGAGAGGAATGTACTATGCTGGCTTTAGAGAAGAGATTTGAGTCTCAATCCCTGTCAGCTGCCTTCCCATTGAGTCTAGAGTCAAGTTGGTGAAATTGTTTTGCTGGAGTATCTCTTCTAAGCTTCTCTCTCCCTCTCCCCCTATAAAAGAGAGCATGTATAATCTCTTTCTTTTTCTTCTTTTATAGTTAATTTTGTTGCCGGAGGGTGGATACTTTTGAGGCTTTTTCCATTGGGAGTCCAATAAAGCTTATAAGCTGCATCTAAAGTGTTGAGAAACTTTTGACTGGAGAAATTTGGGAATGGTTTTCTTAACAATATAAAATAATGTTGTAAGAAGTCAGGAAATGACTTAATTCCATCTTTGGCTTGATAAAGTCGACATTGCTTTCTGTATTTCTTTTTTTCTTCTTCAGAGAAATGAATAAGGAACCATTTATCGAACGGAGTTTCTTCTGAAGAGATAATGGCTAAATTTAAGCCAACAATACTTTCTTTGTCATAGCCTATATCAGAAGGAGTTGGACTTTGAGGAGAACTGGAAGTTTCTTCTCTTTTGTACCAAGGAAGTCCTACGTCCTCTGATGTCTTTTTTACTCTTGATAAGGAGGGTGACTTTGTAATGGGCTATGGATGCGAGATGCTTAGAGATGGCTCTGAATAAGAGCTTCTATGTGGATTAAAAGAACGAACTGAAGGAGTTCTTGAAAGATTAGAGAAGGACCTTCGGTCAGGTTGTACTCTAACAGATCTGCTTCTGGAGAGGGCAATTTTAACATTTCCATCTTTGTCTTCTCAAATCTCTTGTATGGAATTTGATTCCTCCTTCTTTTTAGGTATTGCTTTTTCCAATATCCAATTATTAGGTAAGTTTACTTGATCCCATGCTATATGCTTAGGCACCATCAAATTTCCTTTTGACAAGTTTGTCAAAAATAGAGTTGTAGATCCTTTTGGCATAAGCAGCTTTGTTGATGATTCCCTTAAATTAGGGACAACTGACTTCATGGCTTTGTAGTGAATCCTATAAATAAGGATTACATTTTCTGAGCCTGGGAGCATGTCGTATCCTTCTGTCTTTATATCCAGGGTAATGGCATTAAGGATATGTGGATCTAAAAGAGACAGAGTAAAATTAGGATAACATGAGAAATAAACAGGGCCATCGCAAAGAGTAGACTCTACTACTCCTAAAAAGGAGTCATAAAACTTGTTGTGTCTTTTGTCTCTGACACAAAGGATGGCTGCTGTGTTGAGACCTAGTCCGGTAGCAGGTTTGAGAGCTACTTGAACCATTCTGACATGGAGAAATTGATATTTTTCTTGGTGTTTCTCCATTAGGTCATTGGATAACATGCTAAATGAGCTAAAACCATCATGGATGGGTATTGTCTGTTCCACAGTCTTTATAACATAGTTAGATTTTAAAAAAAAAATTTGTGTTACTTTTATAAATAATAGAAGAAGAAATAGCCAAAAGTTTCTAGTTAGCCAAATTCTGCTCAATATTTTCTAACATAAGAATTTGTTTATTTTTGTTCTTAATTTTCTTCTCCACCTTACCTCCAGTGCTAGTTGAGCTACTGGTAAAGTTACCTAAACTTTCGAATAGTCTGTCCATCGTTTTGATCACCGTCAATGATATTACTCTGAGACCAACGGCGTCTATCCTCGGCTAAAAGGTTAGATCAAAATGTGACTTGGGTTTCACAAAACAACTAGATAGATTCAACTAGAGCTTAGGCTCTGATACCATTAGGGGAAGCTAGCGCAAGAGTGAGATATTGAAGAGCAATAGAAATAAAATAAACAAAGAAAGATGTATGAATTAATCGATCAATATTATTATAGAAGAGAAATATCTTACAGAGAATTGGGTAGTAGACTTGAAGAAAACACTCGAAACAAAAGCACACTCAAACAAAGCACACTCACTCTAAGAAAATAAAGAAAACTTAAATTGCTCGATGCTTACAACTGAAATGCATATGAGCTTATATAGATGAAAAAAGCTAATCTAATTATTACAAAGTAGGAACGAGCTGGTGAATCTTGCACGCTGTCTTCCACCAAGAAATACTTTAGCAAGTGGGAGACAGAATAAAGGAAGCGCACTCCATAAAGCAAAAGATAAAGATGCCTACTTATAAGGCATGCGAAGTATCATAACAAAGCAAGAAAGCCTAAAGATAAGGCTTTAATAAAATAGCTTGGACGCATTATGATAATAATGCAAATTGACTAGATAAGTCATGATAGCTGGACAAGATGACTCAATCAAAAGGATTCTGAGCATCTTGAAGGTGGGCCAAGTCTTCTGACATTAGATCGTCCTCATCTTCATCAGATTCTCTATATAGGAGACGATCATGCCTACCTCGGGGCCTAGCCTGACTGGAAGAATAGACTTTTTCATTTTCACTAATTGCTAAGAGAAAGAAGTTCTTCAGCTCATCTTTAAAGATTGCTCCTAATATATCTTTAATTAAATTGGTGACCTCTGAAGAAGAAATTTGACCAGGAACTAAATATTTTTATTCTGAACCTTTTCCTGGGATTGATCTTTTATAATAATTCTTCCATTTTTCTTAACAAAGGTAATAACCCCTTCAGCTGCATAGACAAAAGAGTTATCAAAAAAGTTAAATTTATTCCACCATTTTGTTAGAACTCTCATGGTTAACCATGGAACCAAGTTATTGGATTCACTGAACTTTGAAGATCTTTTAGATTGGATTTGCCAATCCCATCTAACTATCCATGGGATTCGATAGAGGATAGTAAAGAGTAGTTGGTGATTCTCCCTTTTAGGATTCCTTTCAACGAACGGTTCATAAACAAATCTGACTCGGTTTGGAAGGATGATAGGAAAGACACCCCAGTTGTAGAACCAGTCAATGAACCATGTTGGGATTTCAAAATTTCCTTTGAGCTAGAATTGAATCCACCAGCTATGCTTCCTTTGCCTGTTCTCATAATATAGGGCTTCAAACCAAGCTTGAATATATTCTAAATAATTAATTGATTTGTAGAATGTTGGAAGATTATAATCCTCGTGAGATAAAGGATTTCCACCCCATTCCTCAAGCATGATAATTTTATTGATCACGAATTTGCTATAAGCAAAGTCTTTATCTGATCTTTCAGTGGAAGTGATTTCTACAGAACCTGTTTCTTTAAGAACTCTTAGATAATAATCATAATCCCTTCCTTTGACAAGGAACTTTTCAAGATAAATATTAGCTACCTCATAAGGCAAGATATTTGCAAATTTTGCATCTATAATCATTAGAAAATAATAAGAAATTGGAATGTAAGGAAAAATATTTTCCTTTTCTGTTGTAGCTTTAACGCTAACTTCATAAGCATCATCTTTGAGGCGGTCTTCTGACTGTCTTTGACCGGCAGAGCTGAAGGACTCATGAGTCCTTTTGGTTGGAGTTGCAGGTTCTTTTTCTTTCCTGGAACTCATTTCCTATAAGAAATTAACAAGTTGAAAAATCAGGTAATGAGTTAGAAGAACCATTTATAAACTCAATGTCAAAATCAAACACAGACAAGATTGCTTGCCAACGGGCAAATATCTGTTTAGACGCTATGTTTTTGACATCTTTCAGTAAAATATCTTTAGCAGACTTACAATAAACTCTAATAAGAAATTTTTGGTTTAATAAGTCTAACTCAAACTTTTGAACACAAAGAACAATTAATAATAGTTCTTTTTTAACAGTTGAATAGTTGACTCTAGGACCAACCCAGACTCCTGAGGTAAACCTAACCAACTATTCTTTCCCATTAATCCTTTGCTTAAGGATTCTGCCATAACCCTTGTTTGACGTATTTGTTTCTACAATCTTAAAAGCTTTAGGGTTTAACAAGGCTAGACAGGGCAACTCTTTAACTCTAGATTTTATTTTTCTAAACGCTAGAGTATGAACAGTGGACCACTCAGGGGGATTCTTTTTCAACCTGTCAAACAAAGGTTTGGCATCATAAGCCAATTCCTTGTAGAACTCAGCTATATAATTTAAGCTTCCTAGGAACCTTTGAAGTTGGGTCTTATCCTTAATTTCATCTGGAAACTTATCCGCAAACTGTATGGCTCTATTAATAGGAATAATAGTGCCACTTTCAATGTTATGCCCTAAAAATCTTATCTTTGTTTAGCACAGCTTGATCTTCTTGGCTGAGACTACTAGACTAGCATGTTTGACTACCTTAATAAAGATAGCTAAGTGTTTAAAATGCTGATCAATATTACTGCTAAATATAAGCACATCATCAATGTAGACAATAGAAAGTGCTAAATAAGCATTGAAGATCTCATTCATAATCCTCTGAAACTCAAATGGAGCATTCTTATGACCGAAAGGCATGACATTCCATTCGTAGTGACCAAATGGAACAGTGAATGCAGTTTTGTAATAGTCTGCTTCATCTATTTGTATTTGCCAGTAACCAGATTTTATGTCAAACTTGGAAAATATACTAGCATTGTAGAGTCTATTCAACAAGTCCTTGTTTGGTATAGGATATCATATCCATCGTAGGGCCTTGTTGAGAGGCTTGTAATTGATAACAAGCCTTGGAACTCCTCTTTCAAGCTCAGCGGCATTCTTTACATAAAAGGCCAGGCAGCTCCATAGGCTTTGACTCTTTCTCATACGCCCTTTCTATTCCAATTTAGCAATCTCCTTTTTATAAATTTCTAGGTGACGAGGCCCCATGGCAATGGGATGGGCCTTAGTTGGAATTTGCCTTTTGTTGAAGCCTGGTTCATAAGGCAATTGCACCACATGCTTCTTTTGAGCCCAAAATACATTAGGAATTTCTGCACAGATTTTTTAGGCCATCTGTTGCTGAATTTCTTCTATCTTTCTTTGGATAGCTGGCTGTAATAACTATTGTTCCAGCTTCTTCTGATGAATTTCCTAAGATAAGGAAGTAAGGAAATTTTCTTTACTTTTAATCTTGCCTTTTATAAGGTCAATTTCATTAAGCTTTGGCTAGGATGTGAATGAAAATTGAATTTCTCTTTCTCCTTTAAACGAAGTTATACCATCCTCATCTATCTTCTTAATTGGGTACAACATATAGAGAAAGGGATTTTCTAGAATTACAGGATGAGATAATCCTCTGACCATTATGAATGGAATTCGAAAGCATATACCTTTATTGCAAACTGCAACATCTGATAACTTGTATTTTATCATCAATCTTGAACCATCTACAGTATTAAGTACTTTTGTGGTTTTACTGAAGTACTTAGAAGGAACTATTCCTTCATTGATGCAATTTAAATTGGCACCTGAATCTATAAGGGTCAGTGTAATGAAGGTATACTCTTTGTTGACTACTGTGGTGACATAAGTATGCCACTTATAAGTGGTGACTTGATTAACCATATTGACATATTGAAGATTATTGATTTTATCTTCATTAAGTGGATCACGCTTTGCCCTATTAAGAGCAATAGTAGCCATTTCTTCATCATCATCTATATCAGGTTCTGCAGCTTCTTCTTTCCAAATCAATTCTAGGAAAGAAACTCTATCTTTTAGATCTTGCAGTTCAGCTTTAACTGTGCTAATTTTAGCTTTAAGTTCCGACACAGTTGGCTCTCTAGATTTGACTTGCTTAGAACCTTTGATTCTATCCATTATTTCTTTGAGATGATAAGGCTTATCTTGCCTTTCTGCTATCTTCTTTTCTATTGGATTGGCATAAGATGATGAGGCTTCTTTAGCTTTATAAAGCTGTAAATACTTATGTATCTACTCCTTTCTTTGCTCTGTATATGGGATCTGATCAATAAGATCCAGAATCATATTTTCTTCTCAAGTGAGAACACAGAGCCCATTCATCTGGCATAAGGCTTTATAGTAATCGCAATTTCCTTCACAGCTTTCCTTGGGAGATGAAGGACCAGATGAGTCTGAACTGGAGCTTGTACTAGAGTCATAATCCAGTGCATTGATTTTATAATCTTCTTTCTCTGAATCTGTTTCAGTGATAAATAGATTTATAAGAGACTTCTTTAAGCCTTCGTCAACTGATAAGGCTTGAATCTACTGTTTAACCTTACACCTATTTGCATAGTAGCCAGGCTTGTCACATTTGTAGCAGATTACTGTCTTTTTTTACTTCAGTTTACCCTTTGCCTTTGAATTAGGCTTTCTTCCTTTCTTCTTATTATCATCCCTGTTATAATTCTTCTTAGACTGTCACCTGGGATAATACTTCTCCTTTTTGAAAGGTTTCTTCTTCTTATAAGAAGAGAACAGAGGTTGATAACCAAACTGCTTACAGAAATCACCAAGCAGTCTTCTCTTGGTAGCCTTGTTTTCCTTTAATTGAGTTTGCAGCTTCATCTCATTGCATAATGAGATACCTTCTGCAACTACTTCAGCTAATAATTCTCCATACATATAGAGGTTATAAGGATTACCTCCATCGTATTTGGCTTTGATTCTATTGCGGACCCTTTCAGCAAATAAGGGTGGCAATCATAAGATAAACTTTTCTTTTTAGATATCATTACCATTATCTTCCCTTGTATAAAGAGTTGACAAAAAGACATCTTTGTACCATTTGTAATGAGATAGGTCTGAACATCTCAGGTTCATTAGCTGCTTATGAGATTTGTCTAAATAAGACGTTGTATTGCCAATAAAATTGATCCCTATAATGTATAATAGGGTGTTCATCGCATCTGCTATTGTTCTTGAGGTGGTGGTAGCTTGTCCTCCTGGCTGCGTAGGTGGATAAACAACAATTTCTATTTTTATTGCAAACAGGATTTGTTCCCTTGCTTGAGGACTAAGATAGAAATCCCACCATCCTTTTAGCTAAAATGTAAATCCAGCTACTATGGCTTTTGCAACCATATCGTCAGCATTGCCTTTGGTCTTGGTAGCATTGACATACAATGTCATATAATGAATGACATTTTTAATTTGATATTCAGATAACCCATCAATATTCCATTCAACTATTGAGGCTCCATCATAAGCCATATAACTGAATGAGGTATCTTCGTACTGCAGGTCAACTGGTGAAGGCCTTGGATAATAAGGGTTTATTGGGATGCTGGAACTCTTTTTAGGATAAGTAATCCTATTAACTTGGCTTGTATTTCCAGCTTCATTAAACATCGTTTCAAGGTTATTAATAAACCTTTCTTCAGATTGCTGAGAATTAGCTTCTAAATTTGATTCTTCATCTGAACTAGATTCAACATCTTTTGGTTTCTTTTCTCTTTAATAAAAGGTGTCAGACTCTTTTCAGGCTCTTGAATCTTCTTCTTGTTTTTTGTCTTAATGCCCATTGATGTGAGTTTTTTGACAAGTTCGTTTACCATTTCAGTAGACTTTTCTCCCTTAGATAGGTTGATATCCAGCTTAGTTGACCCTATTGGTTTGAACAACTCCCTCTTCTCATAAGAAGTGGATGCCTTTGCTGTGTCTTAGAGAGGAATGTACTCTGTTGGCTTTAGAGAAGAGATTTGAGTCTCAATCCTTGTCAACTGCCTGCCTATTGAGTCTAGAGTCAAGTTGGTGAAATTGTTTTGCTGGACTATCTCTTCTAAGCTTCTCTCTCCCTCTCCCCCCATAAAAGGAGAGCTTGTATAATCTCTTTCTTTTTCTCCTTTTATAGCTAATTTTGCTACCGGAGGGTGGATACTTTTGATGCTTTTTCCTTTGGGAGTCCAATAGAGCTTATAAGCTGCATCTAAAGTGTTGAGAAACTTTTGACCGGAGAAATTTGGGAATGGTTTTCTTAACAACATAAAATAATGTTGTAAGAAGTCAGGAAATGACTTAATTCCATCTTTGGCTTGATAAAGCTGATATTGCTTTCTGTATTTCTTTTGTTCTTCTTCAGAGAAATAAATAAGGAACCATTTATTGATCGGAGTTTCTTCTGAAGAGATAATGGCTAAATTTAAGCCAACAATACTTTCTTTGTCATAGTCTATATCAGAAGGAGTTGGACTTTGAGGAGAACTGGAAGGTTCTTCTGTTTTGTACTGATGAAGTCCTACGTCTTTTGATGTCTTTTTTACTCCTGATAAGGAGGGTGACTTTGTAACAGGCTTTGGATGTGAGATCTTTGGAGGAGGCTCTGAATAAGAGCTTCTGGGTGGATTGAAAGAACGAATTGAAGGAGTTCTTGAAAGATTGGAGAAGGACCTTTGGTCAGGTTGTACTCTAACATATTTGCTTCTAGAAAAGGAAATTTCAACATTTCCATCTTTGTCTTCTCGAATCTCTTTATATGGAACTTGATTCCTCTTTCTTTTTAGCTATTTCTTCTTCTGCTATTTATAAAAGTAATACAAATTTTTCTTTTAAATCTGACAATGTTATAAAGACTGTGGAACAGGTAGTACCCATCCATGATGGTTTTAGCTCGTTCAACCTATTATCCAGTGATCTAATGGAGAAACACCGAGAAAAATATCAATTTCTCCATGTCGGTATGGTTTAAGTAGCTCTCAAACCTACTACTCGACTAGGTCTCAACACAGCAGCCATCCTTTGTGTCAGAGACAAAAGACACAACAAGTTTCATAACTCCTTTGTAATATCCCAACCCAATATAGGACATATGTACAGTATACGAGTGAAGATACCCGTTTAGCATTATAATGCGTGGCCAAATTGAAAATGAATTTTTTTTTAAAATATTCAAATGATTTGAAGATAAATGTTTTAAAGTAATAATTTCATATGGAAAATATTTTCCTTTATTGTTATATTTGTATGGATATTCAAAATTATCGAAATTTATAAACTTCCATTTGAATATTGATATTTATTATTATTATTATATTGATATTAATAAGCTAAACTGATATTGATATTTGATATATGATTTATAAATATTGTTATATGAGTATTCAAAATAGTAGAAAATTTGTTCAAATTTAAAATTGATATTTGAAAGGAGATTGATTTATTATATTATTATGTTAATATTTTTAAGAGAATATTTTATTAAATGAATTATTGATTTATTATTTACTAAATTGATAAAATTTTAAATTAATGTAATTGGAATTTTATTATAAAATATAGAAAATTTTTTAATTAATATTTGAAGTTATATATTATAAATTTTATATTATAGTTAATGGATGATATGATGAAATTAATATTTTGGTTAAAATTATTGTTTTAGAATTTATATGATAAATATTATTGTTATTATTATTAAAGTTAGTATATATTTATATATATATAAAAAAAAAAAGAGTCAGTACAGCCCAAAATGGGCAGCAGAAGGATAAATAGAACAGAGGGGAGCATATAGAAACAGAGAAGCAGAGGCAGAGGGCAGAGAGAGAGAGAGAGAGCGCGCGCAAGGGATTGCACGTCGGACAGCCGCCATCTGGCCATTGCCGACCGACACGCACCACACCAGGAGGAAGCACGCCTGCCGCCCCGTCGACCGGTAGAGGGCCGTCGCCTGCAGCCATCGGACGGCTGCGCACGCCCCCTCCAAAGTTTTGCCGGTCGAAATTTCTAGGCCATTTTTTGACGACTTTCCGATCTCCATTTTTAACGAAATTGGTATGGTTGAATTCGTTGTGTTTCCAACTTCGATTTGGTATATTGTTTACTAATTTTAGATAATCTTTTTATTGATCGGAATCTGACGACATCAACGGTTGCCGATGTTGTTTCTACCTGTTTTCCAGCAGACTACGGGAAACGAAAGTTATATTCAGACTCCTCACATCACAAGCTAACTGATGATATCGTCGGATCATGATTTGATCGTCGTAGGAATTTTTCGGCGACCGGATTCTGACGACCTGTGAAACCGACAAATTCGGACAGAAGCTCCGGCTCATTAAACTGAGCCATATGGTATAAATCCCGACTTCTAATTGTGTATGGATAGTGAATTATGATTTTATTTGTAAGAATTTAGGTAAATAGTTTATTGGAATTAAGTGATTAAATGAGATAATTGAATTGAATTAATTGTTATTTATATGATTATGGAGTATTATTAGTGATTAAATGGAAAGATTGAAGTGAAATATTGAGATTAGAATTGATTTAATTGAATTGAATTATTTGGAAGAATGAAGTGAGATGTGGATATTGTATTGATTGAATTGAATTAGTGGTTATTAGCTTGATAATAAGGAATAAAATGGGCGGATGGGATTAGTGTATTGAAGGTCCGGGTTGGACCATTTGATTGTGATATTGTGGATAATTTGAATTTATGGAAATGTTAGTGGAAATTGCTTAATCGATTTTGCTTGAATAATATGAAGATTGAAATGTGAAATTGAAAGAAAGGAGAATCATTCTTTTAAGTGAGTTATTGGAAATAATTAGAGAAATGTTAAGTTTAGTAGTAAGTATAGGTTTAGAATATCTTAACCTTAAGAATGCTAAGTTGTGAATATGATAGAAATGTTAATGACTTAAGCTAAATTAAGTAATGTGATGATAATAAGGAAGTGATTGATATATGATTGAAATACATGTGTAGAGTCTAATAACAAGGGCAAGGATATTGGGTAAAGTGCAAGGAGCACTATTCGTATCAGAGTTAAACGTACATAAAAGCAAAGGAGTCCACGGTGAGTACTTAATAATATAATATACCTTGTTTCATATATTTGAACCTTTATTGTTCCAACCCTAATGGTTGAATTATTTCTATGCCTTGAAAAGTTGAATTGCTCATTGATATTAAACCATCTGTTATAATGCTCCTTGATTTATAGCTAAGCTTGAATTGTATATTGAACATTCTTGATTTCTTGATAAGCTTAAATTGCTTATTGAATATTGAACCTTTGATATGATACTTTCTTGATTATTAAGCCCAAGTGAGTCAAACATTCCTTTATGGCACTTGGCCAAATGAGTCTATATTGTTTTGATCTTATAATATGATCAATGATGAGAACCTAATTGATATTGATATATTATCCATTGAATTATTTCATGGATGGAAAGGAAAAATGTTTTAATGATACTGTGGCAAGCAGAATACCCCTATGATGTGGGGCAATACATCAGCCTTGTCCACAATGGTAATGAACCCATGGATAGGGTAAAGAGTATCCGAACCCTAGCTGGGAAGGGTTTATAGTCCCCAGTACGTACGATCTGATCAGTTGTACGTGTGACTGATATGGGGAGTGAGTAAGGCGTAAGCCGCCACTCGAATGATTATGTTTGTGGGAAACACACCGTTTCCATAAGGGAAATATTCTACTAAAAATGCAATATTTACTGTATATGGAAAACTATTTTATAAGAGTAACTCGTGACCCATTTTACTTCTTTGCTATAAGAAATTATCATTAAACCACCTACCATTTGTTTATTTTATATAGTATTATTTTGTACTCACTGAGCTCTGTCTCATATTTTAGTGGTTTAAACTTTTCAGGTACAGTCAATGAGTTAGCAAAGTAAAAGTCCCAAGTCCATCCTTCGCTTGGAAACTGTTCTATTAAATTCCGGTGTTGTAAGTTAGAGCTCCATGGTTATTGAAAGTTATAAGGTCCATATGTAACATGAATGGTTATTAATGGGTTTAGCATTAATATGTTATAAGATGTTTGTATAATAAGATTTGTATCATAACTGTTATTGTAATGATGAATGAACTATTGAACATTGAGTTAATGACGTGAAATGAAAATTTAAAGGTTTTACAAGTTATATATGTGAATAATATTATAAGTGGAAATGATGGCAGGTAATGGGTAACAAGGAAATGTGATTAGGCTACGATCTTGGGATATGGTTCAATGTAATGAATGTCAATTGATTATGAGTGGAATGGGTTCTACGGGTTTTGGTGCCCTTGTAGCTACCCATGCCCTAGGACCGTCGCCGCTCAAAAAGGTGGGTCGTGACATCCTTATTAGGAGTAGTAGAGTCTATTCTTTGTGATGGCCCTGTTTATTTTTCATGTTATCCTAATTTTACTCTGTCTCTTTTAGATCCACATATCCTTAATGCAATTACTCTGGATATAAAGACAGAAAGATACGACATGCTCCCTGGCTCAGAAAATGTAATCCTTATTTATAGGATTCGCTACAAAGCCATGAAATCAGTTGTCCCTAATTTAAGGGAATCATCAACAAAACTACTTACGCCAAAAGGATCTACAACTCTATTTTTGACAAACTTGTCAAAAGGAAATTTGATGGTGCCTAAGCAGATTGTATGGGATTAGGTAAACTTATACCATAAGGGGAAGCTAGTGCAAGAGTGGGATATTGAAGAGCAATAGAAACAAAATAAATAAAGAAATATGTATGAATTAATCGATGGTCTCAACACAGCAACCATCCTTTGTGTCAAAGACAAAAGACACAACAAGTTTCATGACTCCTTATTAGGAGTAGTAGAGTCTACTCTTTACAATGGCCCTTTTTATTTCTCATGTTATCCAAATTTTACTTTGTCTCTTTTAGATCCACATATCCTTAACGCAATTACCCTGGATATAAAGACAAAAGGATACGACATGCTCTCTGGCTCAAAAACAAGAGTGAGATATTGAAGGGCAATAGAAACAAAATAAACAAAGAAATATGTAAGAATTAATTGATAAATATTATTATAGAAGAGAAATATCTTATAGAGAATTGGGTAGCACACTTGAAGGAAACACTTGAAACAAAAGCACACTCACTCTAAGAAAACAAAGAAAACTTAAATTGCTCGATGCTTACAACTGAATTGCATATGAGCTTATATAGAAGAAAAAAGCTAATCTAATAATTACAAAGTAGGAATGAGCTGGTGAATCTTGCACGATGTCTTCCATTAAGAAATACTTTAGCAAGTGGGAGACAGAATAAAGGAAGCACACTCCATAAAGCAAAAGATAAAGATGCCTGCTTATAAGGCACGCGAAGCATCATGACAAAGCAAGAAAGCCTAAAGATAAGGCTTTAATAAAGTAGCTTGGATGCATTATGATAATAATGTGAACTGATTAGATAAGTCATGACAGCTAGACAAGATGACTCAGTCAAAAGGATTCTGAGCATCTTGAAAGTGGGCTAAGTCTTCTGATATTAGATCATCTTCATCTTCATCAGATTCTCTATCTAGGAGACGATCATGCCTACCTTAGGGCCTAGCCTATCTAGAAGAATAGACTTCTTCATTTTCACTAATTGCTAAGATAAAGCTGTTCTTTAGCTCATATTTAGAGACTGCTCCTAATAGATCTTTGATTAAACTGGTGACCTTTGAAGAAGAAATTTGACTAGGAACTAAATATTTTTTATTCTGAACCTTTCCTAGGATTGATATTTTATAACAATTCTTCCATTTTTCTTGACAAAGGTAATAACCCCTTCAGCTGCATAGATAGAAGAGTTATCAAAAAAGTTAAATTTATTCCACCATTTTATTAGAACTCTCCTAGTTAACCATGGAACCAAGTTATTGGAAACACCAAACTTTGAAGATCTATTGGATTGGATTTGCCAATCCCATCTAACTATCCATGGCATTCGATAGAGGATAGTAAAGAGTAGTCGGTGATTCTCCCTTTTAGGATTCCTTTCAATGAACAGTTCATAAACAAATCTGACTCGGTCTGGAAGGATGATAGGAAAGACACCCCAGTTGTAGAACCAATCAATGAACCATGTTGGGATTTCAAAATTTCCTTCGAGCTGGAATTGAATCCACCAGCTATGTTTCCTTTGCCTGTTCTTATAATATAAAGCTTCAGACCAAGCTTGAATATATTCTAAATAATTAATTGATTTGTAGAATGTTGGAAGATTATAATCCTTGTGAGATAAAGGATTTCCACTCCATTCGTCAAGCGTGATAATTTTCTTTATCACGAATTTGCTATAAATAAAGTCTCTATTTGATCTTTTAGTGGAAGTGATTTCTACAGAACCTATTTCTTTAAGAACTCTCTGATAATAGTCGTAATCCCTTCCTTTGACAGAGAACTTTTCAAGATAAATATTAGCTACCTCAAAAGGCTAGACACGTGCAAAT
>CANTUT010001424.1:212500-225000 GCA_947687605.1 Reutealis trisperma
TCGGTTTCGAGGTTTGTTAACAAGGAGAACATTTGGTTGACTTATATATATATATATATATGTATATATATATTAGTTGATAAGAAGATGAATGACAGTAATTGTCAAAAATATTTTAATAAATTTAAAACTTATTTGAAGTATAGATAAATTGCAATGCACTACAAATTCAAGTAGCTAACCATAGTTTTAAATATACCTTCAAATAAATAGTAACACACTTTAAATAGGATTTCATATAACTAATAAGATATTTTAAATACTTTCTTTAAATAACTAGTAACTTGAAATTCGATTCAAATACAATTTATGAAACACATTTCAAACTTCTTTTATCTAGTAATTATCTTTAAAATCTTTACAATAGATGAGAGAGGATTCTATCCTTTTTTTCTCATCAACATTACAATAATGGCTGCTCTTCTTGCGGAGTATTTGCCATATATCTTGTACTACCTTGTAAAATATCATTCATAAAATAATATGAAATTAGACAATTAGCAAAAATCTGGTTTACAATAGATGGATATGGATTTGATCCATTCATCTTATTAGAATTATAATAATGGCAGAGGCTCTTCTTGTGGAATAATACCATACTTCTTATGCCAGGCTAAGTGGCTAGGATAATACCTCCTCCCAGCTGGAGTCAATACAGTGCACACTGCTCGGTATTCCCCACACTAGATAAGGGGATCTTTGCTTGAAAATTTAAGATTTTAAATAAAAGTAATTTATAAACATATAGCATAAAGTACTACAATAGTTTTCAAGTTTCCATATGAGGGATTTCAATTACTTGAAAACTTTCATATAAGCAATTATAATCTTTCATATGAAAACTTCAATATTTCATAAATAAAAACTTCAATATATACATATTTAGAGGTTAACTAGATTTTAAGAACTTATAAAATAAATTCAACCAAATCATAGTAAAATTAATAATATATCATGTGACTAATATCGATGAACACATGAACTTTTCAAATAATACTGTAACATCTTAGAAATTAGCTTTAGTTAGGTAGTGAATTTTAGAATTTTAATTCGAAGTTGATATTAAGGAATTGCATAAAATTTTTGCATAGCATTTGAATGTATGAAAAGTATAAGAAACCTAAGTAAAACCAAAGAGAAATATAAATTAAACCATAGTGAAACCATATTTATATAAAATTGTAAAAGTACTTAAAATACTATATTTTCTGAAATTTGTTTAGTGAAATTTATAATTTTTAAATAATAATCTAAAGGTGAATAAATACCTTAATTAAAGCTTAGTTAAGTTTAATATTAACATTTAAAAATGTATGGAGAAGGACCAAACTGTAACTTGCAAGGACCAAATTGCATAACTTAAAAAAATTGGGCGACTAAACTGTAATTTGACTAAATTCTGTCCATATAACAGATTTTCCAGAATTTTCTGTACAAAAAAATCAGAATTCTCTCTTTTTCCTTCTCCTTTGGCCGAACCCCCTAGCCCTTTTTCTCCATTTTTCTTCTTTCAATTTTCCTTAGAAAAACTATTACAAATTTATAGCAAATAACCCCTTCCATCATCCAAATCACTTCCCACCAATAATTAAGTGAGAAATAAGCAAGGAATTGAAGAAGTGGAGATTGGAAGAAATTGGCTATTTTAAGAAAAGCAAGGTTAGTCCACTTTTCTTGATTTTAATTCATAGAAATAGATGTTAGTAAGTGGAAAAAATGATTTAGTATGAAAATTATGTGATAAATTAGTGTATTTGGCATGGAAAACATCCTAACTCTTCAAACATACCTCAAATCAAATTGTTGCTAAAGTTTTAAATTCACCTAAAAAGACTTAAGAATAGTTAAATCTAATGCTTAAGGAATGAATTCCAACAATTAGAATCATTGAATTTGAAGAAAAATACATAGGTTGCCTAAAATCATTAATTCTACCTATATGTTCAAAGTCCCACTTCAAGGTTGTTTTCTTCCAATTTTATTGCTTGAATGTGTTAGTTTAGTATCAAATAACTTGGAAATAACCTTAGTTTGAATTATAGAATTCCCCTTGAAAAGGCCATGTTTGTCCGAACCCTAGGAGGCAAAATTTGCCTTTGTTTATGCTTGATTTTTCTCATGATTTTCCATGTTGAAATGACCCCTTTGCTTGGCTTTTAAATCCCAAATGAGTTGTGGAATATATTGTTGGCAATGTGAATTTATGTAGGGAAATTTGGGCTTCTTCCAATTTGCCCCAAAACTCTTCCAAAATATAATCAAAGTTATGCCCACCAAGTGTTCTATAAAATGTTCCAAAGAAAATCCAATGCTTGCTACAAAATTACCAAGAAAATATCTAATATGTAAATTCCATAATATATCATCCCTAAAGTAATAAATAGGTTATGTATGCCTAAATTGCTAATAAACATAAATGTAGCTAAATTAAATTAAAGAATTAAAGAAAACAAATTAAATGTTCAAAACAGAAAAATAAACATAAATCATGCATTTATTGCTATTAGTTTAAGTATTCTCAATAATATTTAGTATTAAAATAATGTATTTTGCTTCTTTAGCTTCTAAGGATCAAGAAAAGGAGGTTGAGGATTAAGGGATAAAGCTTCGGGTTCCATTTTTCATTGGTGAGTGATATATGCATATGTATATATATGTTCACGCCAAAATGAACTTATACCCTTATATGATATTTGCTTGTGAAATGCTCCTGGATGATCTTTTGAATCTGAATTACTCCCTTTTCATTGATTCCTTCTTGCTTTGGAATACCTTATGGCTTACATTGAATTTCTAATTATTCATGGCAATCTTTGAAACCTGTTTGCTTCTTTGTAATTACCTTGTTCGACTTTGTAGCACCTTGTGATATGTTCGAATGACTTTGATTCTTCAAATGAATTTATGTTGTTTAATCCCCTTTCTTTGAATTTAATTTTGAAGTAAACCCTGTGATTTGATTGGATATCAAATGACAGAGCTACTCATCTGATGGAGTAGCATAAATTTTGCATCAGACATTGTGCACAATGAATTATAAACCCGAGCTAGGGAGGGTTAAGCCCCTAGCCATATAGTCTGATCAACTATATGTGGGAAAAGCATGCTACCAAGATAGTAGCCTCTGCTTATTATAAATGTGTGATTAAGTGAATTCTATCATTTGAGAGCCAATGTGATTGTCATCTTTACATTCATACCTTTATTTAAACTATTGCCTCTCTTTGCTCTTTTATCCTTCTATTTTGTATATATATGTATGCGTATATTATTCACTGGGATTTTATCTCATTATTTTAGTGGTTTATAAATTTTCAGGTGGTGAGTAGATTAGTGGTTCCAGCAAAGCTTCTCCCTCTTGCATGGAACCTATAATGTAATATTCGTAATTATTTTGATGGTTGTAAATATTAGAAACTCCATGGTAATGGGTGGTTTAGTATAGTTTAGACTGGGAATTGTAATAAATATTAAATGTATAAATTATATGTAAATTAAATGGATATTAATAAATATCAGAATGTTTATTGTATATCTGTGGATGCTAATTGTTTAACATAATAATCCGGGGTTCTACGGGTTTAGGTGGCTTTAGGCTTACCCAATCCCTAGGACCGTCTATCCCTAGAGTGGGATGTGACAAATACATATAAGATTCTGAACAAACACTTTTAGAACTTATAAAATCATAATGAATATATAATAGGTCTCAATGAACATAAGTGATGAGTTATTAAAGACTTAACATTTAAACTTTTAATCTAATAAACAATAATAATATTCAAACAATTTTAATCTAATAAACAATAATAATATTCAAACAAGTATTTTGGCATGACTTCGTTAATCAAACGAAGTAATCATCAACTTTTAGACATATGGAAATTTTCATGGGGAAAGGTTTAACAATGAATCATTTCAAATTTCAATTTCGCAATAGAAGATAAGATGGTAATTACTCACCTTTCTCACTATATCCTTTTAATTAAGTTCAACCCATCTCACTTTGTACGCAACTCATCTTTCCTTGGCTCAATTGCACCAACACATAAAACCCCAAATCACATATCAACTACGATTCAATCCTTTATTTGTTACTCTTATAATCCATTCATGGAATCTTAATCAATTAATCCTCTATAAATTATTCTTATATATTTCCTATAATTCTAACAAAAATTCAGCAACATTTCCCCTAAAATTAGACTAATCCTCCTGAAAATCAACAAACATATCAATTCAACAGGTATTACAATGCAATTGTCCAGCCTGGACATCTAATATAACAACTAATCCCATTTGCCATCTTATCTTAATATTCAAGCAAAATAATCTAAAAGTTCATATAAAAGTACGAATTCACCGTATATAAAGAAATTCATTAATTATATAATTAATATCTCATATCATACAAATTCGTAAAAAATACTTTAAATTAGTTTAACCATATGATCATATATATTATAATCATATAGTAACTAATGTACATATATTTAAGAAAAATACATAAATAACTTTCTTATTATTTAATGAAACCGATAATAAATCTATATACAATTATTATTAACAAATTCATAAAATTCCTATAGTATTATTTCATGTAATAGTTAACTATATATATTTTTACTAATAATTTACAAGAAAATTCATATAATTTACAAATAATCAACTATGTAATTAAAAGGAAATCATCAATGATTTGGAAACCGTCAATGATTTAATTTCATTTTAAAAATTTTTTATATAATTTAGTAACAATTTTTATCTATCAAATTAACACTAAAAACCACTAAATATAAATAGTTTAACAATTTTTTTCAAATAACTTAACGAAAATGCGTTTTAGGCTCACTGAAATCGAATTCTTGAAATCTAACTTCAGAATTTGTTCGTACGTGTGAAGAATGATCCGTTGGAACATTTTTATTGACCCACGCATGGCCGCTGGAGGTGGCAGGCAGAGGCATGGTTGATGCCATTTTGCTCGCCTCAACGACTAGAACACGGATACATACTTCACTCTCTCTCACTCACTGCTATTTTGCCAAAAAATGGCCAAAAAGCACCAATCTTCCAATTCTTCAATCTCCTTCTCTGGTCATCCTTAACCAACGAGTCATGTATCAAATTGAAATTCTCTTCATAATGAGTTGGTTGGTACCAATTTCGTTGAGTTTGGCCACCGAAAATGGTTAGAATCGCGGCTTGAAGCTCAAGATGCAAGTGAAGGTTTGCCTTAAATGTACGCCATCAACTGTCGTCTCTTCTCACCACTGCTGGCTCCCTTGTGGTTGCCGGAGGTCAAGAAGTGGCTAGGCAGTGGTGGTGCAGTCCACTGTCGGCCGAAGCTCAACCCATCTGCCCTCTCCTCTCCCTCTCGGTCTCTCCTCCCTCTGCTCTCTCTATCCTTGATTCCATTGCTATCTCTTTTTTTTTTCTTTTTCTTTTTTTTTCTTTTTCTATTTATTAACATATACATATATAATTTCTTTTTTCTTATTTTATATACATAAATCCTTAATAATTTATATAATATATTCCATAATTATTTTTCCACTAATATTAATATTATCATCATCTTTATTATTATTATTATTATTATTATTATTATTATTATTATTATTATTATTATTATAATAATAATAATAAACCCAACAAAATTACATTTTCATTTCATATTACTTTCAAAATTAAAAATAATAAATTTATATGAAAATATTTTTTAAATTATATTTTATTTTATTTTTATCACAAGTATCTTTGTCAATAATATTTTTATTTTTTATTTTATACTCATTTTTAAATTAACTATATGATATTAAACCGAAAATCTTTAATACTTAATTTCTTAAAATATTTACATTCCTTAACTTATCGAAAAATAATCATTCTTCTTATTAAAATGGAAATTCATAAACTATGGAAAACTGGTTTGTTACAATTATGAATACTAAATATATTAAAAACATATATAATTATGAGTTGTAACATACAAAATTTAAATTTTTATTTTTCAATTAATACAACTATTATTAATTAATGAGATTTATAACCTAAATTTTATATATATATATATATATATATATATATATATATATATATATATATATATATATATATATATATATATATATATATATATATATATATATATATATATATATATATATATATATACACACACACACACACACACTTTTACTAGTGTTAAAATATTAATAGTAAAATGTATACTTATATTAAAAGAAAATTAAAATATTATTACAAAATGTATCATTAGAATAATAATTTTTAATTAAATATCTTGATGCTTAGTTATATTTATTTATTTTTATATTTATGTAAAATTTCTTTTCAATGCTCCTTAAGTTTTTTAAATATATTAGTGAAATTTATAAAAATATATATATATTAGATAGTATAATATTATAATAAATTAATAATTAAATAAAAATATAAATAAATCAAGCAAACACATGAGCATGAAGGTAGTTTATATATATATATATACAATTGTCACGACCCAAATCCAAAGGCATGTGACCGGCACTAAGACACGAGTGATACACGCGGCGACCAATGCCTATAGTTAGCGAGACAACCAATTAAACGACAAAACTACTATACAACAGGGCTTTTCGCCCTCATGTTAAACAAAACTAACCAAACATCAATTTAAAATAATGTCACACTAGCTAACCAATCTGTAAACCCTTATTTTAGCACCTTCAAAATTAATTCTAAATTCTTCAAAACTGGCCGAGATATTTTTGGCACAATCTGGCGCCTTTCCTATCTTGATCAAATTTTCTATATTAGATAGCATTTTTCTGAAACTGACTGGATCTTTTTACAAACTGACTGTTTAATCATTCTAAAATTAATTTCATGTCTATTATCACTGACTGGTAAAATTTCTGAGCTTTATAACTCTTGAAAAGTGATCCAAAAGTCCCAAAACCTAGCTGAATAGAAAAGGAAATTTGAGCTGGCACGTCCATCGAAGCTATGGGCCGCGCATCGCCCATCTTGTCGGCACCGTTGCTGGAGCCCCTGGTGGTGCTAGCCCTACTGCCCCGCTTCTAATCCCAAAAATACCCCCAACCTGATTTTTCACCCCTGTCTAGCCCTATCACTCATGGTCTTTCCACATATTCATTATCTAAACTACCCTCATCTTCCTTTTCCTATAAAAGGCCCTCCATCCTTCATTCCAAAACACACCAAAAGTTGATATTGATTGCTATCTATCAACTTTTCTTCTTCTTCTCCTTCCATCCACTTTCTAATTAATTTCTTCACCCAAACCAAGTTAATTAATTATTTTAATTAATTAAAAATCTTTTCTTAATCGCTCATAAGTTAATTAATTAATTAATCTTTTTAATTAATTAATTATCTTTTTTTAATTAAATCAAAAATTCTTTTTACTGAACCACTATTTTTATTATTTGATCAATCATTTTAATTAATTAATTTACTCGTCAATCATTTTCTTTAATCATTAATCAAACCAATTACCCGGTCCAATAAAATGGAACTTCGGTCTGGCAAAACACTTTTTCCATCTCATCCACCAAAATCCAAGGTATTTTCATTAATCCATTCTCCAAACCAAAATCATTTTAATCAATTTGTAAACCCCTCCACTTAATCGTGAAATAAACTTCATGGATTTTTATCCCCATTTAATAGGGTATGTAAGCAAGTTTGGAATTTAAATCCAAAGTTCAAATCCAATTTTTTGAATTAAATTTATTTTCCATTTTCTTAAATGTAATTAATTATCTTTTTTTAATGATATTTGTAAGGGAATAAATGGCCTTTCTAGAATCCCATAAGGGTTAGAGAAGGCATCCCATTCTTTATCAATATAATTATTTTAATTAAGGAGTGATCATGTAGTTCCCTTAAATTTTTAAGGATTAGAGGGAACACTTTCTTTGATTTGTGAATGTTTATTGTTTCATCAATCTTCATGCATTCATGCTATCCCATATTCATGCATTTTATCTGTATTTATCATTTTATAAATGTCATTCATGAAATCAAATTTCCACATCAAATTAAACATAAGAGCCAAATTTAAATTATTTAAAATCAAAAATCTAGTCCCCGAACTCAACTTAGCCTGGCTAATGACTTTATCTTTGGGTAAATTAATTGAAAATTAATGAATTAAAGTCAATTGGGTTTTTCCTTAATTTTTCCATTTAAAAATAAATTAGGGTGGCGACTCCCAATAATTATTTTCAAAATCAATCAAATCTGAATCCAAGAGTTCCATTGTGAGTTTAAACCCGAATGAGCATCCCAATTCCCTCCAGTGGATCGGGTTGGTACTTGGGCGAGGTCTCACAGCTGGCAACTCTGCTGGGGCCACCTTTTTAAAATAAAAAGGAAACTAAAGGATTACCATTTAGTTAAGGAAAAAATTTTTCCAAAATAATCTCTATTTGGCTCATCAAGTATAATTTGACTTTCATGCATCACTTCACATAATAAAGGCTCTTTGCCTGACTTTCGTTTTAGGCAAACTTTTGGATGGTGAGTAGTATTGGCTTGACAACTCTCTTTGAGAATATTGGGAGATAGTGAAAGCATTCCACCCTACGATGAATCCCCAATCATTTTGGTAGTGTAATGAGCAATCAGTATTGTTAGACCCACGTGAGGCTCCTTGCGTCATATGTGGTTAGGTATATTGATGTTTTAGTGGGACGAGGACCTGTAATCAAATCACCCTTTCACCCTTATACATATAACTGCCCTAGCCTTTGACCTTAGGTTCCATGTGCATAATTATTGATACTCTTGCATGTTTATGAAACCTCTTTCGGCAAGTATCACGTCATGATCATACATACATAACATGAGAAGCTCAACAATATAAACCTTCAAACACCTCAAAAACCCAAATTAGTGGTCCGTTACCCCAAAACACCTCACACATTCACCATGTCAACATGTAAATCCAGTGACCAACAACATTGAAGGAATCCTTTTCCCGACACACCTTCCCTTTTTTCTTCACAAATTTTGTATTCTTAACCATTTTCTGTTTTCTATTTCAAAGGTACCAATGGCCAATACTTCCAACTCTTTCGACCAAGACGTGATGAGCACCTTTTTTGCCAAACTCCTTAAGAAACAAGAGGAGACTTTCCAAGCCACACTCACTACCACTCTTAAGACCTAAGCTAAAAATTTCACCAATGCTCTTAATGTCCAATCTGCCACCTTTACTAATGCCCTCAACTCCCAATGCTAGTCTATCATCAATGAGGTCAAGGAAATGACTAATGCCACTGTCATTCTCTCTCGTGCTCATGTTGAGCCTGCATCTACCTAAGCCGGGACTAGCCATACCCCTACTTTACTCCTCTCATTATCGATCTCATTGATAATGGGAAAGTACCTAAAACTCCAACATCTCCGATCGTGGACTTAAACAAAACCACTCCCTCTCCCACTACAAATCCTTTTCAAAGTGGAGATTTCTTTAGCTTTCCCAAATCTAAGAAATTGATTGAGAAAATTAAGGTCATGGAGAGAACACTCAAGAACAACAAAAGGCATGAAGATATGATAGATGTTGATTCTCTTATTCTCTTCTTGAATGCAAAATTTCCACCCAAATTCAAGATGCTTATGATGGAAAAATTTAATGGCACAACTTGCCTTAAGACCCACCTCAAAATGTACTTGGGTGCAATGAGACATTTTAGGTGTGGATGATGAGCTCATTGCTTAGTTATTCCAACAATATTTAACTGGAACTGTTGTTAAGTGGTTACTAGATTTCGACTAGAATCACAAGAAGACTTGGGATGACATATGTAATTCATTTGTCAAGTAATACCACTATAACATTGAAGTGGATGTCACCCATCAAGATCTAGAAACCACCAAATAAGGGCAAAGAGAATCCTTCACCTTGTTCCTTACAAGATGGAGGACAAAAGCGGCTCAAATGGTGAACCGTCCATCTAAAGTAGAGCAAATTGACATCATCATTAAGAAGCTCCTCCCCTAATATCAGGCTCATCAGCAAAAGCAATACCTCCCTAGCTTTGAAGGTCTCATTGTCACTGCCACTAAGATCTAGGATTTGATTCAATTAGGACAAGTAAAAGATGAATCCTCTAGTTCGAGGTATCATAAGAACAACAATTACACCAACTCCACTACTAAAAGAGAAGGAGAGGTAAATGTTGTCTCTTATCACTAGCTAATAAGGTTGGAAAGGAGGACTTTTTCTAAGCTAGGCATGCCACACAGCGTCGTTTATAAGAAGGTCTTAGAGGCTAATATGGTTAAGCCCTTAGAACCACGACCTCCTCCAAACCCCTTGCTTAAAGAAAATAATGTAAATGAGATCTGCGACTATCATCAAAGGCTAGGGCATAAAATTGATGCATGCAAGGCTTTGAAGTAAAAATTAAAGACCTCATTGATAGCAGAGACATCATTGCTCCAAGACTTAAAGTTTAGCACCACCATTAATCCTTTTCTAAACTACTCAGCCTACTCGACCATTTCAAGTTTCACCTGATAATTGGCACTTTAAGAAGAGTGCCAGCGCAACTGTGCCCCTATCTAAGTCTTTCAAGTCTATGTCTAAGTCACGTAAAGCATGAGTCTAAGTCTAAGTCTTTTGAGTTTATTTTCTATTAAATTTTTTCTTTGAATTTGAGTCTATTGGGCCTTGTCCTTCTAAGTCTATATTTTGCCTTCTAGGCTTATCTTTTGATGTACTCATGATGGGAATTTCATTAGTAATAAAAAGTTTGAACTTTCTAATTTGCTTTAATTTTTTTTTTTTTTATGATTCATCTTTAAATGGGATATCTTAAAAAAAAGAACAAAAAATGAAAAAAAATAATGAAAAGGCAAAAGGATTAATTATGGCATGAAGAAAAAGAATAAAAAATCACATACATTGAATTTGCATAGCAGTAGTGGAAAAGCTCATGGACTGTTCTATACAAGACATAATAGGAATACTCTAAACATCACAGTTTATAAGATCCTGAGCTATAAAAAGCTTGTCAAGGAGAAGTTGCAGAGAATGAAGGTAGAATGTATTGAAATGTATCATGACCAATTGAATTCCATTAATGAAAAGAGAATTGATGCTTGTACAAAATTCAGTGTAATCAACGGAGACTAACTGAGCACTTCAACTAAAAGGTGAGAGACAAGGGTTCGCAAGAATGAAATCTAATTCTAGGAGAAATCCAAGCCCCTATTCATGATCCAAAAGGAAGTTCAAATTAAACTAAGTTAGACAGTATATGCTCAATAAGATCCTATCCAATAAAGGCACCATCTTTACGGATGTGGACGGAAGCGAATTCTCCCATCCTGATAACCTGGATCAGCTAAAACAATGCATCATCTAAAGATGACATCTGCATTTCATTACTATTTTTTATGCACATGTAATCAAAACTACGTGGACCTGATTCTCCCTAAAAGAAATAACTGACAAAAAAGTGATATAAAGAATACATAGGTAGCCCGACTCGGGTGTGGTCCAAATCATAATAAAATATTTTATTTGCATCGCATTCTCATTTTCTTTATACCTAGTACATCATTTACTTAATTCTTTTACCTAAACAAAACGAAAAAAGAAAAAAGGAAGAAAAGAATGCTTGCTAAGTTGAAAACCAAAAGGGTGGTTTAGGTAGAAATTAAAGCATAAAAGATGTCTCATTTAATGGTGATCAAATATTGCAAGATACAAATCCATCATTATGACAAAAAGGATAGCCTTTTCAATGTCTTCTATAGCTTATCACATTTTGTGTAGTCCTGTTAACCTACAAGTGTTTTGAACAAAAAGCAGAAAAGGTCATGCCTAATGTTATGATCTAGCCAGTCCTCCTCTACTTCCTGAGATGCGTATCTCTCGTATTCTCATCAGAATCAAAGTCTACCACAATCTCCTCAAATGGGCACACCCCTCCTATAGATCTTTATAGTTCCTTTTGCCGCAACAGTAGAGGTACCAAAAAAATTAGAATTGTTCACCACAGCAGTATCAAAAATCCTCTTTTGAGTATCAGTAGTTCTAAAAATATTCAAAAAAATCCTCTTCTGTAATTTAAAAACTGCAATACCCCTTTTTGCCCTAACTATAATAGTCTTTCCCTAAACCTCTAACATAATGTCATCTTATCCTCACTATAGTCATAGTCTCCTTTGTCACTACCATCGCAGTCTGAGTCACTGCTCTAGCCTATGGTGTTACACCTCCCTTAGATCCTAGAGTCTCCTTCTATAATCAAGTCACCCTCTATCTATGCTATAGTCCTCTTGCTACTAGTGGCTCCTCCTACAGTCTCTCCTTTTTCAATTGCATCACCCTTTATTCCCCTCAGCAGGGTAGCTTGGTACTCTTTCTCAACAGGCCAAACTACCTTTATCAACCACATCACACCTCTCTGTGGTCCTACGTGAAATCCCAAAATGAATAGCATGATAACTCCTTA
>CANTUT010001425.1:5000-77500 GCA_947687605.1 Reutealis trisperma
ACCTGACAAGTTTATTACCCAAGGCTTATGTTCGCTATCTAAAGTCAGCCGCTACCTACCATCCGAGGCAAGCCACTATGTCGTCAAAGGCTAGCCATAGCTCACCATCTGAGGCAAGCTGTTGTGCCATCCAAGGCTAGTTGTCACCAAAGTCTGAGGTAAGTTTCTTTTCCCTTTCTTTATTTTATCTATTGTTTCCATCCTTGGGATTTGTGTGTAAAAGCTCCTTGCTTAATTCTTGATTTGCTAAGGTAGTTAATTAGAATTTGACTTAATTAACTCTACTTGGTAATCAATTGGTCAAATCAATCAACTTAACCCTTAATTAAAATATGATAACATGGCTAGGCTAAACTAACCCCTTTTTAAGAAGGGAGAACTGTGTGGGTTCTGATTCACATTCAAAGAGATACACAAGCATGCTTGGTTCAAGCATTGAATCCAATTAAAACTAACTAACTCTCCTCCTATCACCTTCTTCACTTGCTTTTATTTTATTTTCTTTTACTTAGTTATTAGGTTTAGTTTGGGGAATGTGTGACTTTCTTAGAACCCATAAGGACTAGAGGAGGTGTCTCTTAAGTTTGGTATTTTTATTGTAATGTTAGCTTTCTTTTGAACTTTACTTATATATTTACTTTATTGTTTAATGGATGAGTTGAATGATCATGCATATTATAAATTATTCATGCATCTTAGGTTGTTTATGAAATATATTTTAAATCACTCTTATATAAATTGGCCAAACTTATTTTGTTAAATTAAACTGAAAACCTAGTCTCTAGATCCTCTTTGGTTTTGAGGCTAGTGATATTTTTTCCTTTGGATAATAATTGGAGTCAAATGGGTTTTTTCCTTATATTTTTCCAAATAAAAACAAATTAAAGTAGGAACTCTAAGAAATAATTTTCAAATCTATTAAAGATAAGCCCAAGGGCTTTCCCATGAGTTTTTTTTCCTAAATGAGCATTTTGATTCCCTTTAGTGGATTAGACAGGTGATCAGGTGAGGCCTCATAGCTGGCGACTCCATCAAGGAGAATTGTTTTAAAAGAATTAAGCAGACTACTAATTAGTTTAAAAAATATTTTGGCCTTTTAATATGATTGTGACTTTGCATGCATCACTTGCATAGGCTCTTTTCCATTCATCCTAGTTTTAGGAAAATAATGGATAGTGAATTGCATCGAGTGGGTAACCCTCCTTGGGTCTATTTGCCGATAGTAAAATCATCCACCCTATAACAAATCCTTTGATCCTTTCAAAGGTGTAACAAGTATACATATACTATTGGACCCACGCGAGACTCCTTGACTCATATGTAGTTAGGTATATTGCTGCTCTAGTGTGACAGGGACCCAAACTAAGCCACCCTTTCCCTTTCATGTAATGAACCTAGATCCTAACCTTAGGTTATATGTACTATAATTAAAACATTGCATCTTTGCATTCTCATGAAATATTTTCCCTATGCATGTCATGCATTCATAACAAAACATGTATTCATCTCAAGTCTAGGTTGAACCTTGAATTGAAGAAAGGTCAAACATTCTTACCTCCATTTAAACACCTCCCCTATAAATTCTTTCATCTATACCCCATCACATTATCCAATAAACCTTAGACCATCACCTTAAATATTTGACCTAAACACCATTATCCCTTTACTCTAGCCCTTAACCCAAAACCATAAACACTCTCACCTCCATCCAAACACCTTTATGCCTTAACCTTAAACACACTCACTTTTACCCTAATCACCTTCGCCCCCACAAAAGGGAAACCTTTTCTCTTATGATTTGCATGCCTATACCTTCATCACCTTTTCTATTCCATGCTCGTCACTTACCTTATTGCTTTGGTTTAAAGATACTCATGACCAACTCGCTTGACATGGCTTCCCTAACCACACTTGTGACTAGACTTCTTAAGAAGAAAGAAGAGCATTTTCAAGATGTCCTAGTTGCTCAACAAGTTCAACTCAAGGAATGAAGGCAATTCATCATTGAGGAAGTTCAGGCCATGATTAATCATGCCAGCCTTAACCATCCTAACCTAAACCTTATCTTCAGCCAAACCAATCCTAGCCTAAATTTGAGCCAAACCAACCTATATCTAAACTAAGGTGGAGAAATTTTCTCTTATCTGGACACTAGATTGCTTATGGAGAAACTTGAATCTAAGGAGAAAACCATCAAATCCCTAAGCACAGCAGTGACCTAATTGATGTGGATAGTTTGACCTTGTTCCGTGATGTCAAGTTCCTCCTAAATTCAAAATGCTTGAAATTGAGAGATTTGATGGAACCACATGCCTCATAACCCATCTAAAGATATATATAGGGGTAATGAAACCTTTTGGACTTAGCGATGAGCTCCTTACTCAATTATTCTAACAATCACTAACTGGTGCTACTAGGAGATGGTTCCTTTCACTAGACAAATGAAGTAATGGTGGAGCCAAATGTAGCAGAAGCAAGGTGGTGAAATTTCAAACATTTTAAAATTTTACTTCACCCATTTTTGGTCCAAACGTCTATTCAAGCAATTAATTAATTTGTGTGTAAAACACATATACACAGAAAGAAAAAGGAAGAGTAATCATATTACCTCTTGAAGGTTCCTTCTTTCTTTAATAAAGAGCTTCCCAAATGTGAAGCGTCTAGATCATCCATACCTAGCTCACCTTTAAGTTTCTATTTAGTTTCACATAACAAATTAGAACTATCACATGCCATATATCAATACATGAATAGTACATCTATGTAAGCAATAATAAATCCTAACTACCTATGTATGAGATATAGTATCCCTCAAGTCAAAGGACTATATGCACTATTATGACTTAGATGATGAATTGACATGTAGTAAAACTCCATATTATTATCATCTAACGTCACAGTTTGACTATTCATCCTATGAATATCCACATATTTGTATCGACATCATATGTCAAGCAGCATGAGACTCACTGCCTCTATAATCATCCATATCACATATTGATTATAGAAAACAAATAGAGGTGATGGTCTTTTAGAATTAATGATGCCTAGTCATTAATCCTATGACCATGAACATATTTAAAATATTTGTATAAGACTATCTATCTCCTATATTCTCAACACTTGAGAATGGATTCTCTTACAAATGCTTAAGGACTATATTCAGTAATATGAGACCCTTTTCACATTATGAATATATTTATTATGCCATTGGAAATTAATATCTACTATTACATAACTATTATATGGCTCCTAAGGCACATAATGCTATCAATCTTCCACTAGCACTAGAGCCGTTATGCTTAGTATCAGAAACTCATCTTTTTACTATAAAGTTTAACTATTCCTAACTTTTGACTTTAGTCAATGGATTAACCAAATTAATGGTTAACGTTGTTTTCTACAAGGCTAGGATGCCCTATTTCAACAATTGATTTGATAATATCTTAACGCTTTTTGAAATATTATGGATTTCAGTGTGAGACTCGAGTTCCCTTACCATAAACTAAGGCTCCATTATTATCACAACAAAGATATACTTGTGATGTACTAGAGAAACTCTTAAATAGTTCATAACTACTGAATTCAAAATAGGTTTATATTTGCAACATCCTATATAGCAAATTCGACTTCCACAATGAAGTAACATTCTTCATTTATCAAAATTAAATCTTAAATACTTCTTAAGTACTTTAGAATAATTTTGATTATATTTCCAATAATTTAATCCTGGATATGATTAGAATATGTTAGCCATACTACCAACATTCTCGATGTCCAGTTCATTATACAACTCTTGTATAATTTAATTTCTTATAGTCATACTATAAGTAATCCATGTCATACTTTCTTTGGGTATCTAAGGAATCAACCCTCAAAAATTAGATATTGAAATTATAGAAAATAAAACTTTTAGATTTAGCATGTTGAACTTTTTAACATCTTTTCCAAATATTGATTTAGACATATTTAACATTATCTTCAATCTATCTCAATAGATATGAATTAATAAGAATGTAAAATATTTATCTCTAGTTTATATGAAAAAAGTAATGGTTGAACTATTCTACAAATGCAAATATATTAATACTTTTACAAACTAATATGTTATCTATGTACAAAACTTGAAAGTGAGGTGACTCCCACTATCCTTTTGTACATAAAGGATTCATCTTGCGATGACACAACTCATTAAGGTTTACATACTTTGGAATTTTCTTAAGACTCTAATGTAACAACTCACATCCACTCTAGGAGTTTTCATGACCAATTACTTGAATTTAGAGCTATTATGACAAAATGTGTGCTTTTATTAAAATTCATGTGTTATGCGATTAATGAGTATATGGCATACTAGATTAGTTCTAATATGCATAATATGAATTATTATTGTGAAATAAGTAATTTATGTGAAGTGCATATGCATAAAATGATTTATTGCACATAAAGTGAATTTCCATATGCAAAACGATTTTTAAGCATAAAATAATTTTTATGAACATTTTTAAATAAATAATTACGGGGAATTTCAATGAAAATAATAAGAAAAATATTTTATTTTTAATTACCTATAATAAGCCTATAAATTAAATAAAAGGCCCCATTATGTTATTCTTCATAATTGTTATAGAAAATTTCTCTCAAAAATATTCTCTTAACCGAAATTCACAAGATGTTTTTAAACCTTGCGATTTCGCAACCATTTTCGTAAGTTTTTCTCTTATTTCAATTTACTATTTGATTTTTACGAAACTAATCATGAGAAAATTATTTTGGGATATTTATTTACTATTTTCTTTTGATTAAATTCAGCCTAGGTGAACTTTTGAAAGAGAAATCTATTTTTCCACCGAAACATAACCTTTTCTACATGAATCCTCCGCAGGTGAAGCCTAAAACTAAAAGTTTGGAATTTTCATACATAATATTGGGGGGGCTGCCGAATTGAATATTATTGCGTTCTAAATTGATTTTTTTTTTTTGTGATTAGATGAAAAATATCGATTTAAATCATATTTCTGTATATTACTATAACGACCAAAAAAGTACAAAAAGCAAGAAAATTCATGGTTTTCACCCTAAATCCTAAAGTTGGAAAATTTTCAAACATATATATATATATATATATATATATATATATATATATATATATATATATATATATATATATATATATATATATATATATATATATATATATATATGGGTGCCGATTCATATATGTTGATATTATAAAATGATTTTTGATATATTTACATGAAAAATATTGGTTTAAATCAAGTTTTTGCATATTACTGTAATGGTTGGAAAGTACCGAAAATAAGGAAAATTCATGGTTTTCATCCTAAAACTTAAAAATTGGAAATTTCATGTGTATAAAACTCAAGAAGGTGTTGATTCCTATATATTGGTATTCTAAAATGATTTTTGTTATGTTTACATGAAAAATCTTGGTTTAAACCGTATTTTTTTATATTACTACAATGAACTGAAAGTGCAAAAAGTAAGAAAGTTTTAATTTTTTCCTTGATAGGTGTATTCGGCCAATGTGGGGATTTTAATCCCAATGTCCATAGTTTTTATATGATATATTTTAATAATTATTAATATGTATACATGAATGATAAATGATTTAATTGCATGTTGGTTGAAGTATTAACTTTAGACAAGCCTAGAGACAATTTGGCCTACCTAGGGTTACTAACCCTATTCTATGTTATGATTAATATGTGTATGATTAAGTGAAAAGTGAAATAGGTTTTATGATGAGTTAATAGTGAATTGATGATCTTAAATTGACTATGAGATGGATGGTATCATTTGTTCAAAAGAGATAAGCATGACTCTTCAAGGTTACTTATTAAGTTGATATGTATGTAAAGTGTTAAATGTACTAACTTGAACATTAAAAGAAATCGACATTAAGATCATCACAATATATTGTGTTTGACTTTACAAAAGTCATAGTATGAGTTATAATATGATTTCATATGAGCCTAAGAAAGCTAAGTGTCCAAGACTTGAAAGTCAACATGTTATGTGCAAGTGATGAGTGCACTTCTAAGTGTAACTCCAAGTTTATGTGAATATGCATGGGGTAGTTATAGGATAAGATAGCATGATGTTAGGCAAATGCTAAGTATTGAATTGTAATGTATGATAAAGCTTGAGGATTATTAGAAGTTTGAGGGCTATAAGTACTAGGAGCAAAGGAACCACAAGGTGAGTAAAAATTATGTTCATATTTCAAGTATAAGTTATCATGGTATGTGAACCTTTGAAATTCTTGAACCCAAATTCCTTTCTATCCTTAATTATAATTATATGAATTTTTGTTAAGTTGATGTTGCTAAAGGATAATTGGTCCAAAACCATTTTTGAATATCTAATGATAATAAAGAACCTTTGTGATTATTACCCTAACTTATAATCTTTTTGGAAACACACTGTTGTGTATCTTTTGTTCAATAAGCTAAACTTCTATTTCTACCATTTTGCATGTGATTTTATTCTTTAATGCTATTGTTACCTCTCCTTTATGTAATGAGTGGATAAGGTAGCAGCCTTTACTCTATATTTTGTTACGAATGGACAAGGCAACAATCTTCACTCTATATTATGTTACGAGTGGACAAGGCAGCAGTGTTCACTCTATATTATGTTACGAGTGGACAAGGCAGTAGCCTTCACTCTATATTATGTTACAATTGGACAAGGCAGTGACCTTTACTCTATATTATGTTATGAATGGATAAGGCAGTAGCCTTCATTCTGTATTATGTTATGAGTGGACAAGGCAGCAACCTTTACTCTATATTATGTTACAAGTAGGATAAGGCAACAACCTTCACCCTATATGTTATGAGTTATAAGTTTGATTTCTATGAACCTTGTTAAATTATAAACCTTGTTAAATTGCAAACTACGAGTCACGACCTGTGAATTATGAACTATGAGTTATGAGCTATGAGCAATTTCTAAGGAATATGTGTTATTGTATAAGCTATATTGTTTACTCATTGAGATCATCTATCTCACCCCCTTTCTTTATATGGTTCCAGGTGAGCATTAAGGGGAGACAAGGTGATGTCTTAAGCAATCTACTCCACTTAGGGAATTCCTTATCCAAAGTTTATTAGCATGCCATCATATGAAGAGTCTTTTTAGATGCTCTAGGAGTTTCATTTTTTGAATATTATTTTTTTGATAATTTACTTGGAGTCTTAAACATTATTTTCTATGGATTGTATCTAAAAGTATTTTCTTTAAATTATGCTTCTGCTGGTTAAAGTTTTCCTTATTATTAGATAATTAAGTTAATGCATGATGTTTTGGTAAGATGCTATGCAATGTTATTGTATGCCAGAGTGGGTTATACGGGCGTAGGTAACCTTATGTCTACCCATATTCTAGGACCGTCCTATCTCTAAAATCTGGGATGTGACAAAGATGGTATCAAAGCTGTAGTTTTAAGTCTAGTTTAGACTTATCTGATTATTGGGTTGATTAAGTACAATCTTAAAGCATAGGAATTTTCCTATCATGTCACTTGTAGCTATCGCTAGTATTGTTCCCCGAAATCTTAATAAGCTATAGTACTCCTTATTATTGTTTATGTGCCTTACAATTCTTTTATCAGATGACCAAGAAGATTACCCTATTAGAGGACCTCGGCCTAGAGCACCTCGCGTGATGTGCAAGAGGACCTGGCGAGAGATGTTTGAGAAGGCTGTGCCTGTGATCCACCTTAAAAGAGAAGAGAGTCCTAATGAGGAGGACCTTGTGGAGTGTTTTGGTTATACTAAGATTCAGAGTAAGAATTAATGTCTAAGGTCCTTCGTGCATGCTATGAGAAAGGACATGGAATAGATTAAGGCTAGAGATGTTGAATAGATGGGAGACTATACACCCAATGTTTTCCCTGATAAAAGACACAACTAAGACTCCCACTAGTAGTTGGTAACTATTAGCCTAGTGGCATACGACTTATATGATATGAATGATATTATATGACTACTTAGCTATTTGGCTTGGGTTTGATCTTCTATTGCCTAGGAGATGATTGACTTTCAAAATGATAGCAGAGCTCATTATGCTATAGGTTATGTGTTATGTGATTAGGATATATGATACATGCCATGATATGTGATATATGCTAGGTGGTATGTGTCCTGTGATGTGATATTATATGATGGGTGCTCATGTTAAATACATGCTAAGTATGATAATTTGATAGTGGGGTTAAGTGGATTAGAAAGAGAAGTCAACTAAGTTTTGATCCAACTAAGATTAATGATTGATAAGTATAATATTATGAGGTATGAAATGCTTACATGTTATAATGGTTTGATATATGAATTGTATGGAGTTATTAAATGATAATTGTGATTGATGCCATAAGAAGAGAATTGATATTTATTTCATATGAATTGTATGGAGTTATTAAATCTGTAAAAATCAATAAACAACCAATTCAAAATAATTTTCTCATAATTTATTTCATAGAAATCATATCGAAAATTGTTAAGAAAAAAAACTTACGAATACGGGCTAGAAATCGCCAAATTAAAAGGTGTTCTCTTAGTTTTGGTAGAGAAATATTTTGGAAGTATTTTCCTATCAAGATATAGAAAAATAGAGTGATGGCTACTGGAAAGGGAGTGCTGGCCTAATTTTAGGTATTTAAATATAGGGTTTTGGCCAATTTTCACTAATACCCTTGATGAGCTAGGTTAGGAGGATTTTTGGGTAATAAGCTTTTAGTTATTTGGACTTTTTATTTAAATTAGGGGCTGATTATGGGTAATTAAAATAAAAATATTTTTCTTATTATTTTCATTAAAATTTCCCACAAAACATTTATTTAAAAATTATTTTAAAATACTCATAAAGTTAATTTATGCTTAAAAATTGCCTTTTTGCATGAAAATTCATTTTATGAAAAAAAAAATTATTTCATGCTAATGCACTTCAATCATTTATTTCACGATAATAATTCATATTAGGCATATTAAAATTAATTTAACATGCCACATACCCATAAATCACATCATGCATGAATCTTCATAAGGTCACACATTTTGTCATAATAACCCTAAATTCATATAGTTTGTTATGAAAACTCCTGAGGTAGATGTGGGTTGTTACAATATGGCATTAAGCTATTACATTCCATGCCATATTATGCTCAAGCCAATGGTCAAGCCGAATCAATGAACAAGTTAATCAAAGCAAACATCCAATAGATGGTTGATGATAACCTGAGAGTTTGGCTTGATTTATTAAGTGAAACTCTATAGGCTCTTAGAACCACACTAAGAACAACCACATTGAGAATGGCCACAAGGGCAACTCCTTACAAGCTATTGTTTAACCATAGTATGATGATTCCTATAGAATTAACAGTGAAATCCCTGAGGAAGAGACTTCAAGATGAATTCGTAACTAATCAATATAATGAAGCTATGTTAAGGGAATTCAACAACCTTGATTATGATCAACTAGTAGCTTTAGACCAAATTCAAGCTCAAAAGAAAAGAGTGGAATTGGCTTATAATAAAAGAGTTCGATCAAAAGAGTTTAAGGTGGGAGACTTGGTTTGGAAAGTTATATTACCAATAGGTTCAAAGACACCCGAATTGGGTAAGTGGCCTCCAAATTGGGAAGGGCCTTACATGATTAAGGAGATAAAGGGGAATAGAGCATACTAATTATTTGACCAAGATGGTGAATTGCAAGACTGAGCAATCATGTCATATCCCATTTTCAAAGACACGATGGTCCTAGAATATGGGGAGACATAAGTTCACTTATGCCCGTAGAACCCACTTATACATATACAAATTTTGCCTAAGATCATATCAAAACCCCATACATTAACTTAAAAACCTTTTGTAAAAGGAAAAACTTAAGTTGCAGAAGCAAAAAAAAAAAATCTTTAATACAATCTATAAGGAAATAATAATAAAACTCAAAATAAAGTCACCAGTATAATATTCCAAAATAAAGTTCCTATAATAACTCCTGGAGTGTTTAAGGACTCAACTTAGCATGATATTATTATGCCTTTGATAAGAAAATTTCCCAAGCGGAGTAGGTAGCTTGAGCGATCACCTTGCCCCCTCATAATGCTGACTAAGAACAACACAAGGAAGAAGTGATGAGATAGATGATCTTAATGAGTAAACAATAGGACTTATACAATAACACATATCCCTTAGAAAGGGCAGATAGCTCATAACTCATAGTTCATGATTCATAGTTTAGAATTTAGGAAGGTTCACAGAAATCACACTTATAACACATAAACACATAGAGTGAAGGCTATTTCCATAATCACTCGAACACATAGAGTGATGGCTATTGCCATAATTACAAGAACACATAGAGTGAACTCGAACACATAGCCAATGATTACTCGCATCGATATAAGGATTCTGCGTAAAAATCGTCATAGATACCATAGCTAGAGCTAATGGTAATCACTTATAAAAATAACATTGAAGAAATGCAATCATATGTGGCACAATAACAATAGATGTTTAGCTTATCAAACAAAAGATAAATAACAGTGTAGTTCCAAAAAGGATATAAGTTACGACAATAATCATAAAGGTTCTTTATTATAATTAAGTAATCAAAAATGGTTTTGGACCAAATGTCCTTTGGCAACCCAAGCTTACAAAGAAATCATTTAGTCATAATTAAAAGTAGGAAAGAACTGGGGTTTCATGATATCAAAGGTTTACATAACATGATAACTTGTACTTATAACTTAAACATAATGTTTACTCACCTTATCGTTCCTTTGCTCCTATTACTCGTAGCCCTTGAACCTCTAAAACTCCTCAAGCTCTAACATAATATTTAATTCAATACTTAGTATTTATTTAATCATCATGTTATGCTATGTCATACTGCCCCATGCACGTATAACATTCACATACACTTGGAGTTGCACTTAGAATTGCACTCATCACTTACATATAACATGTTGGCTTTTACAATATTGCATACTTTGCCTTTATAGGCCCACATATAATCACATTATAACTCATACAATGACTTTTCTAAAGTCAAACAAAATATGTCATGATCTCAAAATCAATACACTTAGCACTTCCATATCTGTTAACTTAACAATAGCCCTTCAAATGTCATGCCTATCTCTTATGATCAATTCATATAATCAATCCCTTCATCAATTCAAGGTCATTAATTTATTATTAACTCATCATAAAACCTATTTCCATATTACTTAATCACATTCACATATTAATCACAACATAGGGTTAAGATACCCTAAATATACCAAATTGTCTCTAGGCTTGTCTAGAGTCATTCCTTCAACCAACATGCAACTTAACCATTTATCATTCATACATATATGTCAATAATCATTAAAATATATTACATAAAAATTATAGACATTGAGATAAAATTCCTAAGTAGACCGAGTGCCCTATTCAAGGTAAACTTGAATTTTCTTACTTTTTGCACTTTCTATTTATTACAGTAACACGCAAAAACATGGTTTAAACCAAGATTTTTCATGTAATCAAAACAAAAATTATTTTTGGACACTAAACCATAGGAATCAGCATCCATATAGATATATATGCTTGAAAATTTTTCAACTTTATGTTTTAGGATGAAAATCATGCTTCATTCTTGTTTTCGGTACTTTCCGGTCATTAAAGTAATATGTAAACACATGCTTTAAACTATTATTTTGCATCCAATCATGACAAAATCAATTTAGAATATAAAATCATACAAATTAGCAGCCCCTAGGGTTCATACACATGAAAATTTCTAACTTTTAAGTTCTAGGATGAAAATCATGAATTTCCTTGTTTTTTGAAACTTTTCGGTCAATACAGTAATATATAAAAATATGTTTTAAATCAATATTTTTCACCTAAACACAATAAGAATCTACTTAGAACATAAACATGTAAAAATTTCCCCCTCCTCCCGTAATGCATGAAAGTTTTAAATTTTGAGTTTTAGGATTCACCTTTGAAGGATTCACGTAGAAACATTGGTGTCCTCGGTAGAGAAATTAATTTCTCTGTCAAAAATTCACCTAAACTGAATTAAATCAATAGAAATCAATAAATACTCAGTTCAAAATAATTTTCTCATGATTATTTTTATAGAAATCAAATAATAAATTGAAAGGAGAAAAAACTAACGAATATGGTCAAGAAATCACAAGGTTTGAAGGTATTTTGTGCATTTCGGTAGAGAGAATAATTTTGAGAGAATTTTTCTACCAAAATAATGAAATAATAAAATGGAGAGAATTTTTCTACCAAAATAATGAATAATAGAATGGTGGCTGCTGGATACAAGGGCTGGCTGAAATTCACCTTATATATTTAGGGTTTTGGGCAATTTCCAAGATTATCCTTAATGAACTAGGTGAGAAGTGTTTTGATGTAGTGAGCTTTTCAGAATTTGGCTTTTTTATTTATTTTATAGATTGATTATAGGTGATTAAAAATAAAATAATTTTCTTATTATTTTTTTTTAAATTTCCTTGAAATCATTTATTTACCAATACTTTAAAAATGCTTATAAAAATTATTTTATGCTTAAAAATTGCTTTGTGTATGAAAATTCAATTTATGTGAAATAAATATTTTTATACTTATGCATTTCATATAAATCACTTACTTCATCATAATAATTCATATTAGGCATATTAGAGCTAATCTAACATGTCACATACCCATTAATCATATAACACATGAATTTTCACAAAAACACACACTTAGTCCTAATAGTTCTAAATTTAAGCAAATTGGTCATAAAAACTCTTAAGGTGGGTGTGGGTTGTTACAGTCTCTCTCTCCCACCCCCCCCCCCCCCCCCCCCAAAAAAAAAAAAAAAATCATCCTTGAATTTTCAAATCTAACCATACAACACACTCTACTTAACTTCTCCGCCACACTTCTGCTATGCCATTCAAACACAATATCTAACTACAATTAATATATCAAATACAATAAGACACATACTCATAATCTATCAAGAATCACACTGATAAACCTTTAGCTTAAGCTACACCTATGTTAATCTCTTGTTCAAAAAATCTTAAACTAATCCTTAATAATTTTTGTATCCCTTAACCTTAAACAAAAGTAATAGAACCTTTAATTTCACTACAATCAAATATAACCCCAAGCATTTCTTTTCCTTATATCTCTATTATTATTAACATCTATACTAATACCTTAATCAACACTTCCATTTATTATTTATCACTTTAGTCATATAAGAATCCAACAGATAATTCTAAATTAATAACTCCAATTGATATTCAATAATCCTCTTTCCATATTAATAATTATTACTTAATCTATTATAACCTCAATAAATATTTTTGTGTTTAATACCTTGCTAACATTCAATTTCTACACTCCCATCATTGATCAATTAAAACATATTTAATCTTAACAAACATTACTATATATATCATATCCCAAACAAACTTGCATTCTATTAATTTACAATCCCAAATAAACTTTTCATAACTATTTCAGACTTACTCTCTTTCTGTATAATATATACATCATTACCATAACTTAATTACCTAATCCCTCATAATTTTTTTATACCTTTAGCTTGTAATATCATCTCACTTTAGGTTTTCTTGCTATACTTCACATTCCTAATCATTTAATTATCCATATTAAAATAATACACCTTCTAATACCATTACTATTCAATAAAATCTCTATGCAACTCTTATATCTTTCCAAATCTATACCATTCTAGGTTACCTTAATAATAAAAAAAAATTCTTTCCATACCAAAGATCACTACCAAATTTTTTAGTAACCTTAATTGAACATTATTGTATCTAACACCTTAAAACATTTCTCATCTAGGTGACTCAAATCCCTTTCAAGTATATTTAAAACTACTTAATTTTGAAAACTACGTAGCATCATTCTTATCCTTTTACCATCATTACAAGTCCGAGAATACTTATCCTTTTATGTCTCCCCCCTCTTAAAGAAATTCATCCTCAAATTTAAATACTTACTCATACATTTTCAAAACTGGGGATGCTTCTGTCGTATCCCTTCCTCAGCTTCCTAAGTGTACTTATCTATTCCATGATTACGCAAGTAGACCTTAATCATAGGTATCTCCTGTATACACAAATTTCTCCCCATCCTTAGTTCAAAACTCTTCTTGCTTTTCTCTACAGTCAATCCAAGCTCCATACTCATATAGCCGGTCCATTCCTAAGATTACATCAAATTCTAGCACATCAAGTTCTAAATAATTTCATATGAAGTTTTCGTCCATCAATAGCTACCTCATAGTCCTTAAACACACATTTCACTTCCATCACTTCTCCTATAGGAGTTGACACTACTAACAGTTTATTAATTAATTCCTTATCTCTACCGAGACTCTTAGCAAAATATGGAGACACAAACGAATGCATAGCACCATAATCAATCAAGCATCTTGCACTAGAAATTTGAATGGGAATAATACCTTCTTCTTTTAAATCACACTAGATTAATATTCTTCCTTTGACCATACTAGTTATCTACATAAGTGATAAAGAAATCCTTAGCTTTCTTGTTGTTCTAGCCTATAGGGTAGCATCTATGCCACAAATTCGTTAATGTACTTCACTTACTTCCTACCACATACTTATGTATATATAATGTAATTGATTCATTTTTGTGAACCCTCAATTTTACACCCTCATCATCCAACTGCAGCCTTAACACTTGCTGAATTTAAAGTGTTAAGCCTTAGAAATAATCTAGTTAAGCCCTGAGAAATAAACGCGTTTACAAGAAATAATCTGAATTTAATGCGTCAAACCCTTAAAAATAAATGCGTTTACAAGAAAGTCTTAGAGGCTAATATGGTTAAGCCCTTAGACCCATGACCTCCTCCAAACCCCTTGCCTAAGGGTTATAATGCTAATGAGCATTGCAACTTTCATCAAGGGCTGAGGCATAAAACTGATGCATACCAGGTTTTAAAGCATAAAATCCAAGACCTCATTGACAGTGGAGACATCATTGCTCCCAAACCCAAAGTCTAGCACCACCACCTATCCCTTTTTAAACCACCAAGCTCACGCGACCATCTCAAGCTTAATCCAATAACCGGTATTTTGAGAAGAGTGCCAACACTGCAGTAACCCTATCCAAGTTCTTTGAGTCTACGTCAGAGTCTTTTGAGTTTATTTTCTATTAAATTTTTCTTTTTGAGTATGTCAGGTCTTGTCCTTCTAAGTTTGTATTTTGCCTTTTAGGCTTATCCTTTAATATACTCATGATGGGATTGTTATTAGTAATAAAAAGTTTGAACTTTCTTATTTGCTTTAATTTTTTTTGATTCATCTTTAAATAGGACATCTTAAAAAAAAAAGAGAAAAAAAATGAAAAATACAAAAATGAAAAGGCAAAAGGATTAATTAATTATGGCACAAAGGAAAAAAATAAAAAATCACATACATTGCATTTACATAGTAGAAGCTCATGAGTTGTGGGGGATGCTCCAAGCATTACAATTTACAAGATCCTGACCTATAAAAAGCCTGTTGAGGAGAAGCTATAGAGAATGAAGACAAAATAGGAAGATCCTATTTGACAGAGGCACTATCTTCACGAACGTGGACAAAAGTGAATTCCCCCATCCTGACAACCTCGATCAGCTGAAATGATACATTATCCAAAGATGACATCTGCATTTCATTTCTGTTTCTCATGTATATGTAATTAGAACTATGTGGACCTAATTCTCCCTAAAGAAATAATTGACAGAAAAGTGATGTAAGGGATACGTAGGTAGCCCGACTTGAGTGCGGTCTAAATCATAATACAAAATATTTTGTTTGCATCGCATTCTCATTCTCTTTATGCCTAGTACATCATTTACTTAATTCTTTTGCCTAAACAAACAAAAAAAAAAGAAGAAAAGGAAGAATGCTCATTGAGCTAAAAACCTGAAAGGGCAGCTTTGGCAGAAATTAGAGCAAAAATAAAAGATATCTCATTTAATGATGATCAAATCTTGCAAAATACAAGCCCATTATAAGGGATAGCCCTTTCAATGTTGTCTATAACTTGTCCTATTTCGTGTAGTCCTATCAACCTATAATTATTTAAAAAAAAAGGGGGTCATGTCTGAAGTCCTGGTTTAGCCAATCCTCATCTACCTCATAAGATGCAAATCTCTTATGTCCTCATCAGAGTCAAAGTCTCTCACAATCTCCTTTTTTTTGAGTCACTACTGTAACCTGTGGTGTCGCACTTCCAGTAGATCCCCGAGTCTCCTTCAAAGATTGAGTCACCCCTATGTCTATGTTGCAGTCCTCACTCTACCAATGACTTCTCTTGCAGCCCATCTTTCCTCAGCTATGTCAACCTTAGTAGGGCAACCTAGTACTCTTTCTCAATTGGCCAAACCACCTTTATCAACCACCTGTCATACCTCTCTATGGTCTTAAGTGAGATTTCAAAATAAATATCATGATCACTCCTCAGCCAACCAGCACCTGATAGCTCTGGCAATGGGAGCTATGATCTGCACAGACTCTAAGAAGAAAAAAAAAACTAGGGGCACATCCTGAGTCTGCCTCATCTGCCTCAAGATCCTCATCCCCTAGTGGAAAGTTATCAAAACCAAGCTCGATAGGCAAATCACTCGACACCCACAGCCCCTAGTCATTGGCAGTACTAAAAATGTGTCCTCTGGGGGCAAGTTATAAGCAACCATCCTATATGATCTCTAATCATCGATAAAGCATGTGTAGACTGAAAACACAGGCCAGCAAATTTCAAAACTTGAAGCAACCCCTCAATCTCCTTTTAATGCCACAATGGCCAATATCCCATACCAATCCAAGTTGAGTTTCTCAAACTTTGCAAAGTTTCTCAATCCACAAATGCATGTTTATGTGGACACAAAAGTCACATTCACCCTTATGCATCCATGCAATCATTCATTATAGGCATCATCACAAATCATGCATGGCATTAAAGTTAAACAAAAAGTTTATGAATTTTGAAACATGCATGCATCATCTGTGTAATAGCACCTATGCAATCATCTGCAACTGTGCACCATCATACATAAGCTAAGCCAATAGCCTCATCGACATCTGCTAAAGCTGGCCAGTGCTTTCTCAAAACTGACCGACACCTCCTAAAAGCTAACCTATGCTTCTTTTAAGCCAAATGTTACCTTTCCATATCTGATCAATGAAGTGTGACTTCCAAAGTCCCTTTACTCCTGGCAAAGTTCCGTTGAGCTTTCTAAAAGGGCCAACCCCTCACATTCAGAAGCCCAAGTTTCTTTGGCAAAACTAAAATCTTGTTAGAATCTCTTAAGCCAACTCACCATAGGCTAAGGCTCTTCCCTTTATCAAAACATTTTTTAGAATCTGTCCAGCCGACTCGCCATAGGCCAAGGCTTTCCTCCTACTGAGATCTTTTTAGAATCTCTTGAGCTAACTTGCTTAGGCTGAGGCTTTCTTTACTAAAATCTTATCAAAATCTTTTGAGCCGACTCGCCATAAGCTGAGGCCCTTCCTTAGAATCTTGCGAGCTGACTCACCATAGGTCGAGGCTCGCTTTTCACTAAATTATCTTATCCAAAATCATCTTTACCTCTAGCATTAAGGCCAAACAGATTGCCTTGATTGAGATTTACTCAAATCTTCTATAACATTAAGGCCAAACAGATTGCCTTGATTGAGATTTACCCAAATCTTCTATAACATTAAGGCCGGATAGATAGCTTTGATTGAGATTTACCCAAATCTTCTTTACATTAAGGCCGGATAGATAGCCTTAATTGAGATTTACCTAAATCATCTTTACCTCTAACATTAAGGCTAGACAAATAGCCTTGATTGAGATTTACCCTAAACCTTCTTTATCTCCAACTTTAAGGCCAAACATATAGTCTTGATTGAGATTTACCCAAATCTTCTCTAGCATTAAGGCCAATAGATAGCCTTAATTGAGATTTACCCCAAATCATCTTTATCTCTGGCATTAAGGCCAAACAAATAACCTTGATTGAGATTTACCCCAAATCATCTTTACCTCCAATATTAAGGTTGGACAGATAGCCTTGATTGAGATTTACCCTATATCATCTTTATCTCTAACGTTAAGGCCGGACAGATAGCCTTGATTGAAATTTACCAAACTTTCTTTATCTCCAACATTAAGGCCGGACAAATAGCCTTGATTCAAAATTCACCAAATCTTCTCTAGCATTAAGGCCAAACAGATAGCCTTGGTTGAGATTTACTCCAGACCTTCTTTATCTCCAACATTAAGGCCAGACAGATAGCCATGATTGAGATTCACTCTAGACCTTCTTTGTCCTCAACATTAAGGCTAAATAGACAGCCTAAATTAAAATTCACCAAACCTTCTTTATTTTCTAAAGGCCGGACAGATAGCCTTAATTGAAATTCACCAAAACCATTATCACATCCAACGTCAAGGCAGAACCAATAGCCATTCATAAAACCTCATTTATCATAGAGGACATTTTCCTAAAGGATTTGACAAGAACACATAAGCCTAAAGTCTAACATGGCACCTTTTCCCAACGTTCACATTATCAGAATCACCTTTTGTTCAAAGCCAATTCTAATAAGGGGGCAACTGTGAACCCTCAATTTTACACCCTCATTATCTAACTGCAGCTTTAGCACTTGCTGAATTTAACGCATCACACGAAGCCATTATAGTGGTCCCGCTATCTTTAAAAAAAAAAAAGAGCACCACATCAGTTGCAGGCGGCACCGTCGATAGTGCCACCCAGACTGCCAGCCTGCAGTCCCCAAAATACCCCCCAATCTGATTTTTCAGCTTTTTTCTAGCTCTACCCTTTTGGTCTTTTCGCTTTTCCACCTCTTAAACTACCCTCACCCACTTTTCCTATAAATACCCCCCTCCATTTCTCATTTCTCGACATCTCTTGAATTAGTATTGATGGTTATCTACTAATTCCTCTCTTCTTCTCCCTCTAACCACTCTTTAATTAATTAATTAATCTTTTTAATTAATTAATTTTCTCATCCTAACCAAGTTAATTAATCTTTTTAATTAACTAAAAATCCTTTTTTTAAAATCAAAATTAATTACTCAATTAATTGATTAATTAATCTTTTTAATTAATTAATTAATCATTTTTTCTCTAAAATCAAATTAATCCTTTTTTTAATCCACCTCTCATCCAAATTAATTAATTAATCTTTTTAATTAATTAATCTATCTATCCATTGATTATTTCATCACATTAATTAGTTAATTAATCATTTTAATTAATTAATTAATCTTCTAATTCATCTAATCACCCGGTCTCGATAAAACGGAACTTCGGTCTGGTAAAACCCTTCGCCCACCAAAAGTCAAGGCATCAGCCTTTTTCCCTCACTCTCAAAACAACCAAACCAAAATCAATCTGATCAACTCGTAAACCCCTCCACTTAATCGTGGAATGAACTACGTGGGTTTTGATCCCCATTCAATGGGGTACGTAGCCACATTTGGAATTTAAATCCAAACCTCAAATCCAAATCTCAATCAATCCTCTTCCCCTTTTTTTAATTAATTTGTAAATATTTTATTTTCACCATGTATTCATGTTATGCCATATTCATACATTCTCTTTAATATCACCTTATAAATGTCATTTATGAAATCTAATTTTTAAGTCAAATTAAACTTAAGAGCCCAATTTAGATTATTTAAAACCAAAAACCTAGTCCCCGAGCTTAACCTAGTTTAAGACTAGTGATTTTATCCTTGGGTAATTAATTAAAAATAAATGAATTGGAGTCATAATTGGGTTTTTTCTTAATTTTTCCATTTAAAAATAAATTAGGGTGGCGACTCCCAAAAATCATTTTCAAAATCAACCAAATCTAAACCCGAGGGTTCCATCACGAGTCTATACCCGAATAAGCATCCCGGTTCCCTCAAGCGGACCAGCCCGATGCTCGGGTAAGGCCTCATAGTTTCATTCTCTTACTGATCTTTTCTAAATATCATTTCTCTTCTTATGGCATCAGTCAAGATTATCATTTTTAATAACTCCATATAATTCATATATCAAACCATTGCAACATGTAAGTATTTCATACCTTATAACATTATACCTATCAATCATTAATCTAAATTGGATTAAAACTTAGTTAACTTCTCTTTCTAATCCATTTAAGCCTACTATCAAACTATCATACTTAGCATGCATTTTCATGAGTACCCATCATATCATATCACAAGACACATATCACATATCACTTATCACATAGCATATGTCACATAGCATATAGCATGTATCATGTATCATAATCATGTAACATATAACTTATAACATCATGAATTTTCCTATCATATAGAAGTGAATCATATCATAGGCAAAAGAATCAATGCACACTAAGTCACTAAGTAATCAAATAACATCATTTGCATCACAAGAGTCTTATACCCCTAGGCTAATAGTTTTCAACTACTTGCGCACACCTCAACCATGCCCCTTATCCAGATGAATATCAGGTAGTTCCCATGGTCACTTAGGTGAGTAATTGATAAGAGGGCAATCTGCAGAAATGTGACCAAAACCATGACACTTATAGCAGAGTAAATCCTTATTCGGCATGCGACCCATCAAGGACAAGTCCTAGATGGTGAGTAGCCCAAATCTTCAGGTGTACGATCTCCCATCTACTCAGCACCTCTAGTCTTAAGCTGCTTCACATCCTCCCTCAAAGCATGAAATAACAACCTAAGAAATCAATTTTCCTCCCTCAAATCTAAGTGATCACTCTCCAATTTTTGAATCTTAACATAAACCTAATCGCAGTCTAAATACGCCTTGGAGTCCTCTTCTTTAGGCATCTTCTCTTCCTTATGGTGAATCATGAGCATGACATTCTTGAACATCTCTGGCCACATCCTCTTGCATGCCACATGTGGTGCTCTAGGTTGCAGTCCTTAAGCAGGGGTGATCTTCTTGGTCATCTAGTAAAGGAATCATAAGGCACACAAACAAACAATAATAAAGAGTACTATAACTTATTAGGATTTTGCAAAACTATACTATCGATAGACTACAAGTGACAGGAAAATTCCTATGCTCTAAGATTATATTTAACCAACCTAATAAATAGACAAGTCTAAACTAGACTTTAAAAACTATATCTCTGATACCACCTTTGTCACATCCCATTTTCAGAGACATGATAGTTCTAGAACATAAGAAGACATAAGGTCACCCATGCTTGTAGAACCTATTTATACATATACAAATACTGCCTAAAATCATACCAAAATCACATACATTAACTTAAAAACATTTTATAAAGAAAAAACCTTAAGTTGTAGAAGCAAAAACAAATTCTTTTATACAATCCATAAGGAAATAATAATAAAACTCCAAATAAAGTCACCAGCATAATATTCCAAACTAAAGTTCCTATAATAACTCCTAGAGTGTCTAAAGACTCAACATAGTATGGTATTATTATAACTTTGATAAGGAAATTTCCCAAGCAAAGTAGGTAGCTTGAGCGATCACCTTTCCTCCTTATAATGCTCACCTGGAATCACATAAGGAAGAAAGGGTGAGATAAATGATCTTAATGAGTAAACAATAGGGCTTATACAATAACACATATCCTTTGGAATGGGCTCATAACTCATAATTCATAGTTCATGATTCATAATTGCAATTTAGAAAGGTTTGCAGAAATCACACTTATAACATATAACACATAGAGTGAAGGCTATTGCCAAAACCACTCGAACACATAGAGTGAAGGCTATTGCCATAATCACTTAAACATATAGAGTGAAGGCAATTGCTATAATCTCTCAAACACATAACCGATGATTACTCGCATCGATACAAGGATTTTGCATAAAAATGGTTATGGGTACCATAACTAGAGCTAATGGTAAATAACAATAGATGTTTAGCTTACCAAATAAAAGATAAATAACAGTATAGTTCTAGAAAGGATATAAGTTAGGGCAATAATCACAAAGGTTCTTTTTTATAATTGAGTAATCAAAAATGGCTTTGGACCAAATGTCCTTTAGCACCCAAGCTTACAAAGAAATCATTTAGTCATAATTAAAAGTAGGAAAGAACTTGGGTTTCAAGATATCAAAGGTTCACATAACATGATAACTTATACTTGTAACTTGAACATAAGTTTTACTCACCTTGTGGTTCCTTTTCTCCTAGTACTCATACCATTTGAACCTTTAAAACTCGTCAAGCTTCAATATAATATTTAATTCAATACTTATTATTTATTTAATCATCATGTTATCCTATCCTCTACTACCCTATGCACATATAACATTCATATACACTTAGAAGTACACTCATCACTTGCAGATAACATGTTGACTTTTACAATCTTGCATACTTTGCCTTTATAGGCTCAGATGTAATCACATTATAACTCATACCATGACTTTTCTAAAGTCAAACAAAATATGTCATGATCTCAAAATCAATATACTTAACACTTCCATATCTGTTAACTTAACAATAGCCCTTTAAATGTCATGCCTATCTCTTATAATCAATTCATATAATCAATCCCTTTATCAATTCAAGGTCATTAATTCATTATTAACTCATCATAAAACCTATTTCCATATTACTTAATCACATTCACATATTAATCACAACATAGGGTTAAGATACCCTAAGTATATCAAATTGCCTCTAGGCTTATCTAGAGTCATTCCTTCAACCAACATGCAACTTAACCATTTATCATTCATATATATGTCAATAATCATTAAAATACATTACATAAAAATTATAGACATTGGGATAAAAATTCCTAAGTAAGCCAAATACCCTATTCAAGGTAAACTTGAATTTTCTTACTTTTCGCACTTTCTGTTTATTACAGTAATATGCAAAAACATAGTTTAAACCAAGATTTTTTATGTAATCAAAACAAAAATCATTTTAGGATACTAAACCATAGGACTCGGCACCCATATGGATATATATGCATGAAAATGTTCCAACTTTATGTTTTAGGATGAAAACCATGCTTCTATCTTGTTTTTGGTACTTTCTAGTCATTACAATAATATGTAAACACATGCTTTAAACCATTATTTTTCATCCAATCATGACAAAATGAATTTAGAATACAAAATCATACAAATCAGTAGCCTTTAGGGTTCATACACATGAAAATTTTCAACTTTTAAGTTCTATGATGAAAACCATGAATTTCCTTATTTTTTGAAACTTTTTAGTCAATACAGTAATACAAAAATATGTTTTAACTCAATATTTTTCACCTAAACACAGCAAAAATCCACTTAGAACATAAACATGTAAAAATTCTCCCCCCCCCCCCCCAGTGTATGAAAATTTCAAATTTTGAGTTATAGGATTCACCTTTGAAGGATTCATATAGAAAGGTTGGTGTTTTTGGTAGAGAAATTAATTTCTCTTTCAAAAATTCACCTAAAGTGAATTAAATTAGTAGAAATCAATAAATACTCAGTTCAAAATAATTTTCTTATGAATAGTTTCATAGAAATCAAATAATAAATTGAAAAGAGAGAAAAACTAATGAATACGGTTAAGAAATCGCAAGGTTTGAAGGTATTTTGTGCATTTCGGTAGAGAGAATAATTTTGAGAGAATTTTTCTATCAAAATAATGAAATAATATAATGGTGGCTGCTGGATACAAGGGCTGGCCGAAATTCACCTTACATATTTAGGGTTTTGGGCAATTTCCAAGATTACCCTTAATGAACTAGGTGACGAGTGTTTTGGTGTAGTGGGCTTTTTGAAATTTGGCATTTTTATTTATTTTATGGGCTAATTATAGGTGATTAAAAATAAAATATTTTTCTTATTATTTTTTTAAAATTTTCCCCAAAACATTTATTTAAAAATACTTTAAAAATGCTCATAAAAATTATTTTATGCTTAAAATCCCTTTGTGCATGAAAATTCAATTTATGTGAAATAAATATTTTTATGTTTATGCATTTCATATAAATCACTTCATCATAATAATTCATATTAGGCATATTAGAGCTAATCTAACGTACCACATACCCATCAATCATATAACACATGAATTTTCACAAAACACACAATTAGTCCTAATAGTTCTAAATTTAAGCAAATTGGTCATGAAAACTCCTAGGATGGGTGTGGATTGTTACAAATCAATGGCAAATTCTTAAAGTTATATAGGCTATCTCTTTGGGAAGGGTTTGATAGATTATTGTTCAAAAAAGAGTCTCTTATATAATAGCCGAATTTGTTACCAAATTCGGCTTAGAATGAACATAACTTTATAGCCTAGCCTAGTCTATAGGATCACCCTATAATTTTTGTAAATCATTTCAATGGAATGTTTCTAAGTTGAATGTGCAGTTAAGAGTTTGATTTTCCATAATGTTTGTTTTGGCTATAATGGATCTTAAATCAATAATGTGACTGTACACAGAACATGATGAGTGTTACTTTAGCAAAAAGATTCCAAAACATTTACGAATAGGTCATAAAGATATAAACATTGAAGACGAAAATGTATACCATAATTCAAAATTGGCCAAAAGGCTATCCACAACAAAAATAATATATATAAAAAAATAAAATAAAATAAAATTTTAAAGATGTTCATAAACAAACTTCGTTGCCATAATTACAAGATTCTAAAAAGTTGTTCAAAAATTTGAGAGATTTGGTTCTCCTGAGATCATGCTCTGGGATTTTGAGCTATAGTGATTGGACTTCTAATACTATAGCTTGCCAATTCTTGCTAATGCCTTTAAGATTAGATCTTGTTTCTTGAATTAAACCAGCATTAATATCCTTCATACAGTCAACGTCAGTGGTTTAGGCCTCCAGTTTGTGTATTTCTTGCCGAAGTTGGTCGATCTTGTGCAAGATATGCTTTTTCTATTCCAAAAGTTATTTTTATTTTGTGACCATCTCGATGCCCAACTTCTTCATATGCTGAATGGAAATATTAATTTCAACGATTTTCTGAGCAGCATCTTGGTGTTGGTTTAGAATAATTTGGGTTGTCCAATAGTCCTCAACATATGTTTAAAGTTCCCAGAAGAAATCATCAAGGTTGGATTTAGCGCTGACATTGAAATGGTCATGAGTAGCATGCTTGTGAATGAAAGATAACGAGTCAAGCATTATGATGACAGTTTCATCATCCAAAAGTATAGCTAAACCACAATCCTTAAAAGTGGCTAATTTATTAAAGTGCTCTTCAATAGCACAAGCCAAGTTCAACGACTCTTAGATCTGGATGGTATCAGCTTGAGCAGAGGTTTCGATAGAAACAGTAAGCTCAGTGGCAATAGGATCAAAGTTTGAGAAGAAATTAGTCAAGCTATCCAAGTCTTTCTCTTGAAACCAATTGAGTCAATAAAGAACTATTTCACTAAGAAACTATTCAAATTAAATGAAGGGGGGGAGGCTTACCTTGGCTATAGTATTAGGAGGCAGATTGGTGTATAAGACAACTAAAACATCAGTTTCCACATCCTCCTACTGATCTACCTCTAAGTAAGCATGCTTTTTAGCAAGAAGGAGTTCTTGTTTGGTCGAGGGAGGAAGCTCTTTTTAAAATAGGGGCAAAGTGCTTGGTTCAGTGGAAGGAAGATTGGTCAATTAGAAATCCTTCGAACTAGCCAAAGGATTCAATTCTAGACAAACAAAAGTTTTGTTTGGGGAAGGAAGCTTGATTTTTAGTTCCACACCTTTGATCCTATTAGCCTGAAAAGCGAAAATGACATTAGAACTAGTTTAGCATGGAATAATAAGTGGACATCAAATCATAATATATACATTGAGTTAAATCTCTTTTAGGGAGGCTTCTTAGTCTCTAAAGAAGGGAGTTCACTGGGATGAGTTTGAATTTCTTTTGGAATGGCCATTAAGAAAACAAATTCAATTAATAAGAAAATAATTCAGGTATTTATAAAATATAAAATAAGTTATACCTAGTTGAACTAAGGGATGCTTGTTTGTGAGCTTAGGCCATAACAAAATTGTATCTTTCAGCCAATCATCAATATAAGAAAGGCCTAAAGAATTGGTCTTTTTCTTGGTGATTTGTTTGGCTTAACGAGGCTCTAGTTACTCCAAAAGGAGCATTAGGAGTTTTGGGCTAGTTGGGTCAAGGAACCTTTATTTTAACCTACCCTAGACAAACTGTAACTTCTTTGCCTAAGTTTCAACTGTCTTAAAGGAGTTGTTCTTAGGTCAAGATTTCTTGCCTTTGCTTAGCAATCTCTCTCCTTTTTCTTCAAGATTTTTTGTTTGCCTCAATTTGAAGCTTAGCCCATAAGTATTTTACTCGACAATACATTTTGTCTGGTTTAAGGTAGTTGTATTTTATTTCATAAAAATGTTCAAAATTAATGATCTCATTTTGATGCATACCTTTGGTTTCGCCAATTCTGGACCCTGCATGACACAAGAAGAACCAGTGTTAGATGGACAATGGAGGAAGAAGTAATGAAATATAAAACAAAATTTTCATCCACTGGTTTAGACATGTATCTCTAGGTAACACTGGTCCACCACTCAATGCAAAGCTCAGTACAATTACGGTGAATAGGCAGGTCTTCAATTTTGAAGTTAGCCAATCTCTTACTTTGGAGAGCATTGATTTCTAAAATCAAGTCCAAATGAACTAATGGTAAAGTCCTATGGCTGTCATTAGCAGAAAAAGCAGCTGAGAAAGGTAGTCTTAAGTCAGTCCAAACTGTCAAGTGCGTAGATTTAGCTGGTACACTTCAAAGCCACATTTATTGTCTAAAAAGAAATTAAAGTGTAACTTTCGAGTAGTTAAAGCGCTGGCACAAGACTCGACCCATTCCTCTAGTATGAACTCATTAGCTGAAGAAAGGTCTTCATATCCTAACCGAGTCCATTCAGGGCCAAATTCAATTGGACAAAAAGGGCAAAAAAGGTTTGATGATCTATGCTTGGTGGAATAAAAGAATTAGAAAACTTGTTTGAATTCAAGGTTTTTGAAGGTATAATTTTGAACTCATTAGCCATAACTTGAGATAGTACCCAAGTTAGGCAGATGAGCGATGGGAGAGTTCAGGAAAATATGAAAAAAGCCAAAACTAGACCATCCACATTGGTCCATAAATGGTTCCAAAAGACTGGGATGAACCATCACAGAGGAAGGTATGGATGGCTCAGTATATGTGGGCTAGGATGCAAGGGCCAAGGGCTAGTTTTTAGATTAGAAGAGCAATTGCAATTTTTTAAATGCTCTTTCATAACTTTGATTAAGGCAGTGCAAAAAATGAATTCGCATAACCAATATAGCAAAAAGGCAACATGCTTTTGTGTTGAAGGATGAGGGTCAAAAGACCAATTTTTCAAAATGAAATTGTTATAGTTATAATAGGTTTTGCCAAAGTCGATATCAATTTGATCATCCTCGACTTCTAGAGAAGCATCAACGAATTCACCAATCTAAGAGGTTGAACAAAACGGCCAGATAGAGCAGGGTGATTGACATGGCGCCAAAACATAAACAAAAAAAAAATTACTTTGGCTGACCAAAACAGCAAGGAATGTATTAATAGATGTTTTTGAAAAAAAAATTAATTTTTGTGAGTTCTAGAAGTTCCAAGATGCCGAGGTTTTTCCACTGGTCATAAAAAAAAGGGTAAAGTCTATCGAACCAAGAAATGTGATAAGACAGGATGGTCAGCCAAGATCGAGGCATTTTTCTATACATGTAGGAATTTAGAAAAATTTTCAAACTAAACCTAGGGGGAGTATGAGTACCAAAGAAGAATTTTTCAAAGATACATTTGTATTCGGTAAGAATGGGACTGAGCACAAAGTTAGGATTAGAGCCATTTAATACCTTGAGAGAAATGGGTTCATTGAATTCAGCCATCTTTTTCAATGTCTCCTTCAAGCTGCTGACAAATATTTCCTTTCCCTTAGTCTTGGTCCTTCTGGTATATACATAAACCGAAAAAGTTAAAAAAAAAATAAAACATGATTCTAGTTTTGAGAAAAATCAAAAAGGAAATTATGCAAACATTTGAAAGATGAAGGCTTACTTGAAGTTGAACTTGAACATGAATAAAGAATACACTTCAATATTCTAAGGCCAAAATAGAGGGAAAACAGGAAGTAAAAGTTGTAAAAGGAAGCAAAGAGCATAAAAGTGAAAGTTAAAAATTGATTAAGGTCACTATTTTTAACCAAAGAGAGTAGGGATCGAGAAGACACAATGGTTCAATTACCCTAGTAATAGCAATAACTGTATGTAACTGTTGGAAGTTCACAAGCGTGATGATTCAGTTACCCACAATAATTGCATGTAATGGTTGGAAGCCCAACTATTGGAATATGAAAGGTTACTTTTTTGTTAGGTTAATAACTACTAATTTAATTCCTTGGAAGACAAAGAGGTGCAATGATCTAGTAGTATCCTTTTAGATCTCCAAATAGAAGTGGTCAAGCTAAGCTAGCTAGCGAATGAGGTCGAGCAAATTGGCCAAAGATTCTAGGCCAAATCTCACAACATATTCGACCATAAGAAGATGCAATCCTCCATCTTTTATTAAAAATGAAGGGTTACATACACCGGCCCAAAAAAGGTGTGAGGCCCATAAGTCATTAGGTTGAGGCCTTAATAATCTAAAGCCCAAAAGATAATCAGAGACTTGGAAGTCCAGCTGACAAAAAAGCTAAGGGTTTTTTAGGGTTCACTGTTCCCTATAAATACCCTCATTAATATGTATTTGTCCATCACAAACATCAATATAAACAAATTCTTTCAAAATTGATTTATGGTGATCTTTGGTTGATAGCGCAGTTTGGCCTACATACCACCAATACATATTGGTTGATGGCTCTTTGGTAGCCTAAGTACCATATCCCTGAATTGGTTGATTGATGGTACTTCATTACCTATATATTTTTATTTTCAAGTTACTTTTAATGTTTTCAAATCCCATATTTGGTGTTGACAGGACTTTTATGCCCTATATACATCACTTCTAGTTCTTATCTTTATCCTTTTATTCATATTTGTTCTTACTATTCATATAAAAATATCAAAAAAGTAATACCATTTGGTTCTTGTGGGTACTGATTAGTTTTTATTCTTCTGAAAAAGTACCTACTATTTTGTCTTAATTCCATAAAAAGTAATATAAACTTGTTATTTTATTCATCAAATCCAGAAAACTGCAAAAATTATCACATCAATAGTATGATTTTCATATTTAGCTCGTATTGAAATAAGAACCCATTTAAAATAATCTAAAGATATTTGTTGCATTTACATTTTCACTCATCATGAGCATGAATCACTATCCTTCTCTTCCCTATGCATCTTCCTTTTCTCTGCATGCATTTCATTTGTAATATGCTTCAGATTGGAAAAAAAAAAAAAGCAGAGATTGCGAGCTGATTGAAAAGTATTGCTTGTTCTTCTTCATGTGTGGTGATCAACGAAGTTTTTAGTGAGCAAAATCTTTCCAATTACAAGTACCAACAACTCCATTCTATATCGTGCATGAACCATGGTTGTCGACAGTTGCAAGATTTCAACAGCAAGGTGAGTTAAAATTTTTTATGTAGGTGAAATCAATTTGTTATGGGTTATGTTATAATTATTTCTATAGGCATCTATTTATAATCAATTTGTTATAGGTAAGTCCATATTGCAATTATGACCATGGAAATGCCATGTTTAAGATGCATTTTGATATTCTTGGAATGATAGCCAATAAGTAGTAATGTCGAATTTGGAGAAGGGAACAACAAAATTTTCAGACCGAGCCAAATACAACTCGAATTCATAATATGATACAGTACAAAAAGTTTGAATTTTTTCATCTTTTATTTTAGGTTATTAGAGCATTCAAATGATGCACACATGGTGTTCATAATAATGTGTGAATGAGTAATAAAAGAAAATTACTTATTTTTAAGTTAAAAAGTAGCATTCAAAATGTTGAATATGTTTCCTACTAATGATTTATTTGGATTATTTTCATGATTATAACAACCTTAGAATATAGTTTTTATTTCATTGTTTTGTGTTTTTAAGTAACTTTTTTTTAACTAAAAAAAAAAGACCCATTATTTTATTATCATAAATGAATTACTTTAGAGTGGAAACTCTCCTTTGGCTATGTGAACAAACAACAATGTTGTTTTTATCTACTTTCTTCCTTGTGTGACATTTTTTAAATAAATATGAAATTAAAAAAAAATTATTATAATAAATTTATTTTTTATCTTCAACAACATATGGAATATAGTATCTGAATTTACTTTGGATGTGTTTTTTTTTTTCTTCTTCTCCCTAAAAGAAGAAAAAAAGAATTTCGTTAGATGGATGTCAGTATATTGTTGATGAATGCTAGTCCCTAGCGATAGTATACTCTTGACAGATGTCAATAAATAAATGCTGGTGTGTCTGTCTTTATCAGTAGCAATGTAGCATAAGTAGAAATTTCCACTTAGGATCATTAAATCAGGGTGAGAGGAGTATAAATAGAAAATGTGTTAACTAGAAGGAGAGAACATAATATACTTTATTAACAAAGATTTCTCTATATATGTTTCCATCTTATATGTCCAAAGCATCTTAATTTCCTTTCTCTAAATTTGTTTTCTCCATCAATGATAAGATTTAAAAATTTTCAACTAATTTATATTACAAGAAATAAACATAGAATTTAAATTCTTGAATTTTTCAAAATATATAAATACAATTATAAAAATAGAGAAAAAATACATACACAAATTAAAATAATGGAAATTCTGAAGATGCACGCTAGGTATACAAATTTCTTTTTAATAAAAGACCCATGTACTTATTAATCAACTTCTTTTTGAAAAGCAGCTCATGGTATATGCCTTTGCTTTCTTGTTAGTTTTTTATTTATATATACTCCTCTTTTCATCCCTCCGGATAATTAGGTCATCTATACATATGAAACCTTTATTTCTTCATTGGTGTCTTTCTTTAATCATGTAATCATATGATGCACATTATACTCTTTTGGGCTATTAGGTCACACAAAATCCAAAATCTCAAAAACCATTTACTCTAGTTGTAGAGACTTTTTTTTTTTTCATTTTAACTAGTCTCCTTGTAATAGTTCATTTTCTTATATTCTTTGGCAGTAGTCATTAATTCTGTATAGTGTGAAATGACTTTAATTTGCAAAGTCTGATTAGCACGTAGAACTTTTCAACTTAACTATATGTACACTTAATCATTAATTTACACATATAATAATAATTCCAAAGATTAGCTAAGGTAATTTGTGAAAAAATCAAATATAATTAAAAATTGAAAAAAATTATCCAAATAACCTGACTAAATATTTTTTTATCAAATATTAATCATTCGACCTGGCACAACAAATTTAAAATGAAATTAAATATTCATATCAGATCGAATCAATTGATTTCTTCAACACCCCTCATTACATTTATAAAATATAATATTCATTTTGAATTTAACGACAGTGAATTTCATATTTACGTAGGTAATAGTATGGAGTTGTATATATTAAGTATTTTTTGTTAAATAATGTTAAAATTAAAAAAATTCATAAATGTAATCTTTTGGGACCAAGCCACCATCGGCAAACTACATAAACTTAAAACTTATTAGCCCATAACCTGTGTAGGCCATATGACTTATGCTATAAAGTAGTGTTCTTTCCTTAGTACTATAACACTTTCTTTTAATGTTAATTTGCAAAATTTCTATTTTTGTTTGATTCTTCATGCTTAAGCTAAACCTGATCTTCCTCTATGACCTCACTCACATCTTTCATCTAACCAAAATTAATAAACAAATAAATAAATAAAAGACCTCTACTATCATGCCACCAGACACACACACACACCCAAAAAAAAAAAAAGGGTATTCACATATTATTTTTTATCTTCAACAGCATATGGAATACAGTATCTGAATTTACTTTGGATGTGTTTTTTTTTTTTTCATCCTCTCCCTAAAAGAAGGAAAAAAAGAATTTTGTTAGATGGATGTTAGTATATTGTTGATGAATGCCAATCCCTAGCAATAGTATATTCTTGGCAGATGTCAATAAATCTTATTAGGCTTTCTCATAGTGGTATGCACAAACTATGTCATGACATAATGCTGGTGTGTCTGTCTTTATCAGTAGCAATGTAGCATAAGTAGAAATTTCCACTTAGGATCACTAAATCAGGGTGAGGGGAGTATAAATAGAAAATGTGTTGACTAGCAGGAGAGAACATAATAACTTGCTAGCACATTAAATATAAATTTTTGTGGTGTTAATATGAGTACACTTGATTTGCCAAAATAGATAATGGATTCGAAACTTATTTTATGATTGAGCTATGGCCTGGGTCATTGAATGATGGACCTCTCTAATATATTTCAAATTTTCATGATTGAAAATTTTTCTGATCTGCCATTTCATTATTGTCTTGTGATTTGGCATTTCATTATTGTCTTTCTTATAAGAATTTTCCAGAATATATTATATTCTAGATTGGAATATTGAGAACATGAGCAACATATGTAAAATGAGAATAAATTGCTTTGTATTTGGTAAGCTAGAAAAAAAAGAAGATATATACATAAAGATCATAGCCATATAGCTTTTGCTTTATTGAAGATAGCTTTGGTGAAGAAAATTAAAATTACAAAACTTGATAAAATGGGAAACTATGAACCTATAAAGAAGTCTTCCAGGCCTTACTTTATTAGCCTTATTTTATCTTCTCTCTTTTTTTACAAAGCCAGATTTGGCAAATGTTATAAGCTTTGATAACTTGAGGGCATGTAATTAGAAGGCACTATTCCTTCCTTTTTTGAAAAGAATTTCCAGAAATATTTCCCATCCTATTCTAGCATGATATATAATTATTTAGATTAAGCTCTAAAGGAACAATTTTCTTTGATTAACACAAACTTTCCCCTTTTTAATTTCTTCCTGTGTCAATCAATCTAAGTTCTTGAAGCCATGAACGTGGAACTTCCTATTGTGGAATTGCTCACCTATTTGTGGAAATGCTCCACAGACATGGTGCTTATATTTATTTTGAAGATAGAACTAGAGACTCTAAAAATAGAGATGGAAAAACTATAGTGACTAAAAAACCTTATCCAGAGAAGAGGGGAGATTGCTGAAAGAGAAAATGAGCTAGTAAACATAGTGGAAGATGAACCAAACCCCCCCCCCCCTCTTAATCAAAAGAAAAGCATTATGCAATTGAGGTCTTAAGGAAGTCTATATTCTTGACAGATGTCAATAAATCTTGTTGGCCTTTCTCATAGTGGTATGCACAAACTATGTCATGAAGTTATCTTGGTGTGTTTGTCTTTATCAGTAGCAATGTAGCATAAGTAGAAATTTTCACTTAGGATCACTAAATCAGGGTGAGGGGAGTATAAATAGAAAATGTGTTGACCAGAAGGAGAGAACATAATAATTTGCTAGCACATTAAATATAGATTTCTGTGATGTTAATCTGAGTACACTTTATTTCCCAAAATAGATAATGGATACATAACTTATTTTATGATTGAGCTATAGCTTAGGTCATTGAATGATGGACCTCTCTAATATATTTCAAATTTTCATGATTGAAAATTCTTCTGATCTGCCATTTCATTATTGTCCTATGATCTGGCATTTCATTATTGTCTTTCTATTACTCTATTGATTCTAAGTTGTTCAGCATATGCTCATACAAGTTTTATGTTTTTTAAGATTCGAGGTAAATTTGGTGACTTCTTAATGGGTGCCATTACTGTTTTTCAAGGTATGTGTGTTTTTGGGGGTCTCATACTGGCATTCTCCTTTCCATATTCATTGAACATAGGAAATTACTTAACTTGTGAATACTATTTAGATTGCCTTTATATGAACATATTATCTAAGACTAGGATCACAAAATATAAAATAATTTAATTTCTGTAAGATCTATGATGTGTTGAAAATAATCCTATGTTTATCATCTCCTTTTTAGATAAAAAAAGAGGTTCCTTTTTTTTCCCCTTAATGTGAGTTGTTGTTTTCTACTTACTTGTTATGATTTTTTCTTCTTCATGTTGGCAATTTCACTTCTAACTGCTTTTCTTATACTCATTTTTTTAAATAGAGGACTATAAAGTGTATTAGTCATTAATTGGAGGACAATGAGTGAAATTAACCCCTCATGTTTACTATTGCTTTATGAACACATCTAGTAAATGGATGAGTGTGCATGCACATGAATTATATTATTTCTAATGTCCAATCAATTAATTTAATTGGAATAATGAGTAAAAAAATAGCTTTGTCTAAAAATAATTTATGCCTTCAAGAATAAATACTAGTTATTTGAACTTTGTCAATGAGAGAACTATAATTAAATGGTAATTTATAATTAGTACAATATTAGCATGAAATTGAGCAAATTTCTCATCTAATCTTATTACCTTGTAAAAGAATTTTTTTTCCATAATATTATATAGATCAGTCTTTAGTATGAAGGCCTGCGATTATAAGATTAGTGAAAAATAAAAGTGTGTCTACCAAATATATATTCTATCAAGTATTGCAATGTTAAAAACTATTTTATATTTGAAATTTTATATAAGTTAGTTGTTACCCAACTCTTTTATTTTATGTAGTTTAATGTTAAAGTTTTCTTACTTACTCAAATATAGAAGATGTATTTTATTGTCCATTAGTATTTAGTAATTGTTTTCACATGATTCCTCTCGTCAGATGATCATGGTCTAGGTCTTTGAATAATATCTAATTCATCATTCCATGGACTTCCCTATATCTTTCTAATTAAGTTGCTGAGGTGGTGACTGGATTTGTTGTTGGTAGCCTTAAAGACTTGTTAAGTGCAGTGAATGGCCCTAATATAGAGTGAGGGACAGTAAGAGGTATTTAATTTTCTTAGATATTCATTTGTGCATTGACAATACATTCTTTATGATATATAGAGATAATATTACACTTGAAATATTGGTGAACTACCAGATGCCACAGAGCTAGGTTATGACCGTGAGTTTATATTTTTATTTTACAACTTGTTTGTAAAGTTAATAAATTATAAAAACCAAAACTCCCAAACAAATCATGAAAGCAAAGTTATTTCACAGCAATAGTAGTTTATCACTGCAGTTTCTGTTGTTTTATTACTTTAATATATTCTCATCTTCACAAGAGGTGGATGACACAAAATTTAATTTTATTAGACATTTCCTCATAAACCTTGTAAGCAACATACTTTCATGGTATAATATACTGTTTGTTCATGACGCTATACTTTTTATTTGTTAATTGTTAATATTAATAGGGTTTATATCCCAAAAAGGTACAATACATAATGTAGTAGGAGAAATCCAAGTGCAAAGGATTATAAATAGACTTATTGTCTAAGAAAAACACCCTTACACAAAGGTTTTAAATAGTGGGCTTATATCCTCATAAAATACTGGCCCAAAGACCAGAGAAAATATGCTTATACCCTTGTACTACATCCTCCCTACCAAGACCACCTTTTGCCCAAAGAAGGGAAATCTACTCCAAGCGTGACCGTGCTTTCACTATGATGATGCCCAGGAAGGCTTTTGAAATATTCGCTTGCGGGTTCCCCTTCTATACTTTCCTCTTATTTTATTGGAATTTTGGAATTTTGATGCTTGATTTCCCATGTCTTAGGGTTTTCAATAATAGCTTATGCATTTGGCTTGCTACTCATTTGCAATGATGTAAATCACTCTTATTTTATGTAAAGGGAAGGGGGGGAAAATGCTTCCCAAACAGAATCATCTATGAGAATAAGCTTCCCAATAGAAACATCTATGAGGATAAGCTTCCCAAACAGAAACATCTATGAGAATAAGTGTGATTATTATATTAAATGGTTATATAATTCTCTTTTTTAGAAGAATCCATAGTGATATAACTCCCTCTTTTCAATAATTATTATCATTTCTTAGCTGTAGAAATGGGGAAAAACCTATAAAAATGCAATTTCCTAATATGAGGACTCTATTTTATTTTCGTAAAGTTGTCGTTTTAAAACATTATTGTCCATCAAAGTTATCTATCATCATATATTGTCATTTATCTAGTTTTTAACTGCTTGTGAATGATGACCAACTTTCTTTAGACTTGAAATGCCAATAACAGCATATAAATCTATTTAGTTTTTATTTCTTTCCCTTTAAATTATTTTTGTAACTTGTTGTGTTGGGCTCTGCAACTTGTGAGATATAATGCTTGAACTTATTTGGCTAATGGAATTTGTTAAAAAAAAAAATAAAAGATGAAAACTTCTAATAACAATATGTAAAACTATAGTACTTGTCATCCTCATAATTTTTTTTTTTACATCAAAAATTTCTCTGACGAATAACCTATTGTTATTTTGTGTATTTAAGCTAGCCAATAATATCCAGTTAACATAAAAATATGGTCCATCCCAATAAGAGGAGAAAAAATGCGACTTCAACTACCCAACATAAAGTGGGAGGTAAAAAAGGCAATAATGTTATTGATCATGCAACCGATGATGATGTATTATCTAATTCATATATAGGAGTCAGTCATGGTTAGCCTGATACTAGGAAAAGGGTAAGTAATATTTTAATTGTTACATGTGTTTTGCAATTTTTATGATAAATGAATTTTATGTGTATATATGAATAATTGATGATATTGTATTTGGTCAGAATTTCCATTTTATTTATTTTTCCCAATTTACAATAGAAAAATTCAGTTATTTTCTTCACATTTTATTCTAGTTGCAAGTTAATTTTTACTTATTATTTAAATTTTTTTGCCAAATGTATATTTAATATTTTGTTATATCGAATCACTATTTAACATATTAAAAGTAATATTGTTTTATTTTTTTCCCTAATTACATTTTATATCAGAGTCCAACTATAAGGGGTGGCCTATCGATTTTTGCTGATATGGTTGAGAAATTGATGATACATCATAAGCAGTGGATTTTTGACGTTGGATTCAGTGAGCTTTTGCATGTGCTAAAGCTCAGATGTGATCATAGATTCTTCATTTGGTTAATGGAGAAGTAAGATCCACAAATAAATAATCTAAAAATACGAGATGATCTCATTGTTAGAATTATAGATGGGATTATTGGGTGGATACTTAGACTCCCATCGATGTATGATGCAGATCCACCACCAAAGAAGGGCAATCAAGAGCTTCATCATGCACTCCTTGCGGATTACGGGTGAGTGAAGAATCTCCACGCTAAGTTAGTATTACAAAAGATGATTTGTGCTATTGATAAAGAAACATTTCAACATCACTTCTTACTATTCATGCTTGGAGTTCTACTATGCCAACATTAGAGCATATTTTTTAGTCTGAAGCATTTAGTTACCATCTCTAATGTCGAGAGAGCCCTATATTACAATTGGGGTTCCTATGTGCTTGATTGGTTGAACAGTAGTGTTAGAAGCTATAAGTAATCTACTAGTCGAAGTGGAACTTCGAGTGGAATGGGTGGCTGTTTGCTAGTACTTGCGATATGCATCCTATAACTAGATTAATATACTTTATTGTCTTATTTAAGTTGAATTTTATATATGTATTTTTTCAAAATTGCATTAAACATTGCTGTAATTTATTGTATGTATATATATTATTGTATGTATACACACACACACACACACACATACGTTCAGAGTATACTTACACTATTTTTTAATTATATTTTTTTAGGTATTAATTTGGCTATACTTGTACATGTGTTCAGTTGATATACCTAGATCATATCGATATAGGTAGACCAATTAAGTGGACTTCAGCCCGTGAATTACAGTATGGGATGATGACAATTTCCACTTAGCCATTAAGAGAGATACCAGGGTTGATGGCACATATGGACATAGCCAGGTAACATTACTCATTTCTTGTGTCACCTTCACTCTTTTATTGATAATAAATATTAAATATGTAAGTTTATAATATTAATTGCGTATGTTTATAATAATCTACAATTTAAACTAATTTTTGTAATTCTAATGACAAGACTTAGGTCATTCAATATGGCAAGCCCCATCCAGTGCTTACAGCATGCGCAGATTGGGAGGATGTTAGGATTTCTTGTTTGCATAATCTACAAAAGGAGGTTAGTAAATATTTACTTGTCACATAAGAAAAATATAAATTTTATTTATTTAGTTTGGTCACCATTGTACCCTTAATGTTTGATATAGAACTTAAATTTTTATTTTTTAATTATACCAATTACATACCCATTTTTAATGTTGATTTGATTATTATAATGTGTGTAGTTAGTGAATAAAGGTGATACCTAAGGTGGAAGTTATCCATCAACTTCCACTAGAAGATGGAGCAAAAATCAAAATGTAGGTTGCAATGCATCTACACAAGACAGCTTACAAGACACTTATGATGAAGGTAATCAATCAAATCATTGATGTGCACATGAAGATGATTGTGATGGGATGTAGATATTGCTATGGGTTCATATCATGTTGGTTCCCCTTGTGCTGATGATAGTATTGATGTTTTACAGGCTGCTGGATGCATTAATAAAGAAGCTTATGCTTCATATGTTGATGAGGAAATGGTTACAATTTCAAAAGATCACTTTGGGAAATATGTACATCACGGTAATTATTCTCCACTATCATTTTCCCTATATATTTCCATCGTTTATTACTTTGCCAATAATATATTTATGCTCATAGTGTTCCTACACTTACACAATTTTTTAGTAAAAAATTAAAAAAATAAAATAAAATCCGGTGATGAAAATGACACTATCCAATTTGTACATCAAGAATAACAATATATCAACATTGATTTTATTATGATCTTCCTTGTATTGTATAAGTCATATAGTGATATAGATACTATCTTATCCATAATGTAGCTTCTACTGCACATGAGGGAGATGGAGAAATGCTTTCTTCTAGAAAGAACTATGATCGCTGGTGATGAAGGTATATTTGGCCATGTAGTTTTAGCCCTAAGAAAATGTAAACAACAAATATATATTTATATCATCTACCACACATAATATATATGAGGTACTGTGTATTTATGTATACCCAAATGTTACAATAAGGTTTTGATGCTAATTCAATAACAATTTTTTTATTGCATTTATTCAAGTGAATGCAATCTTATTCCATCCAATTGTCACATCCCGCTCTAGGGATGGACAGTCCTAGGGATTGGGTAAGCCTAAAGCCACCTAAACCCGTAGAACCCCATATTATTATGATAAACAAATAGCATCCACAAAAGATACAATAAACATTCTGATATTCAACAATATTCATTTAATTACATATAATTTATACATTGAATATTTATTACAATTCCCAGTCTAAACTATACTAAACCACCAAGTACCATGGAGTTTCTAATATTTACAACCATCAAAATAAATATGAATATTACATGATAGGTTCCACGCAGGAGGGAGAAGTTTTGCTAGAACCACTGGTCAACTCACCACCTGAAAATTTATAAACCACTAAAATGATGAGATAAAATCCTAGTGAACAATATATGCATACATACATATACATATAGAAAAATAAAAGAGCAAGAGAAGCAATAGTTTAAATAAAGGCATGAAAGTGAGGGTGACAATCATATTGGCTCTCAAATGACAGACTTCACTTAATCACGCATTTAAATAAGCAGAGGCTACTATCTTGGTAGCTTGCCTTTCCCACATATAGTTGATCAGACTATATGGCTAGGGGCTTAACCCTCCCTAGCTCGGGTTCATAATTCATTGTGCACAATGTCTGATGCAAAATTTATGCTACTCCATCAGATGAGTAGCTCTGTCATTTGATATCCAATCAAATCACAAGGTTTACTCAATAATTAAATTCAAAGAAAGGGGATTAAGCAACATAAGTTCACTTAAAGAATCAAAGTCATTCGAACATCTCACAAGGTGATACAAAGTCGAACAATGTAATTACAAAGAGGCAAAACAAGTTTCAAAAGTTTGCCATGAACAATTAGAAATTCAATGTAAGCAATAAAGTATTCCAAAGCAAGAAGGAATCAATGGAAAGGAAGTAATTCAGATTTCAAAGGATCATCAAGGAGCATTAACAAGCAAATATCATATAAGGATATAAGTTCATTTTGGTATAAACATATATATACATATGCATATATTACTCACCAATGAAAAATGGAACCTGAAGCTTTATTCCTTAATCCTCAACCTCCTTTTCTTGATCCTTAGAAGCTAAAGAAGCAAAATACATTGTTTTAATACTAAACATTATTGAGAATACTTAAACTAATATTATAAAATGCATGATTTATGTTTATTTTTTATTTCAAGCATTTAATTTGTTTTCTTTAATTCTTTAGTTTAATTTAACTACATTTATGTTTATTAGCAATTTAAGCATACATAACCTATTTATTACTTTAGGGATGATATATTATGGAATTTACATATTAGGTATTTTCTTGGCAATTTTGTAGCAAGCATGGGATTTTCTTTGGGACATTTTATGGAACACTTGGTGGGCATGACTTTGGTTACATTTTGGAAGAGTTTTGGGGCAAATTGGAAGAAGCCCAAATTGCCCTACATAAATTCACATTGCCAACAATATATTGCACAACTCATTGGGAATTTAAAGGCCAAGCAAAGGGTTCATTCCAACATGGAAAATCACGAAAAAATTCAAGCATGAACAAAGGCAATTTTACCTCCTAGGGTTCGGCCAAACATGGCTTCATCAAGGGGGATTCTATAATTCAAACTAAGGTTATTTCCATGTTATTTGATGCTAAGCTAACACATTTAAGCAATAAAATTGGAAGAACACAACCTTGAAGTGGAACTTTGAATATAAAGGTAGAATTGATGATTTTAAGCAACCTATGTATTTTTCTTTAAATTTAATGATTCCAATTGTTGGAATCCATTCCTTAAGCATTAGATTTAACTATTCTTAAGTCCTTTTAGGTGAATTTAAAGTTTTAGCAACAATTTGATTTAAGGTGTATTTGAAGAGTTAGGAAGTTTTTCATGCCAAATACACTAATTTATCACATAAATTTCATACTAAATCATCTTTTCCACTTACTAACATCTATCTCTATGAATTAAAATCAAGAAAAGTGGACTAACCTTGCTTTTCTTAAAATGGCAAATTTCTTCCAATCTCCACTTTTTCAACTTCTTGTTTATTTCTTAATTAATTCTTGGTGGGAAGTAATTTGAATGATGAAAGGAGGTCATTTGCTATAAGTATGCAATGGTTTTTCTAGAAAAAATTGAAAGAAAAAAAATGGAGAAGAGCGGTTAGAAGAATTTGGCCAAGAGGAGAAAAAAGAAGAGAAAAATTCTGATTTTTGTACATAAAATTCTGGAAAAAATCTGTTATATGGGCAGAATTTAGCCAAATTACAGTTTAGTCTTCTAATTTTTTAAGTTATGCAATTTGGTCCTTGCAAATTTATAGTTTGGTCCTTCTCCATACATTTTTAAATGTTAATATTAAACTTAACTAAGCTTTAATTAAGGTATATATTCACTTTTAGATTATTATTCAAAGATTATAAATTTCACTAAACAAATTTCAGAAAATATAGTACTTTAAGTACTTCTACAATTTGGTATATATGTGGTTTCACTATGGTTTCATTTATATTTCTCTTTGGTTTCACTTAGGTTTCTTATACTTTTCATATGTTCAAATGCTATACAAAAATTTTATGCAATTCCTTAATATCAACTTCAAATTAAAATTCTAAAATTCACTACCTAACTAAAGCTAATTCCTAGGATGTTACACCAATCATATTACAATTACTACAGAAAGGTGTGTAACTTATTTAATTTAATACTTCTACTTTTCATACATTGACCATGTTCATTCAACCTAATTTGTATTGCTATTTCCATATACATCTGAATGTACACTTGTTCATTAATTTACATTATGCATTTGTCACATTTGTTCATGAATTTAATTTCAAATTTGGTTGGTCCATTATATCAGTCATTCACCGAAAGTTTACAGGCATAAGAAAGAAAACAATAGGCCACGATGACAAACAAGACAGAGTACTCGAATAACTTTCATATTTGTCAAACCTGCATCATCTACTCTTAAGTTAAATAATGTCCAAATTGACCAAAAGCTATTGATTGGGTTCGTAAGAGTTCACAAAAGGATGAGCAAGTTTCTCATTCACATTAAACTTGTTGTTCAAATTGAATTGTAATAAAATGCATTGAATGGATTTGCCTGAAAAGGAATAATAGTATTATCCTAATTCATTAATCTACTCTATTTCAAGACATATTGTTTTCTTATGAAGGGTTGTTTCTTGACCCGAACTGAATTGAAGAGCTTGCTCGGTGCACGATATAAAGTTTCAAATCATGATAGTTATTTTATTACTCATCATATTCATGTTTTTTTTTCTTAAAATTCTGATATAGATAACCTGAAGATAGTCTAACTATTTTAATTTTAACAAAAAATAAAATAATTTTATTTATTTCTATATGTATTGATTTCAATTGTTCCACTTACCTTCTAGATTGTGCATGAAGTTGCAAAGTTTTTAACTGTGGATGGCTTCAATCAGACCCCACCTATTAGGCAATATGTAATCAATCCACATTTCATGGTAAGTAATATAAAAGTTTAAAGTTATAATCCATATCCATTATTTAATTACATAAAGTACCTTTGCATTGGTGTATATCAGTACGTATGTGTTTTTAATCTCGATATTCTAATGGCAATCAGATAAGATTGCTAAATAACAACCTTTCTCCAATTTTGTCTGATGGGGACGTTGAAGTTGTGAAGAGCATAGTGGCTAAATTAGATGCCTTAAACCAACATACAGGTGATGACATATGAGACTGCAGTATTGTATGTCTCACCATCTATCGATGTACTATTTTTTTAACTTAATTTTCACCTATGTGATACTCATGAATCATGTCTGACACATACCACTTCGGGATGACATCAAATAAACATAATAGTAATGATTCTTTTTTGTTTTCCAACCTTATCAAATATGAAGTACAATTTATTAAGAAATATATATATTTAATGTTTACACAATTTTTTGTCCCTATTTTATACAAAGACCACTGGACAACATTTTGCTTTAGTCTCTGGGAGCAAACAATTTTCTCTATTAATTCCATGCCTGATCAGTCCGCCGTTACCAATATGCTTCCAAGATTGGTATTTCCGTTATCTTAATACTATCATTTTTTGGCTCCATTTGAGTATATTTTATATGGCATTAAGTACTTAGCATGAGAATAATCTACATCCTAAACTTTCATATTTTCAGCAATGTAACATAATATCAGATCTTTTTGGCATATCAAAAGGTAAGTGTGCATAGGATGTTCAAGGAATATGATGCCTCTTTTGGTTTTGATTACTCTTGCTAGAACTGCAAATATGTTGGTATGAGCAACCAAAATGATATGTAATAAAATTCCATCACTACAATTTTCCTACATTTCATATTTGTATTTTTATTTGTTTGCATATTTGTTCATATGGCACATTCCATAAACACAATTGTTGCTATTTCTCACATTTTTTTTATATGTTTATTTTGTTTATTAGATATTCATGTTAAATTTATTTATTATGCAGATTCAGTTGTGGTATCTATATGACCATTGGAATAGATTATTGGAATGGATGGTGGACATCTACTTTTCCATCTCAGGTTATATTCATGTATATTCTTCACTTTTATACAATTGTATAGTGGATGTTTTCCCATTATATTATAAAATGAAAAATAACACTTTAGCATGTACTACGTATACTTTTGCAATTGTATTATTACTTGTATTGGTCTTTGTTATGTATATTTTATCTATTGCTAATATGTTATTATCATGTTTTTTTTTTTTTTCTGAAATCCATATGTGGCAATAATCGATTATGGTTTTCCTTATTGCCAACCAGGCATCTAGCATAAAAATGCAAGAGCATATTGTCTAGAAGATGTTGAAGCACAAATTGAATGAAGTTAAAGAGAGCGTCCTGGGTTCAACAATGCGATAGAAATTATAAATTATGCCCTCATTGTAATTATTTATATTTTGTATATACTGAATGCTAGATCTTTTGAATGTTTATTTTATGGCCATTCGTAATCATTGCCTCATTTTGTAATTGTGTATATATATATCCTATATGGTAAAGGCATACATACACACACACACATATATATAGATATGCATATATATCTATTTATATATCTTAGGCTTAAGGGGCTATTAAACTCATAATTTTTTAAATATTTATGACTAATTTGTGGTTAGTAGACTTTCATAATACACTACTATGGTAATGGAAAATTCAAAATGTGAGAATTTCCGAATCATATTAGACAAAACATAATCATAAGATGAATATAGTATTGCCAATATTTAAATTACAGATGTTGATACATATATTATTGAATTTTTTTATTCATATGGATCAAAATATTAACTATAACAGCTCTCATAAAAATGAATTTTATCACTATGTGTCCCATGTATGAATAATGTATGCTCCCAATGCAATTTAAGATGGTACGAAAAATTTACACGCTCGTCAACCATATACATCGTAGGACATTTATATACATATTTCTATATATTCTTTATCATCTTTTGGTTCCCATATTAAGTTTGGCAACATTTACAGCCTAATTTTGTCATCACATCAGAATTTTTTTTGAACTCTCACATATATAACAATAACTTTTGAATAATATGAATGTAAATTTATACTTCATAATGTGCAGTTTGTTTTTGTATTATGTACTTTATTTTTGCATTTATGTACTTTTTATTCCAATTGTACTAGGTGGCCCATGTTTTCATAATGTCCACTTCAGTGAGTGAATAGTTTTCGAGCACAGCTTGAATAATATTATCCCACCTAATTGTGATATACCAGGCAATTTGTTTGAAAATAGAAACAATATTGTAAAGTTTCTTGTCCTCTGTTAGTTGTCATTTTATACATTCACGAAATTAGTTCCTCATGAAATTTAAAATAACACAACCAATTAGGCTTGTCATGAGTTTAGAGATACAAACAAAAACATAATCTAGAAATATTGAATTACAATCCTTGAGTCTTGATTCTTGATTCTTCTTGTAAATCCCCTCCTATCTTATCTCTTCTCTTGATTCTTTTGTGAAAATAACTTTATTTTTCTTTTTTTCTTCTCTCCCCTTCTATAGGAGAAATGTCCCCTCTTTATAGTAGAGTCAATCCCCAAAGATAGGAAAGCCAACAAGTTTAAGATCTGCAGCTAATGTGCACCCATGGTGCGATCGCACCAGTGGCTGTGACCTGAATTCTTCTTTTATTTTTTTCTTCCTCATCCATTCCTCTTTCTCTTGACCTGCAAAATATTAAACTAACCTCCCAAATACCTTTCATATTCTTCAGTTTCAATACCCCTAATTGTTAGTGACTTAAATCATTAACTTAATGCAACATAAAAATAAAAACTATCTTAAATGCAACATAAATGTCCCTAAAACACACCTAAACTATATGCATAAAATGTTCATAACAAATTCCCCCACACTTGAATCTTTGCTTACTCTTAAGTAAATCAAGTTACAACCATATTCTCTAAGCAAGTCTAGCCTCCTTCATTTTTATGAATCCGTCAAGTAAAAGTGCAACACCAAAGTTCTTTAGCTAAAATCACCGAATTTAAATTCGCATTCCCATTTTCAATAACTTAATTGTTTTTAATTCAAACTTCAAATTCCCAATGACTTCAAAGACTTCAAACTTCAATGCACAGTTAAAGAGTTATGCCATCTTAATCAAAACAAAATGATAAGGTAAAAACAGTACATATTTTTCTTCTAGTTACTTGGCTCATTTAAAATTTTTTTCTTTTTGAGGAGTAGACCTTGTCTAAATTGTCATTAGCCTTTTGATGCAAATGCCAACATTTGTCAAGTCGACCCCCGGTTACTCTGCTTAATCACACATTCAGATAGCTAACTAGCACCATTCATAACTTCAACTCATGGAATTTTCTCAAAAGTCAAATTCAGCGGAATAGAATTATTTAGCTCCTTTTAATTTTATAAATAAATAAATAAATAAATATATATATATATATATATATATATATATATATATATATATATATATATATATATATATATATATATATATATATATATATATATATATATATATATATATATATATATATATATATATATATATATATATATATTTGATATGCTCCAATCAACTAAAATATTAAATATTTTTGTCTCTACCACACTATAGCTGTTCCAATTAAAAGAGGCACAAAAGTTTAACAAAGGAGGAAATCCCAAGCATTCTCAAGAAAGTCAGCAATTTGAAAAAAAAAAATATTTTTGAATAATTTTCTTGGCTCAATCAACTAATTAACCTTGCCTCAACACAAATACTTAAAAACTGATAAAATGAGGGTATTCAACAATTCCTAAGAATACCATTCCAACCCTTAACTCAAGAAAACAACAAGATTCAAGTGTTATGCAAAAACAATAATAAATAATTGAAACAAATGTCCCCCCCCCCCCTCCCACTTGACATTCACACTATCCCCAATGTGAAATGCTACAATGATATGCATGCAATAACACTTGAGAAAGTTGTAAGTAAACTTCATGACTTACAAAGGGGATGATGATAGAGGTGGTGAGTGAACTTCATAACCCAACATGGTAAAGAATTGAACCAACTTGTAACTTTGATGCTTTTGTTCTTTCTCAGTTGCCTTCATCCATTTGTCCATGTCAAGAAGAAGTTTAGTATTTTCATTTATTTTCTCCAAAAGCTCATCATCCTCATCTATCGATTCATCCACCAAAGGCGTTGGTCTACTTGGAGTTTCTTCAGGATTGTGTATTCTACGTTTCTGAAGTGTATAGCAATTCATGTCTGCTGGCTCATTCAAGTTACCCCTTACATCAACGAGATGAGCTTGAGCCAATGCATCCCTATCTAATTTCCCAACATTCAAGTTCTCAAGGTCCTCAAAGTTAGCATTAAAGACATTAAAATGATAAGCAACACTAGTAACAATGTGACCCATGGAAATGACACTTTTTGATTTATTACGCACAATAACATTTAGGGATTAAAAGATAAGAAATGTCTTGGAAATCTTTTTCTTTTTCTTAATACACCACAAATACAACAATTCTTGCCTAGACACTTTATTAGTTTCTTTCTTCCCAAAAATTGCCTGACATATAAATTTGTGGAAAATAATAAAAGTGGGATCCCTAATCAACCCATTAGTAGCCCTATGAGGATCAAAGGGTGTGAACCCTATCAATTCTTCCCAAAAAACACTAGTTGCAAACTCAGGTGGTTCTAAAGTCAACCCTTTTTTATCAAATCCAAAAGCTTCTTTCATTACATCATAGTTTAGAACAAAAGGTTGTCCTCCTAATCTAAACTCAAATGTGTTTTCCCCTCTAGAAGCCAATTTAAGTGTGGTGAAAAATTCAAGAGTAAGTGAGGGATATGTCACAAATTCTCCTTATGCAAATTTGACTAATCCAGATTTTGATATTAAAGAGTCCAATTTTGCTTTTAAATCTAAACTTTGCAAAACATCAAAATCCAAGGTTTTACAATAAGAAAATTGCTTTTTCTGAAGATTACATACCCGGAACCCTCCTCCTCAATGAAAATGGCGAATGGGGCACCAAATTGGTCGCTCATATTTGGTAGGTCGGCTTGGGATGCGGTTGTCGAAGACCTTCTTCTTAGATTGTGTTTGGATGTTATCTTGGTTCTTTGAGCCATAATTTAGGATGAAGGTAAAATCAAGGATGATTTGAAGAAGAAAATGAAGTTTCAAAGCTTGATTTGTTGTCTTCAATCTGGAGAGGAGAAAGAATCAGTGAGGAAGAAGATGAAAGAGAAAAAAAATAATAATAATAAGCAATAAGGACAAAATGGTTGATAAAGTAACTTAGAAAGTAAATTGGGAAAATGAGAGGTTGGGAAATGAAAAGTTGGAATTAAGTTGGGTTGGTGAAAACTCAAAAAAAAAAAAAAAAAAGCAAGTTCAGGTAGGGCGAAGTGCGATCACACTATGGGTATGAGCATGACTTCTGGCTAGGTTGGACTATCAAGTGTGAGCGCACCATTGGTGCGATTGTGACCAGGGTTGAAGTGGGCAGATATGATCATGAGCACCCTCATGGTGCGATCGCACTACTTGTCAATTCTGGTGCCTCTGGTGCGATCATACCATCAGTTTGATCGTGACATTTTAATCCTTGCTGAAGGCATAGAAATGCCTCAAAACTCCCTTCAAATTTAAAATAACACAACCAATTAGCGTTGTCATAAGTTTAGAGATAGAAACAAAACCATAATCTAGAAATATTGAATTACAATAATCGAGTCTTGATTCTTGATTCTTCTTGTAAAGCCCCTCATATCTTGTCTCTACACTTGATTCTTTTATGAAAATCACTTTTTTTCTTTTTTTATTTTCTCTCCCCTTCTATAGGAGAAATGTCCCCTCTTTATAGTAGAGCTGATCACCAAAGATAGGAAAGCCAACAGGTTTAAGATCTCCAGCTAATGTCACGATCATACCCATGGTGCGATCGCAGCAGTAGCTTTGGCCTGAATTCTTCTTTTATTTTTTTCTTCCTCATCCATTCCTCTACCTCATAAATATATCATATTTTAGATAAATTGGGAATATTTGACCAACTTACCATACAACTACATGTGATATTCGCACTTTATTTGCATTATTTGAGATGCCATGTAATAATTGGAAAGGAAAGGGTCTACGGTATTTTGAAATTTTCTTCGTATATTGTAATCAATGCCGAATATTTACCGCACAAATTACTATTGTAATGACGATGTTATGTTCTATGTATAATGTGGACATTTAGTATGTAAAACGCTTCATAAAGGGTTTAATATTAAAAATAGATGTAAACCATTTTAATGTCGCTAGCCATATGAATATTATAATGATATTAAGAATACACGCATACTTATAGGGACACAAATGACATATACATCATATTTCATATATGAAGAATATACTAAGTAATATTATACTTATATAATGGTTATAATAATGCAATATATAGAATAATAATTTAAAATTTTCATCACCCATAAGATTAGTAATTATTTTGGGTAGATTTTAGTACAAAATACCTATGAAACTCATACATAGCCAACATATGTAATTAAAGTTTTCATCTCAACATCAACCATATAGCATGGACATTTTATTGTCTCAAACAAATCCTCTGATGGTATGTCTGGTTTGCACATCCAATGACCGCACGTTTTATAACCACACAAAAACTTGTGTTCAATTTTTGTGTATATGAAAGGATTAGGCACTAATTGCAGAAATTGAATTCTCAAATCATGCATTAGTAATGCTACATCAGCATCTTTCTTTGCTGATTCTATCAACATTATAGAACCATTACTCTCAGGATGTATTTGTTGTATTGCTGCATAGAATATGTTACCAATATGTTTTTCTACATATGAGACTTATTCAATAATTGCACACCTATGTTACGATTGTTCTTATAAAAGAAAATGTGGATGCTTCTTAATAGCAAGGCATCCGCATTCCCAAACTTGGTGAAAGACTTTATTATACTTAATTTTTTCTGTCTATAAAGGTATATATATTGAACAAACTACTCAATTTCAGTGCTCTAATAACCTTCTTCTTTCTAAATGCTTTCATAAATTTCTAACACCTACATAATCAATATTAAAGATAGTTACCACATATATATATTAAATCATACATTTCAAATATATTTTACACATCGTTGAACACTTTTGTAATAAAGTGTGACTTATACAAGCCGAAAATTTGTATAATCTGTAGTTGAATAGGCCGCCATAGTAATTGTTATCTTCACAATTACTTTGAAGGGCAATTTTTTATTACAATCATTATTAGAAGAACATATATCTTGATTCCTAAGACATACAAATAGCAAATGATAAATGTTTTACAACTAATCCCATGATATTATACAAATAATTAAGATATTCATCCTTTATCCTGAATATGCCTGAAAGCACACTACACATCTATGAGTCATATGCTTAATTTCTAACTATATTTTTCTTTAAAAAATTAACAAAATACATATAAATCAAATGCATCAATTTCAAAGGGTTATTATATTAACAAAGAGGACAAGAGCATTGCATACAATTAATCATAAAGGCATCAAGCATACTTGTGGGAATTTCAAGTACCATTTCATTGGTAATAATTCCTAAAATACTAGTATCTTGCAATTACATGTTCACTACCAAAATTCATATATTTAAATAGTTATGTGCATGCCAGGTTATAGATAAAACTAAACAATTACATCATAGTAATGATTCATCAGTTTTTATTCATGATAGGTAAAACAACATTGTCATACCTTTTTTGGGCCAATGTATTTAGTTAATTTTGGAGACTACCTTTGCATTTCATAGGAGAAATTGTTCATCAAATCAAGAAAACAAATTGTCTTAAGCTTAAGGCGGCGTTTATTAACTAAGAAAGTTAAGAAACTATTAATATATCAAAAATTTTGCAAATTTTTTACAAGGACAACCTTTTGTTTGGGGAATAATAACTGAGATATTAATTTATAAAGCAGAAAAATTATATCAATATTCAATGGGATGGCAATGTTGAACTCCTTACTACGTCAGCATCATTTGGGAAGGAAAAAAAGAGATAAAAAATTCCTCAAATGTTTTCAAAGGAAAAGCTTGATGCAATTAATTAGGACGTTTAAGAGGTAGCTAATGAATAGAAACTATGATTCGACAGAGGAATCCGGGGAGGAAGAAGACATTTAGATTAGATTATAAGTTAGAGAAAAGATGGCAACATTTTATAAAGCACAACAATTTTACCCAAATGAAAGCAAGAAAATGGTTTTCAACTAAATTTCCAAATTTACCCTTTACTTATGCAAGTCTGAGTAACAAGGAAAAAAAATTTGTATAAAGTTAAAAATATATATATAAATAATTTAGATATGATTACAATTGCATTGAATTGTTACACCTATAATCAACATCAATATGCTTAATATATTTTAAAACTATTTGAATAAAGAAGAATGACATTATGCAATGATAAACAAGTGTGGAATGATACTTGTAATAATTCTTATTATCTTGGTATTTTTTTACAACGTATATTATAAATTTTTTATGGATTATATGTTATCATAAATGAACATCTATGAAATAGGGAGAAGTAGGATAAGCATATTTTATAATTATATAAAAAAAATTTTAACTTATCTTATTAGTTTGATGTTAAAAGATATGACTTCATGTATTACATTAAACTGGTCAAGGAAACATGATAGCTTATTTGTGTAAAATACAAGGCTAGACATCCAAAAATGTCAATAAAATTAGTAGGCTTGTTGGTTAGTAGGCTTAATTTAATTTTTTAAACAAAGTGCACATATTCTTATGTTAATAAATAAATAAAGTTACTCATCTTTGGTGTGGAGTATTTGGTATTTACGAGGGATTAAATATTTTGTTTTATATATTATTATAATAATATTTGTTTCTTTAGGAAAATTGCTGGGCGTAATTAAAAGTAAATTACATAAAAAGATAGGTAAATGTCTTGCCATCCCTTTTTTTGAAATGGAAAAAATTATTTAACTACATCAATGATGTTAGAATTAAGGGGGAGTGCTAAACCCCCGAGGAAACTTTAAATTCTTTATAAATATATTTATTTAACTGTATTTAAATGAATTTTAATGGACCTAATTTTTTAACAATATAATGTATTAAGCACATCCATGTGGGATGAGTTTACATACCAAATATCCATATTTATTTAAACATATCAAAGTCAAATTTTATTTATTCTCCAACTTGAAAATATTAAGTTTTGCAAAGAGATTATGTATATCTCATTCATATAGATTTTTTTAATTTATTTATATGAAATGTATACAATTTCATAACTATATAACAATTGTTGCTATATGGATGTGATGACAAGAAAATTTCATATTGTGTATCATATCCCACGATATTTTTGATTAATGTGATTCCAAATTTTGAACAATAATATTTCTAATATTGTCGAAATATTTGTAATTTTTTAAATATTATATTCTATGTATCATTTTTAAAATAAGTGTTAAAATAAGTATTTAGTTAAAATACATAAAATACAAAAAAAAAAAATAATAGCAGGGGGCATCCAATTATCCTTATTTGAAAGCAACAAATTACACCCATAACTCATTTTATGTATAATTATACAAAATTATTACATTTTACACATTTGAATATAAAATTTATAATTTAGTTGGCTCATATCTGAAAAATTATATTAATATAATAAATTGTCAGTATTTCTGCAAATTAAAAAAATGTTTTTCAATAGTCTTTTATTTTTCACATAAAATTTATTACATTTATAAAATAAAAATCAGAATTATTATGCCAATCAAAACTCATACCATACATAACTGTCAATGCTTCCATCTTTTAAAAGGAACTGGACCACAATGAAGCAGCATTCAGATCCGGAATCCCACCATTATAACCATTCAAATGTTTTAGTTACACCATAACTTGTTGTTGGCAATAAACATTATAATGAGAAAACAAAACCGTATATTGTACAAAGAATCAAGTACATTGAAAGACTTAATATTGATTTGAAAACTCAATGGAATAAAAAGTAAGTCAAGAAGGTATTTATTCCTAATTATGACAATTTCAGATGTTCACGTGACAAACATCTTCCTCAACAACAACTGATGCAATAAAATATATAAAAAAAATATAATATATATTTATTTTGTATGTTAAAGTATAAAATAAATGTAGGAGAAATTAAGCAATATATATATTATGTTTTTCAGCCTATAAATAGGACAACGTCCACCTTCATAACGTCATAAACTTAACTGGAATGGTAAGAGTGTGGTGGGCTTCAAATTCAGAATGTCTTATCCATATGGTAATAATATAATGAAGTAGTATCTTTATATCTTCTTGTTTTGGCATAATTTTTTCTTTTATGATAATTCGTTGATTATTAAGCATAACAAATTATGGGTTCTAATAAATTTTTTTTTTTAGCATTAGCCAGTGCTGTTCACCAAGGGGCATCCCTAAAATCTATTAAGAAGCTTCTTTTTCATGAGCAATTAAGCAATGTAGATTGGGAAACAGAAGTCATGAAGCTGCTACAAAGGCTAGAATTTCACATAGGCAAGCAAAAACTTTATTTCATACTACAATCAAAAGATGATCCACTTTTCAAATTTATGAAAATTTTCCATTCATTATATGGGTTTATAGAAGATGCGAGCAACATAGAAAACATTAGCCAGCTGGTACCAACATTCCCCATGATGTTCCAGCAAGTTGAACAAAATTGTACAGCTAATTCAACTGCTACTTTAGGAGGAAGGCGGGAGGACACGAGGAAAATGTGTTAAGGAGTGTGTTAATATTTCCGATTCTTAAAGCACATATTAAGGATGGATATGAGCAATTCAAATGTGTGTTCTTATAATATGTTTGTTTTGTTGTTCTAAGTATCCAAGACATTATTAATGTTTTAGTATGTTATTAGATAATTAGGAGTATTTGGTGGACTTATAATTATTTAATTGTTGGCCTATATAAGTTATGTACTTGTTGGAGTTCTTGATGGGAAAGTTATAAGGTGTGATCATAGATCATACCTTGGCTGTTTTAATTATAGCATATGTAGCACATATGCTTTATATATTATATAATAAAATTAGTAGATTATGAGAAATTTAAAGTTTTTGTCCCATCTTATCCTCAACTAAGTAGCTGATTTACGATAAAATTAATATCAATTGCAATTATTAATGAATTTAGCATCCAAAGCATGGTTATGAAGAATATTTAGTCTATAAGAAACAGTATCCTATTGGCAAATGAAGAGTCTTTAAATACTCAGTATATATGTATTTGATGTACCACATAATAAAATGATATTTAGTTATTCAATTGGAATGATATTGTTTACTTGGTGGTCAAATAAGTACAATACAAATGCAATAAATTTACTATCGTATTAAACAAATATAAATATAAGAGAAAAAATGAAATAAATTGTAATTGTGAAAAATTTAGTATTAAATTTATAATATAGATTATGGACTTGCCAGTTAAAATTGTAAACACAAGCTAATATTGATATAAATGTCTTACTTGTTATATTGAAACATTAATTGAATAGATTTAAGATATTAAATCTACCTTACAAATAGTCTAAGAAAAATGAAAAAAAATAATATAGTGCCAATAATAAACGTAAATATTCATATTAGTGGCCCAAAAAATTATCATTTAGGCATGATATATGTGGGCCAAAAAAATTACCCAAAAATATGTTAAATGTCCATTAAAATATGTTTTTTTTCTATCCACATACCCATTACAAACAACTTATATAGTAAGGCAAGGCAAGTGAGAGAAGGTTGGCAAGAAATACATACCCAACAGGGATTGATCCTTCGAAGCATCATCTTCTTCTACAAATATTAGTCTGTTGCGACAATTAAAGGTAAATACTTAATCAATAATATTATTAATTATTTATTTTGAATTTCATGCATTTTTAGCTTATACTATAGATATTACATTATAGTTTTTGGTTTTCTTGTAAGTGTGGGATAATGATGAATGAAACAATTCTTAAAATAATGTATGAATAGTTTGTGTTATATATATGGTGTGTGGTATTAGAATTGCGAAATTGTGTTTGATTGATATAAAAATGCAAGGCTGGAGATTTGGTATTTAATGGATTACAAATATGATTTTTAATGGATTGCAAATATGATTTTATGATCCAATTGAAAATATGTATCAAGTTAGTTAAAATTAATATTATGATTGTATTTGTCCAAATGCAGGTATATGTACAAAATCATGGATGAAAACCATGACAATTGTGACAATGGTTTCCTCAATAACAACCAATTGTATAGTATGAATGTAGTTATTAATTAGCAACCTGAAGTTGGGATGTCTTTTCATACAATTGATGAAATGTTCATTGCATATAATACATATGCAAAAAGGAATGGATTTAGTGTTGTAAAATACTCTACATCAAAAGGCACAAATGGAGCATAAAAGTACTAGACATTGGCATGCAATAGATCCAGTCAATCTAAAAGTTTAGCAAGGAATTGCCTAAAACCATTCCCTTCTCAAAGAATTAGGTGTCCTACAAGAGTATGTGCATCATTATAAGATGATGGTAGGTGGAGAATCAATACTGTTTGCCTAGAGCACAATCATGAAATGTCACCGAGCAAGTCTAGATTTATTAATCAACATAGGTATATGCCAACTAGTGTAAAGTGCAGGTTAGAGTTAAATGATGCTGTCGGAATCTGACTAAGCAAAACCATACAGTCATTTATAGTGGAATCTGGAGGATATGAAAACATATGCTTTAATGAACGTGATTGTCAGAATCATATTGCAAATTCACGCAAGCTTAATCTTGAAAAAGGCGATGCTGAGGCTGTCCATAATATGTTTTGTCATCTGCAAAGACAAAATCAGAATTTCTTCTATGCAATAGACCCAGATGAGGAAGGCTGCAGGAGAAATGTTATTTGGGTAGATGCTCATAGTCAGGCTGCATACAAAGAGTTTGGGGATGTTGTGAGCTTTGATACGACGTATTTGTTGAATAAATATCACATGCCTGTCGCGCCATTTATTAGTGTCAACCACCATGGTCATTCAACAACATTGCTAGGATGTGTTTTAATTTCAAATGAGGATAAGGACACATTTAAATGGGTGTTAGAAAATTGGTTATCTTGCATGTCAAACGTGGCTCCACCAGCATTTATAACTGACTGGTGCCCAAGCATTGCTAGAGCTATACAAGAAGTTCTACTCAATACAAAGCACAAGTTGTGCCTATGGCATATACTTATAAAGTTTCCTAATAAGATGCAACAATACAATCGATACTACGTCATTAAATCCAAATTCATGCATCTAGTGCACCATAGTATGAGCATTGATGATTTCAAACAAGGACGGGCTTCCATGATTGAACAATATCAACTTGAAACAAACAAGTGGTTATGATCATTATTTGCAGTTAAGGATAAATGGGTGCTAATGTATCTACGCGGTATCTTTTAGGTTGGAATGTCTTCAACACAGAGGAGCAAAGGTATGAATGGTTTTTTTGATGGTTATGTTCATTCAAAGAGTACTTTGAAGCAATTTATCGATCAATATGAGGAAGCTCTTCGTTTCAAAATTGAGAAAGAGACCAGTGTAGATTACAACATGTTGACATCAAAGATTCCATATGTCACTCCTTTTGGAGTGAAAAGACAATTACAAAAGGTGTACACCAATTATATTTTCAAAAAATTCCAAAGCGAGGCTATACATGTTGTGTTGTAATAAATCTCTTGTTCATCGAATGGAGGGGACAAATTCTTACGAATACAAAGTTGACAAGAAGAAATTCTATGGTGAGAACCGTTCATGCGACTTGACAAATAAAGTGTTGTATCATAATGATATTTCAGAGATTGAGTGTAATTGCAAAATGTTTGAGACAGCTGGGATAATGTGCTGCCATTCTATAAGCGTGTTAGTAGTAAGGGATGTGGTTTTAGTCCCTAAGAAATATGTTTTGCATAGGTGGATGGGGGATGTTCAAAGAGTATATAGCAAAGTGCTAGTAGGGACTATTAGTAATACAACAACAATAGAAGTTAAAAGATTTTAGCAAATTGAAAGTGACTTTATCAAATTAGCCAATTTATCATGTGACCATGATGATACATTTGAATTAGTGTCAAGGGTAATGAAGGACACGATGGTCATTGTTCAAAGTATGTTGGTATGCCCAAAACAAAAAGGTCAACGTACTACATTGTTCGAAGTAATGAAGCAACAGGAGAAAATAATATTTCTACAATTACATCAAACATTTTGGATGGTAATGTTCATGAGTATATAGATCCTATACCTACTCAAACATGTGGCCATCCAAGTCAATTTAGACTGTAATCTCACCGTGAGAGATGCAAAAGGCGAAAAAGGCATAAAGGTCAATCAGTAGCAAACAACCAATCAATAGATATGGAGCAATGTACACCACATGCAAATAAACATAATGTAAGTTATTTTCTTATCATCTCATATTGAAATAGCAATTGAGGGTATTGTTAACTTATTTAAACAAAACCATTATATAATACTGATTTTATCTTATCAAATTCCTTTCCACAAACACAATTGCTGCAAACTCCATTTATTGGTGGATCCTTGGTTTGTATATCAATTTAACTCATTTAATCAAATCACTAAACAAATTCACCATCAAATCGCTTAGATGATGTACTTTATAATAGATTTATTATTTCAAGTTGGAAATGTGAGTAACAGTTGTGCATCTACTATGGCCCTATTATTTCCTAATGTAAGGTTACTATAAGTATAAGAGAATTTTGATATTTTATTTTGATTGATTCAAGCATTTATTAATATGTCTATCTTTGTGTAACAGTTAAACATTGGATGGTAGGAAACTTTAAGCTTAGCTATGAATGGTCAGTATGGTTTTTTGACACAACTTGATAATGCATATGAAGTTTGAAATATCTTTCATCATGACTACTACAATGTACATGCTGGGATATGTTTATATTACTAAAAAGAAAGACTTAAAGGTATTGGTCTACAAATATTATGAAATCATCTTATTTAAGGGTCATTTCAATAAAACTATAATACTAATATCTGGCCTGAAACTTTGGATTATAAAAAATAAATGGCACTCAAAAGGGGATTTTTTTGGCATCTACTAAATCCAATGACTTATAAATTACAAAATCAAAGAGTATTTTCCAATTTCTTATCCACAAATTAAGCAATGCATACTATTTTAATCAAATAAACAGCTTATTAGGTATACGTACTATATCATTGTAAATATATATTGTTATGTTGAGAAATAAACTAGGTGGCCCATCTATTAATCAAGCAAGTATGTCTCCAAGCTTATATAACCATATCATAGTAGAATTTTTTGTCATGACAATTATGAAAATTAAATGTTTAATATGCCAATGGTAAATTTTGTCAACTTATACACCCTTTAAGCAATGTCCTATGATTATTTCACATACATAATATATCATTTTTCCAACCTAGTAGATAATTAATTATAATTAAATGCAGTATGCTCACTATATATATTTGGTTGCCCATATGTTGATAAATTCTAGGCTCAACCTCATGTAGGGACCCAAAGGGAATTTTTTTTTGGCATCTGGTAAATCTAATAAGTAATTAAAAAAATAGTATTCTCCCATTTCCTTTTGCTAAATTAACCAATGTACTATTTTCTTATCAAAATATACTATTTATTAGTCAAATGTACTTTATCGTTGAAAAAAGATATGATTTTATTATCAAATATACTAGGTCACAATGGTATTGACGTTTTATTTATGAACGCTAATATGACCAGTTCATCCACAACATGCCGAAAATTATATTTTGCATATGCTAATGGTAATTTTCATTTCCTTACCCACCCCTTAAGTAATGTATTGGATATTTGACAAATATATCATATTGTTTATTCAACATACTATATTGTAGCATTGTAATGAAATGTTACATGCTCACGAGCTCTCTCCGAAAAGTCGCCATATATTGCTCATGTTTAGCTATAGCCTCACGTAGTCACCTAGACGGAGTTTTTTTGGGCTTCCGCTAAGTCCAATGACTTAGTAAGAAAAAAAATCAAAGAGTATTCTCTCTTTTATAATCTACAAATTAAACAATGTTGTAATTTTGTATCAAAATATACTGTTTATTAGGTAAATGTACTTTAGTGCTTAAATATATACTTATTTTTTATTTTTAAGAAATATACTAGGTGGCCCATATATTGATCATGTATGTCTCCAAGCTTGAATTTTATGTCATAAGAGCAAATATGAAAATTATATTTTAAATCTGCAAACGATAATTTTCATTTCCTTCTTCACCCTTTAAGCAATGTACTGGTTATTTGATAAATATATCATATCATTTCTTCAACCTACTAGATTGTAGCATTGTAATAAAATATGGTATGCTCATGAGCTATCTCTGGAAGTTGGCCATATGTTGCTCATGTCTGGACACAACAAAACACAGTGATCAAAAGGTAATCTTTTTGGCCTCTACTAAATCCAATGACTTATTAAAAAAAAAATCAAAGAGTGTTCTCCCTTTTATAATCCACAAATTAAGCAATGTACCATTTTATGCTTAAAATATGTTGTTTACTAAGTAAATATACTATAGCATTGTAAATATATCCTATTTTGTTAAGAAATATACTAGGCAGCCCATATATCTCAAAGCTGATATAACCAGTGGAAGGTAGCATTTTATGTCATACTTGTAATTAGGAAAATTATATTTTGAATATGCCAACGGTAATTTTAATTTTCATATCTACCCTTTAAGCAATGTACTAGTAATTTGACAAATATATCATATCATTTCCTCAACCTACCAGATTGTAGCCTTATAATGAAATAATGTACACTCACAAGGTATGTTTAGTTGGCCATATATTGCTCATATCTAGGTACAACAAAACGCAGTCACCCAAAGGAAATTTTTTTGGCCTTAGCTAAATCCAATAACTTATTAAGAACAAAAATCAAAGAGTATTCTCTCTTTTCTTATCCACAAATTAAGTAATGTACCATTTTCTTATCAAAATATTTAGGTAAATGTACTGCATCACTATAAATATATACCTTTTTTATTAAGAAATATACTAGGTGGCCGATGTATTGATCAAGTATGACTCCAAGCTTATATAACCAGATCATAGTAATATTTTTTATCATGAACCAATTAGAGAAATTATATTTTGAATATACCAACAGTAATTTTTGTTCCCTTATCTGCCCTTTAAGCAACGTCCTATGGTTATTTGACATACATAATATATCGTTTCATCAACTTAGTATATTGTATTCTTGTAATGAAATGTAGTATGCTAACGAGCTATATTTGGTTGCCCATATGTTGATCATGTCTAGGTACAGCCTCACGTAAGCACCCAAAGGGAATTTTTTGGGCCTCCACTAAATCCAATGACTTATTAAGAAAATAAATCAAAGAGTATTCTCCCTTTACCTATCCACAAATTAAGCAATGTACTGTTTTATTATAAAAATATACTCTTTATTCGTTAAATATACTTTATTGTTGTAAATATATATGGTTTTATTAAGAAATATACTAGGTTGCCTAGGTATTGATCAAATATGTATCAACACTAAAATAACCAATTCATGGTTGATAAATGCTTAAATGTCTATGTTTTTACCCTTGTTCTAACATTTTTTTTATGTATTCAATTGAGTTTGATCCATTTGTTTAGCTTGTTTTCAGTCCTTTATAGAATTTTATGAACTAAGATGTTATGGAATGATAGGGTGTCATTTGGTGTCGATTAGAGGCATTAAAGGGACAAAAATACAATATTCTACCACTTTGCTAGGTTTTACATGGCCTAACCTCAGTTTTACATGGCCGTGTAAAATGCGAGTGAGGCCGTATAAAATAGTAAAGCTCTCGGCCAATTTCAAAAATTTTACACGGCCATAACGCAGTTTTACATGGGCCATATAAATTTTTTAAAAAAATCTAGAAGTTTTTAAAATTTTACATGGCCTAAGTTGTGTTTTGCACGGGCTGTGTAAAATGAAATTTAGGCTGTGTATGTTGTATTTTTTTTAAAAAACCTACAGCAATTTCCCTCTCCCACATACAACATTTTCCTTTTCCTTTGCACTCAAGCACATCTCTTCACATTCAAATTTTCTTTTCCATTTTCTTGTCAATTATCATCTTACCTTGCATCAAATCATAACAATAATCCTCAATCCATCAATTCTCAAGCAATTTGAAGGTATGAATTCAATTTTTCAATTTTTCATTCATGAACCCAAATTCGGGATTTATTGATTTCATTGATTAGTTGTTCATTTTAATTCGAATTTTAAGCCATGTTATGTTTGTTTTTGTTTCTATATCCATCTCATATTGAATTTGTGTACTTAAATTATTGCCTACCGAGTGTTCAATGAAATGCTTAAATGACAATTTTGCCATTTTTATTGCTAATTTGTGTTAGATTCATTCATCAATCATGTTTTTATTTCTTTTCAAACAACTAAGTAATTGGAATTGAGTTTATTTGTAGGCTTATCATTTGGCATACTTCATTGGTCTTTGCCATAGGAGTATTAGTTTTGGGTTTTGACCTAGGCTAATCCTATGACACATGGTACTTAGGCTAACACTTTTGGTTGGTATTGCTTTGTTGCTTGGCCTTTGTTTTTATTTTGTAGATGGATTCTAGGAAAAGAAAAGGCAAGATACCCGTTAAGAAAGCTAGATGGGAGAATTATCCTACGAGGCCACCATCACCACCACAGACTAAAGCCCATGCTAAAAAGTATATCAAGGACCATCATTTAGTACAATTCACAGATGCAACGGCTAAGGCTCGGTTAGCAATTTTAGGCAACAAACCTTTTCAGCCCTATTGGTTAATTAATTGGACATCACTGGAGAGTACAGGACTAAAGGATGAGATTGCTCGGATGGTCAATCAACCCGGGTGGAAGGAGCTATTTAAAATTGATGAGGTGGCATGGAGGGAACTAACTCTGGAATTTTATTGTATCCTGCAATACACCAAGAAGACCATGCGATCACGAAAAGGAACTTTGGACTTTAGGCTTAAGGGAAAGCATTTTAGTTTCGCGTGCGGTAGGCTTGGGGTGGAAATGGGGCTATATTTTTATACAGATATGTCTACTGCAAAGTATCAAGAATCACTACTGACTTTTAAATCAAAGAAGCAACCTGATCAAGCATGGGAGCAATATGCTCCAAACAAAGGCAAGTGGAAGGTTAGGAAGAATAAGGCCTCAGGCTTTGCATCTTTTCCTATACGGGTAGTGCACCACCTCATTGCTCATATGATTAATGCACGGCATCAAAGCACTAGACATGTTTAAAAGATGGATCTTTTCTATCTCATGTGTATTTATGAGGGGTTTCAATGCAATGTTGCTTATGCACTTATGAGGTTTTTAGTGGCATAATCAATGAAAGACTCTCTTGGTTGTCTAGTTGGGGGAGCATCACTAGGTTGGCAAAGAAGTTGGGTGTTTTTGAGGGATTACCTCTAATGACTCATGATGGCTTACTAACCTATCTTAACAAATTCACTATGTCTCATTTGGATAAGGACTAGAGAGCTCTTGGAGAAGAAATCGATCCCAGCGAAGAGCTCACCCCACCGGAGCCATTTGAGTATCATGATTCAGTAGTACCGAATCCCACTTCAGTACCAGGTCCCTACACTTCTGTTCTAGGCCCTTCAACAGTAGCTGCTACTCCTTTTGACCCAAGCCACAGATTCAGCAAAACCCCCCATATAGAGATTAGAGGAGTGATGGGGTGACTGGCAGGATGTTAATGAAGAAGATCGAAAGCCCACTGCTATGGAGCAACAAATATGTCATATAGAGGGAGAGCTGAGTCGCTTGCATATGGATCAGTAGCACATCATTGCACTTCAGAGGAGGATATTGGAGCAGCAGGAATGGTTGCAATTGTTGATGTTGGCTTACTGGCAGACAACCACTTCAGGCCTCCGCGCCCCCCCCCCCCCCCCCACCTATAGCAGTACAGACCTATCCCTTCCATTTTGAGAGTGAGGGAGAGACAAAGGAGGAGTCCTCTTCAGCAGGTGATGATGATGATACTGTAGAGGTATCCAGTGATGATGCAGATGATGCTGGTGATGGTATGGACATTGAGGGTCCATTTACTCTTATCTTATTTTCTTTTTAGTTTTTCATTTTGGATTACTGTACTAAATCTAATGCTTTCATTTTTCTTTTCTTTTATTTTTATCTTTGGATGACTATTATGATCTTTTAGATATCCTGACCCCTTTTTTTATTTTGAAGCACAATATATAGTCTGTAATGATATGGCAGAAATTGTGGATTCAGAATTCACACAAAGACAATTTCAGGGCAGTGTTTCATTCTCTATTTATCTCTATGCTTAATTTTTTTTATAACACGTTAGGGACAATGTGTAACTTTAGTGTGGCGGAGGGAATGCTTGAACTTGATTATTCTATTACATGAACTAAGTTGTGGAAAGTGAATTGAATCATTTGATGGTATGACATGTCTACTTTCCTTTAGTCAATAGCTTGAAAATGTTTGATTTGGTATTAATTGTTGATGAGGCATAGCTTGAATGAGTTAATCCTTTATTGAAAGTAAAGTTTGATAAGTTTACTAGGTTTTTGTTTTACCAATTTTTGCATTTTCTAAATTTTTAAATTCTTTGTTACATTTTTTAACACCAATTTTTCCTGAACTCATGATTTTAGAAATTGAATAGCACTTTATCATCCTAGGTTGTGTGATTAGACCTTGTTTCAAAAAAAAAATATAAAAAAATAATTTTTGCAATAGGAGCTTTGAAAATTTTGAAATATTCCTTTGCTCTCAACCTAGTTAAAAAAATAAATGACTTAGGAATATGGATAGTGCTAGTAGCCGTTTGAGCATTGATTGTAACTAAGTAACCGGGGGCCGGCATTACAAATGTTTGCTTTCGCGTCAAAAGGTTAGTATTAGCTCAAATAAGTAAAGCTCCTTTAAAATTTTGCATTCTAAAAAAAAATTGATTCATAGGGGATAGTCATGCACCTAAGAGAAATTTTGTTAGTTTTTCATTATGCTGTAGTTATGTATTTCTTGAAATAATGCTCAACTATGTAACTCTGGATTTCAGGATTTAGATATGTGAGGTTGTTTTAACAAATTGTTATTTTAATTATCATTCTCAATGATTAATGATTGATTTATAACTTTAGGTTATGCCAAATTCATTTTTGATTACCATTTTGATTGTTTGATTGCTTTTGATTTGTGGGGGGATTGATGTTGTTGTTGTAATGATTCAATTTGCTTAAGGACAAGCAAAAACTCAAGTTGGGGGAATTTGATAAATGCTTAAATGTCTATGTTTTTCCGCTTGTTCTAACATTTTTTTTTATGTATTTAATAGAGTTTGATCTGTTTGTTTAGCTTTTTTTCAGTGCTTTGTGGAATTTTATAAACTAAGATGCTATGGAACAATAAGGTGTGATTTGGTATCGATTGGAGGCGTTAAAGGGAAAAAAATATAATATTCTACCACTTTGCTAGGTTTTACATGGCCTAACCTTAGTTTTACACGAATGTGTAAAATGAGAGTGAGGCATTGTAAAACAATAAAGCTTTCGGCCAATTTCAAAAATTTTACACAGCCATAATGTAGTTTTACTCGGGCCACATAAAATGCAACATAGGCCGTGTAAAACTACCCTATTGTATAAAAGCTGATTTTTCATGTAGTAGCTAGGGGATTGGAGGATTTTAGATCTAGGGCGATTTTCTAAGGCTGAACCCGGGGTTTGTAAGAAGAACTAAAAAGAGAATATCAAGATTATCATTTCCAAAGTCAAGAATCAAAGATTGGAGTCTAGATTATCATCCAAATCCTATGGATTGTTTAATTTCTTATTCTTTATTTTCTATTTTTTATTCTTTTTCCATTATGAGCTAAATTCTTTATTCCTAGGTATTTGATGAATCCTAGATCATTTTATATGGATTGAATGGGTTTTTAATCAATTAAATCATTCATTTTAATTGATTTATTTTTATGATTTATATTTGTTATTCCTAATTTTGAATTGCATGCTTGATAATGGGAATTAGTTTTCTTGCTAATTGTCTTGAGAAAGCTTAAATAGAATTGATCTCTGATAAAGGTTGAGAATTAATTAGGGTGCTAAAGATAGACCTACAAGATTCTTTGGTTTATGATTCCTTGATTTCAATGCTGTTTCTATTTAATTATAAATTGAGAAGAGATTCCTTTTATAATAATATTAATTAGGGATTGGATCACTTGACAAAGGTTTCAATCTAATCTAGTGGAATGCCAATTCAATCCAAATGTTTGGTTCAGTTGAGTTCCTATTCATGAAATACATATAGGTCTAGGTGGATTCAAATATCAAGGTATCATTTATCATTATTTATCCTCTTGGAAATCATGTACATTATTTTAATTAAGTTTTTAATTTAATTTAATTATTTTAATTTAAACATCATTCAAACTTTTGATTCACTAAACAACAATCTAAGTTTGCGCTTGTACTTGGATTTTGCCCCTAGTGGAATGATACTTTATCATCATTATATTACTTGTGAGATCTGTACACTTGCAGAATATGCATTAATGGTAGTATTTCATGTCATGAACCAGTTACAAAAATTATATTTAAATATGCCAATGGTAATTTTTGTTTCCTTAACCACCATTTAAACAATGTACTAGTTATTTGACAAATTTATCATATATCATTTCTTCAACCAACTAGATTGTAGCCTTATAATAAAATATTGTATGCTCACGAGTTATATTTGGTTGGCCATATATTGCTAATGTCTGGGCACAGCCTCATGCAATCACCCAAAGGGAATTTTTTTTGGCCTTCGCTAAGTCCAATTACTTAGTAAGAAAAAAAATCAGAAAGTGTTCTCTCTTTTCTAATCCACAAATTAAGCAATGTTGTAATTTTGTATCAAAATATACTGTTTATTAGGTAAATATACTTTAGTGCTTACATATATACTTGTTTTTAAGAAATATACTAGGTGGCCTATATATTGATCATGTATGTCTCCAAGATTTTGTAATAACCGGTGGAAGGTAGTATTTTATGTCATAAGAGCAATTACGAAAATTATATTTTGAATATACCAACAGTAATTTTCATTTCCTTCTTCACCCTTTAAGCAATGTATTGGTTATTGAATAAATATATCATATTGTTTCTTCAATGTACAATATTGTAGCCTTGTAATGAAATGAAATACTGTATGCTCACAAGCTATATTTGGTTGGCCATATATTGCTCATGTCCAGGCACAGCATCACGTATTAACCCAAATGGAATTTTTTCAGCCTTCGGCAAATCCAATGACTAATTAAGAATAAAAAAAAAATCAAAGAGTATTATCCCATTTTCTTATCAATATATTAAGCAATGTAGCATTTTCTTATCAAAATATACTGTTTATTATGTAAATGTACTTTAGCATTGTAAATATATGCTATTTTGTTAACAAATATACTAAGTGGCCCATGTATTAATCAAGTATATCTCCAAGCTTATATATCCTGATCATATTAGTTACATTGTAATGAAATATAGTATGCTCACGAAACATATTTGGTTGCCAATATGTTGATATGTATGGGCACAACCTCACGAAGGCACTGAATTATTATATTTTTCTTAGAAACTAAAAGAACAATAAACTAAATAATTGTCCAAACTTGATATATGCATGAAAATAAAATTAAGTACAATCCCATTTAGCTATCAATTTACATTTTAATCCCTAGATAATTCCTAACAAATTAAACAACAGATAAAAAATTCAAAATCCTTTTATCAGAGCCATATTCTTCCTAGCAAGCCACCAGCCTGTCATGATCTATGTTCCATGACTACTCTTCTACCACCACATTGCCCCTCAATTTCTTAAAAATATGAGAAAATACATGAATAGAAACAATTACAAAAAAAAAAATTAGTTAAAAACTCAAAAATTAAACATTATTTAGAAACTTATAAACTAATTTTTTTTTAACTACAAATCATAGAATATGTAGATCTAGCATAAAATTAGACTGACCCATCTAGATCGAACCATTAGACCTAAACAAGTCACCCATACAAAACCTCCGGCCACCACAAAAACCACTAAACCCGATTCATCATGTCTAGCCACATCATCATGTACTCACCCAATGGGAATTTTTTTACCCTCAACTAAATCCAATACATTATGAAAACAAAAATCAACAATTATTCTCCCTTTCCTTATCCACAATTTAAGCAATGAAATGTTTCATTTTCATAATATACGCAATATTTTGATAAATGTACTTTAGCACAAATATTTACTGCTATTAAGAAATATTCTAGGTGGCACATGTATTGCTGAAGTATGTTTCCAAGCTAAGCAATACATGTATTGGTTATTTTAAAGAGGCCAATGCTAATTTTCATTTTCTTATCCACCCCTTAAGCAATGTATTGGTTATTTTACATTATATATTCTTTATTCAACTGGACAGATTGTATAAAATATGTCATTTTTAGAAAATTCCATGTCATAATTTTTATTTTCTCTCCAGCTATACATTTTTATTCTAGTGCACTACTTTATGAAACTAAAATGGTATAATTTATCCATTACAATCATACATTTTAGTTTTATACAAAATTGTATACCAATTTTGGGTATTTAAGAAATAATTTAATTTTATATGATTTTAGAATATGATAAATACTAAACTATATTATAATTTTGTAATGAAGTAGTAACTTGCACAAATAATTTCATTCAGTCAAAAAGGTCCTGTGTGTCAACAAAATATAAAATAAAAAAAAAATCTTGTAAAAGTGAAGTATTCTAGTAACAATCATTTAATAAGGCTTCTCATATGTGAATTTTTAAACATTGAAAATAGCTATTTTTCTAAATTATAATAAGTTGAAGTAGCATAAACTTTACAATTTAGAGTTGGTATATAGTTTCAATTAGTAATAAAGTATGAATATTCACAAAGCATTTTAGGCATTTAAATGTCCTATGTGTCAAAATAATTTAAAAACTTGAATATCGGATCAGAAGTCTTGTAATAATGTTTAAGCTTTCTTTTTCCGTTTTATACACATATCACTTGCTACATTGAAAATAATATATATTACTTAATTTTATGAAATGGAATGCAATAAATATTTAATCTATCATACATTTCATTTGTTATTTTTGTACTACATTATGGCATAGGAATAGTATTATTCTTTCTAAAAATCATACATTTTACTATTTGTATTCAAAATAGATATTGTTAAGGTGATTAAATTGATTCATAATATTTGAGTTCATAAGATTTTATTCTTTAACAAATAAATATTTGTTCTCGCTATCTACATTGAAACTAATATATATTAAATAATTTTATGAAATGATATCGCATAAACATTTAATCTATCTTGCAGTATATTTTATTGCTTTTGCACTACATTATGATCTACAACTAGTATAATTCTTCCTTCAAAGCGTACATTTCACTTCCTAAATTCAAAACAAATATTTAAAAAATTATCGAGTTGGTTCATAATGATAGAAGTTCATATGATTTTATACTTTAACAAATAAATATTTGTTCTTGCTTCCTATATTAAAACTAGTATATATTACTTAATTTTATGAAATGATATGGCATAAAAATTCAACCTATTCTCAACTACATTTTGTTGCTTCTGTACTACATTATTATAGTAAAATAGTATAATGCTTCCTTGTAAATATACATTTTACTAAATTACTTCAAAACATATATTGTAAAAGTTTTTTACTTGGTTCATGATCATAGAAGATTATATGCTTTTATACTTTAATAAATAAATATTTGCTCTCACTAGCTATATCGAAACTATTATATATTATTTAATTTAATGAAATGGTGTGGCATAAAAATTCAATATGCCTTGCAATACATTTTTTTAGTGAACTAAATTATAATACAAAATTAGTATAATAATTCATAAAATCGCACAATTTACTTACTATACTTTAATCACAAAATTATCAATTTTTTTGTTTGTTTATAATGATTGATATGAATAATAATTTTTTTTAACTTGCATATATTGTATTTTTAGAATATGATTATCATATATATATATATATATATATATATATATATATATATATATATATATATATATATATATATATATATATATATATATATATATATATATACACACACACACACTCAAATTATTAAAAATGTAATTTATCCATTACATTTATGACAAATGAAATGTATAAAAAAATTTTAAACAGCGAATTAATGTATTTTTTATTTTTTGTTTACGAGTGAAAAATAGGTTGGGTTTGAGTATGTGTGGATTGCTTCTACATGCATATGGTTGTATATATCTAATATATAAAATATATAACACATCTAAAATGTATATTTATATAAAATTACACTTCTTTTTTAAAATTTTTAAAAAATTATTTATGAGACTAATTCATAAAGATGAAAGAAAAAGTTATTCATAATTTAAATAAATATTAGATGCAAAATTATTTTTCTTTTAACTAAATTTTCACGTAAATGTTCAATTTTAACAACATACAAACTTCATGAACGCATCACATTTAAGATGATTGTTAGTTTCACATCAAAAAACTGCAATAAGTTTGAGAATAATCTTTTCACTAAGAATTAACAAAAAAAAAAAAAGGTAATTATAGTAAAATGAAATCAAGTTATTCTACATATCTACTGAACATTTAAGGAATTACAATGAGAATTTTAGAAAAAAAATATTTTTAAATTAAAAAATAACTAGCATATATCATCAATGAAAGCAAAATCAATAATAATACTAAATATAAATACTTTAACCCTACTTAGTATTTTATTTAATTAATAATATTTGAATTTTCTCTAGAAAAAACAAATGTTTGAACTTTACCATACTAATTAAACTTTTTGAACTTTTACCTTAATAATTAAAGCTTGATGTAGATTTTAGTAAAATTGAAGAAGGAAAATCAAAAACATTAAAAAAAAAAAAAAAAAAAAAAAAAAAAAAAAAGGCAGACATGGACACAATCCAAGCTGCAATATTCTATGAGGAAAGGATTACTTATAAATATCCCAATGCTAAAACATTCATTGTTCAAAACTCATAGCACTATAAAAATAATATAATGGTAATCAAAATTGAAGGCTTCTCTCTCTCAAACTTGCTTCACTAAATTTTCATAAAAACCTTGCCAGCAATGCAAATTCTTCGCTTTTATTTCCTCAAGGTTATAGACCCTTCACCACTAATTAAATACAAGCAACAAAATCATATCTTTGGCTTTTCTCCAATTCACCATTTCTATTTATGTCCATCGCAACCAAATTCCACATACAAACTAAACCAAAATAAAAAAAATTGCATAAACCAATCGAGAAACTTACTTCATTAAAAAGAGATAGAGGAATTACACAAAAGGGATAGCAGGATCAACAAATAAATCTGAATTAAATAAAATTGTAGATTGCATCAGTATCCTGCTTCACAGTGTGGATATATTATCATTCTCTAATTCAACCAAAACATAATTAAATCTTTAATTCAAAAGAAAACCCCAGATAACATATCAAAAGAAAAAAACTTTCGTATACTTTAGAACAGAAAAAAGAGAAATTAACCAAAAGCTAGTTTTTAGAACTTTACCAATTAAAGATCAAGACAAGTAATTTGTATAAAAAATAATAATAAGCCAGACAGAACTAACCTTATAGTTGTAGCTATGAGCCTAGAGCCAATGTCAAACCACGAAGTTGCTGTAATTAAGTATCTTAATACAACTCACCAACAACTGACCCATAAACCCATAAACAAATGGCACTCACCAACAAAGGAGCACGAATTAGTGACCCTTACAAATACCTACATTAAACTCTAATGGCGAAACCCATAAACCAGAAAACCTAGATGCCAAAATGAATCTAATGATCAAATCAATAATAGAAATATGATAGAGAGAATGAAAGAGAGAACAAAAAAAAAAGTAAAATAAAGAAATCGGTGGCTAAAGAATCAATAAGGCCATTACCCGAACAACAACAAATAAATCAACAACAAAGAATAAAATGAAGACTTCAAATCCAAAACTAGAAGATAGTAGTATTTGTATAGAGTGTGTGTTTGATTGTTTACTAGTTTTAGACAAAAAATTAAAAAGGAATGCGACGCACAGAGAAAGAAACATAGGGAAAGAGCAGCAGGAAGAGAAAGTGAAAAATTTTTGTGGGGAGGGAAAAGTGGGGAGAGAGAGAGAGAGAGAAAGGGAGAAACTAAAAGTAAAGTTAATATTTTCTATTTTTATATTTCTCATTTTTAGTAATTTTATTAAGTGTATAATTCTAATTTTAAGCCTATCTATAGAAATTTAAATTGGATTATTTCTAAGTTAGATTATAATAAAATTAAGAATAAATGTTCTTAAATTATTTAAATGTTGTAATTTTTAATTATAAAATTATTTAAATTTTTAATAATTTATTATATTAAGTTTTAATTTTTTACTATTTTTTAATTTATTATTTTAAATGAAGTTTTAATTTATTGAATTTAAAGTATATGTAATAATCAAAAAATTAAAAATTAAAAAATATTATAAACAATAATTATGTTTTACCTTTTATTATATTTTACAACTTTTGTCAATTGCTAACATCTTTCGCTAGTCTGTCATTAATATCTACATAAATGAATTATTACATGTCGCAAAGATTAAAAGACTAAGTACAATTATTCTAAGAATTTAGATTGGTAAATTTCATTATCTTCATATTATTATAATAATTAAAGATTCAATATAATATAATACTTTTAAATGTTTGTAGTGTATCATATGCTTTCAAATTAGAATGAAAAATTAATACTTGCAATGTAACTTCACATACGAAATATCAATTGAAATTCAACTTGAGCTTTTGATTTCATAAATAATCAAAGGTATGTTTAATTTGCAGTGTGTATTTTTTCTTATAAATAATATTGAAATTTTTATTCTATATTTAATATAACATTACATCTCTCTCTCTCTCTATACACACACATATATATATATATACTTTTTAAGAAACTAAAACACAACCGACATGAAATTTGGTTACCTTGATTCTAATTCATAAATCCATGTGTGAGATTGATAGATAAAAATTAAGATGGACTTGAGGACAATTAGTGTAAATTGAGTTTATTGTTATAAAAGAATACGTTAATAATAATTATGTTTATTTTTATATTAAACATATATACCTTAACAATGTAAAAATCTTGATATTAAACAATAAATTTTGATGTTAATTTTTTTAACTCATTTGGGTGTGATCAGGTAAGGTTGGTTTCATACTTTTCTGATCGAATTATTTCAATACAATACAACATAACTTTTTTATTAATTTAATTAATATGTTTAAAAATTAAAAAGTATTAAGAAGAACATTTATAAAAACATAACTAAGTATAAATAAACATCAAAATATTT
>CANTUT010001426.1:0-30000 GCA_947687605.1 Reutealis trisperma
ATAGCTGTGAGCACCAATCGTCAAATGTTCGAAAGACCCCAGATTCGGCCACCGACCGATATAATCCAGTCTGGAATCTTCTTATCCTCTTTTGTTTTGAAGGGCTTTATTCTCGAAAGGACTCTCTTAGTTTGCCACCTACTCATGATGCTCTTTCATACACTACAAGCATGCCCACTCCTTCCTACGAGTCTTCATTTTCACTTCTTTCTTACAGTATAGCCCCACTTCCTTCTTCAACTATAAAGTCAGAGCTCTCACTTTCTATATTAAGTCACGGAGGCTACAACTGGGACTAAAAAGAGAGTCCCTGCGGGTGAATCCTTGGACACATGGGGATAATAAAGCTTCTTATCCTTTTTGGGGTAGAAAACAGAACTGGTTGAATTAGAGAGGTTACTTAAGAATAAGAAAGCGGGTGCCCATTAGGAGATGACTGACAGCCAAAGCTTCTCGTTCTTTTCCTTTCAAGTGCCTATACCTGAGAGTTCTCTCCATTAGAAGATGCCAGTCTGACCTGACTCTGTACTTGGTAACAATCCCTTCTGTGCACACTTCCTTCTCGTTCGATTTCAAAGCCCTCAAAGCCTTGCTTACTCTTACTTCATTTCATGCTTCAAAGCAGAGTTTCCTTCCCTATTCAATTTCCCCTGGGATCACTGAACTCACTTTCCCGCATCTCGTCTGGGGATTAGATTAGTCCTTGCCGTTCGTGCCTTCCATTGGGGGAGCTTTCATCCTAATCCCGTTCACTCTTTAGTTGAAATGTCCGCTAGATTGCTAGCTAAACTAGAGTATGCCTACCAATCAATTATTAGAGAGTCTTCCTCTTATTCCTATAGGGTTCATTCCATGAATTCTAAGATATCCAATCGGCTGTGAACCTGAGCTAATTCTTTTCTCTATTGTACCTGAACTTAATCTCCAACCTTCATCTCATCCTTACGCGGCACACTGACTATATTCCGCAGAGGTTGGCCAATGCATTCTTTTCGATCTTGTACCCACGGTGAGCCTCAATTGATCCATATCACAATCACAAATTCTCCACAAAGGAGTCGGAGTCCGGTTCCGTCAGTCTCCTGTAGCTTCAGTATGTTAGCTCCTCTGTTAGCTAGTGGCGCACGTAGGCTTTTCATCTTCTGTTTGCTCCTCCGCTTGGGCCTACGTGACGGAACACCATTCAACGTCAGTACTACATAGAGAGTCTCTGGCCCTGACTACACGGACTACACACCATTCAACACCACTTGACGTGACGGTACTACAGTTAGAGATTCCGTAGAGCGCTCAATCCGTTGCTTGTTCGTTCGGTAACGTTGCTTTATCGCTCCAGCAAGAAAACGGCTGCGCTACCGCCTTTACTATTTTAGACAATTAATGCTTTCGCGCAGCGCTCCTGGAGTTGCTTGTTCCTCGTAAACTAGGTCATCAAGTTAGCTCCTCTCCTGTTACGTCAAGTTCCCTATCTCCACTCAGTGTCTCTCTTTCATTTCCTTAGTGCCTATACCGGAACTGCCAATTTCATACATACAGAACCGACGTTTATTACCTCTTTAGGCTCCTACACACAAGCGAGTGTAAACTCGCGATCTGCTGAGCGGCCTATTAAAGAGTTTTGTTTCCTGCAGCTACACCCCCCTTCCTACAACTATATATCTGTAGGCCCAGCTAACAGAGGCACTTACTTTCTTACCGAAAGAAGGATTTCAAAAGAGTACCGCTTCCCAAGACCTGCCCAAGAGCCGAGTAACTGAAACATTCTTCTATGTTGGTTTGCCGTTAGTCTTCTATGTTGGGCGGCTGGCGTTACGTTATGGGTAATTTTTGATTCCCTACGGCTTGTTAACAGAGGATGAAAAGCAAACAGATATAGGGTCCGCAGGAGGTAGCTGAGTGATATTGGTACTTTGGCCAGGTCTCCTTCGTCGCCTCTCTTGGATCTCCTGAACCCAGGACTAATAGAGATGCGCACGCTACAAAAAAAGCAATAGGGTTACGACTCTGTGCACATTGATCGGGGCTTTATGGGTGCTTTGACTAAACTAGCTATTCTACCCTTTCAGCAAGCTTGTCCTCAAGGTTGACGCCGGGAAACCGCTCCATATGGTCTAGTGAGCCAGCCTGATCCCCGACTCCTGAATATTCGGCTAAATCTCCTTCGTCCCCTTCGTTACAGAACTCAGCTACTTCGATACATGAGCTTTCCTTGGTTAGGCTGACCTTGTTCATCAGAACGTAGGATGGAGAGTCTGAACATCCCCTATCGGCTTAGTACCAGGGAGAAGGATCCCATTTGGCTGATAGGTACTGGTCTCCCTCTGCTATGAGTTAGAAAGCTCTTCAAGATAAGCTAAAGCGATGATCTGCAGAAGCAAAAGAATCAACTGCTGAAACAGAATCAACGGCTGCCCCCCTTGTTTCATAGTCAACTCGCTCTGCTGATGACACTTGGTGTTCACCCCCTTACCCCCACGTACATAATTCAACCTGACGCGCTGCGGTGCCCTTTACTTTAGGTCGTACATTTGCTAGCAAACAGAAAACAACCTGACGCAATTACAGCCAAAAAGACGGGGTTTATGGCAATTGATGACTCAGTAGACGAAGGAGATGCAAGAGAATCAACTGCTTCAGAAACAGACTCAACAGAATCAACAGCAGCTCATGGAGAAACTAGATCAACAGAATCCACGGATTCAACAAAGTAACCTCGATCCAATGATTCTCCTTTAGCTTTCGAGTTCTGGTTGAGTGGAGGACTTAATCCGGGCTTGTTAGGTAGACTAAGGGAACGTGTCCTAAATGAGGTTAAACCTCGGGATATTAAGCTCCCATAAGTGGCCTGGTATCTCGAAGGTCTCGTGACCGACGCGGAGACTGAGATTCTCGAGAGAACCACATCGCGCGTCTATTGAAGCATTGGTTGTCTTGGTTATCTTAGTATCACACTGTTGCTTTGAACCCTGCAACACGGCTACAGTCACCCCTGGATTATCCTATCGTAGAGCTTTCTTGGAAGTGTCGGAACGAGGAACCTTAACTGGTCCGTTTCGGCCTAACTTGGATGCTCTATGATCGGGCAATCAAGGGGCGGTCATTCTAGCCCTTAATACTGGCTGAATTACCGATTTCTGACTGTAATAGAAGTGCTGGTCTGTCTATCACCACAAACCTAGTGATCTCACTTACAAGAAGACGCAGAGCTAAGAGTCAAGATGCGGGTTCATCTGACGAGCTGGATTTTGAAAGAGTCGGGCACTTATGTTTACTAAACGAACAGGCTCGGTAGTACCTTAACTAAGTTCTTCGAATGGAGGACAAGGGACGGATGAAATTCCCAATGGTATCGAACTGGCTTCTATGATTGCCTTCACATAACTTGAGTAGACGACAGCTGGAAGTCCTTTTGGTTAATATAGCCGCTTGATTGCTTATTTACTATGAACCAGAATTACTTTTTTTCCTATTTATAACTTCAGATTTGTGTTTGTCGCTGGTTCGATCTCTGGACGTGCATCGGCGGCCCCCTTTCCATTGAGAGTCCTCCTAAGCCGATGGGCTTTACCTGAAAATAAGGTATCGAGACCTACTGACATAGATTAAGCAGCTACTAGATCCCCCGTCTTGTCGAAGAATCAAATACTTTGTTCTCATCGATTGGGATTGACTGTCTTCTTTACTTCGACAGATGTGGTCAACCCCAGCTTGCTTATCTACGGCTGCCATATTCCGTGTAACTTAATGAATTTGATCCAATCCAATAAGCCCGTAAGCGCCGGTACAATATAATTATAATATCCTATAAAGAGGTGGAATCCTATATCTAGTCTTTCTTCATTTCCTGCATAATCTGATGCTTACTCTTCATTAATTAGAGGGGTGGTCACTCCACTTGAGTCAACCGGCCCCATGTAGGGAAGAGATAGAGCTCTAATAAATCTTTATGCCAAGGATTGCCGGAGTTTCTTATCTTGACCCTTCCCTTGACTCAACCTTCTGATTCATCCCAAGACTCGAGAGATGTTTTTAGAAAGATACAGAAAAGACTTTATATCAAAACGAGATTGAAGTATGTTCCAGGACCGACATCTGTGAAAAAGCCGAACTCACACGTTACCACTGGCGCTATGCTGCCTCCTCGTCATCGTGCAGCACTCCTATAAAGGTGAATATTCAATATACAATTCTTTGAGACTCCCCAAGGGGAACGGGATCATGCAATAAAAGATTACTATCAATTAAGCTGGTACAGCCACTACGTCTATTGTAGTACTACTTTCGCTGCTCTTCTACTCCCTGGCACTCGTGTCGCCATACCCCCCCGCGGCATTTCCATGATCAACTAGAAATAACCAGCAAAACCCATTCTGAATGGAACCAAACCAACCCATTTTAAGGAATTATTATCGCTTAGCGCTTGTGCTAAGGGCCTTTAATTGTTTTATTTTAAGAGCTGGAAATAAAAACTTGGGCATTAAATTTAGCTACGAGCCGGCTCGGATTCTCGTCAAAAGCTGCCATCCGCTCTCCGCTCTAACTGAACCTCGCGGAACCTCTGCAAAGAAAATGCACGCGGTCTTTTTCTTTCTATAGAAAGAAATGAGATTCGGAAGAAGACATGTATTATTTCCGAGCCATCTCATGGTTTTTTTACTGACATGAAAAAACCCATGTGTTGGTTGCACGGAATCATTCGATGAGGGAGCCCAGGGCGGAATAATGAGCACTCGCCCTAATGACTAAAGCAAGGAGAGGGACACTGGGGTGTTAATCCCTCTGCAACGCAGGAAAGCATTGGAGAGTTCCCTGGCTTTTTTCGGTGCAATTCCCTTTCGGCCGATCCCGTCTCATTCTCGGAACAACAGTTTTCGATTCGCCTGCGTTTCCCCCTATTTCCCGTAAAAATTTGTTTATCCTCTATTTCCCGTGTAACACTCAACTCAACCCACTGCCACCCCAGAAGCGTTATCCCTTCCGGGGCTCCTATTCGAAAGAACCAGCTATCCATTCCGCATTCCCCACCCACTGCAGTTCAGATGGCACAGAGAACCATGCCATTCAGACGAGTTGTGATACGTACGAACGGTATAGAAGTTCTCTTCGTGTGGTTCCGAATCCAGCGCCTAAGCCGGTTGACCTGGGACCCATTCCGGGGATCCAGTTTCATAGCCATAGCTGTATCCTGTGCACCCTACTGCATACCTTCCAGTGGTCATAGAGCCATTACCCCGCGGTTGACGAACCTGAACTCCGCAAGCATAAGAGACATAAGTGGTAGCCCCGCGATCCGTTCGCGAGACAGAATCCGTGTGACCGGCTACTACATAAACGCCATCCGTAACTACGTGACCATCAAGCTATACCCACAGAGCCCTAGAAAGTGCATCTTGCTCGGATGAACCTTCTTCATGAAGGAGCGAGGGGCGCCTTTAGGCGCCGGCGAGCGTGATACCGGCCCATAGAATAGAAGAAGCAAATCTTATCTCAGCCGGTCGGACAGAAGCACGACACCCACCATAGAACAATCATTAGAAGATGCTAAGCCCCGAACCAAACATGAACACTCATGAAACCGAGAGTGCGCCCAGTGTAGGCTTGCTCCGCACAGGCTACACAAGCCAGGACCATAAATGAAACAAATGCGGTGCCCTTGGTGGACCATCACATAGAACGAGAATGCGAGCGAGCGTGCTTGCCCATCGTTAGTAAGTACGATCTCCCGTACGGACCTATACGCCGGATAGACCATCATCGAGGCAAATGTTCCAGACAAGGGTTCAAGTGATAGAGGAAGCTAGAGAGCCCGTTGATCGAGTGAAAGCATCAGTGGCGGGGATCGCTGTTTCATCACTACCAGGAAAAGCAGGAACTATGGTAGTTGACCTGGCCAAAGTACCAATTTGAACAGCACCACCCGTTGTTGAGGAAAAGGTGTCCCTTCGCTCGAGGGAAGGCTGAAAGCGTTCCTGTTCGAGAGTCGAAGCCAGGTTTGAAGAATATGTTCTAGATCCATATGATGGGGATCCAAAGCCAGCACCTTGTACAGATGGAGATCCAGTGTCGGGCGACCACCCCTTATCAATCTCTCATTGAGAAATCGATGAAAGGGTTGCATTTTACCCTAGACCTGTAGATAATCCAGCGTACGCGGGAGCTTCTTCAGTAGGGGCAAAGGAATCAATAGCAGTTAACCCAGCCTTTCTCCCGTAGTTGCATTTGAACCAGTCGTTCAACAAAAAGGGGCAGCTCGAAAGCAGCAAACTACGGAGCTCGAAAGGTTTACGAGAGAAACAACTCTACTAATAAAGGGGCGAACGCTTCTACTTCCTTCTCACAGCCTGCCCCCAACTAGTCCTCTTGATCGGCCTATGCTCTGATGCTTGTCCCGACATGCATGAAATCCTGCGCATCTCCTATCAAGGAATGGGAAGGTAGGCATTCAATTGTCCCCTCTTCCTGCTGGTATTCCTTCCTCCGAAGCTTGGGTGAAATGGGTGCTCGGCCAGACTATATAGGGGGTTGGGGTGCCTGAATGGATGTTTGGACTGGCTGGGGTGATGGATCTTGGATTTTCTGGTTCTAAATTTACTTGGAGTAGAGGGGAGGCTGGTTTAAATCATAAGAGTGCTCGGTTAGACCGGGTTCTTTGTAATACGGATTGGAAGAATCTGTATCCTTCAGCCTCGGTTCTTCATTTACCTCGGAACCATTCTGATCATAGTCCTCTTTTGCTTATGCTTGATCATCATGCTCAGACTCGTATTGCTAAGCCTTTTAGTTTAGGGTGGAGGCGGCTTGGTTCACCCATAGTGATTTTGGTAGGGTGGTTTCGTTTCGGCTAATTGGGATAATTCGAAATCCTTTACTGAGAATTCGAAGGACCTTGCCACCTCGTTGAAGGAGTGGAATTTTCAAACTTTTGGGAACATTTTTAGGAAAAAAAGACGTCTGTGGGCTCGTTTAGCGGGGGTGCAGCGTGAGTTAAGCCTGAATCAGAACTCTAGAATTCGCTTGCTTGAGGTAAAGTTGAAGGAGGAACTTGATTCTGTCTTAAATTGCATATAAAACAATATCAGGAATGTATTGCAAGTGACTGGCAAAGAAGACATTACGCACATTGGGAGGGACCACCTTATTCCAAATCTGCCTAGCATGAGGGCATTCCCTCAAAACGTGAATAGTGTCCTCATCCGCTTCCCCACAACGCTCACAAGTGGTTACACTGCCAATATGTCTAGTGCACCTGTACACATTGGTCATAATCTTGTTTTTCGCCACTAACCAAAAAAAAGTGCTTATCCTTTGAGGCCCCATCCAACGCCAAACAACTTTAAACAAATGCTCCGTATCAGTCATGCTACCACTAGATAAGATACCCGGACTTTGTGGTAAAAGTGCCATTAGGAGAAAAAGCCCAGTACAACTTATCATTACCTGCATCTGCAAAGGGAGGAGGAGTAGCTGCAATTGCCAAAAGCAAACTATTAGGCAAATAAGGCGCAAAGAGATCCCACTTCCAATGCCCATTCAAATCAACAAATTGACAGACTTTCCAACCAATTTGATCTTGTGGAACGGAACCCACAGCAAACCTGATTAGAGGTTGGTCAGGACCCACCCAACAATCCATCCAAAACCGAGCAAGCTGCCCATTACAAATAGACCATCTAATGCCGCCAGCAACCGTAGGCCACACCCTACCTAACGCCCTCCATAAAGGTGAAGCATTCGAAGAAGGAAGAGCTTCAGGAATATGATCCAAGCCCAAACCGTACTTAGCTTTAATAGCTTGAACCCACAACTTGTTACCATCCACCAGCAAAGACCAGCCCAACTTCATCAACAAGGCACTATTCATAACCCTCATTCATTTTCTTCATTCCCAACCCACCGCTTTAGGCAAACAGAGCTCTTCCCACTTAACTAGACTAACTTTTCTATTTTCATTGCTTGAGCCCCAAATAAAATTCCTGCAACACTTCTCAACTTGGTCACAAATTGAAGCAGGCAAGTGGTATGCATAGCAAAAATAGGTCTCGCTGAGACCACGGATTGGGCAAGGGTCACCCTACCCGCGAGCGATAAACTAGAAGCATTCCAACCCGATAAACGCCCCTGTACCTTGTCAAGAATATCCTTATACGTGTTCTTTGTGACCCTCTCATGCAAAATAGGCATACCAAGATACTTCCCTAAGTCATTAGTCATGGAAAAGCCCAGATTAGACGCAAGACACCTGGCTTTACTCATGCCAACATTCTTAGAAAAGAAAACTTGAGTTTTCTTACTGTTCACCCGTTGTCCCGACGCCATACAAAAACTGTCCAACACCTCCTTCACCACTCCAACCTGATCCATTGAAGCTTCAGCGAAAAGCAACAAGTCATCTGCGAAAAATAAGTACGGAATATGCGGTCCTCCTCTCCCAAGCCGAATTGGACACCACTGACCCTTTGAAACAGCAGTACTAATGCCATGAGCCAAACGCTCAATACACATAACAAACAGGTAAGGTGAAATAGGGTCCCCCTGGCGAATTCCACGTGAAGGGATAAAAGAATCTCTTATTTCACCATTCCAAAGCACCTGCATGGAAGGAGAAGTAACACAATCCATAATGACATTAATCAAACTCTGCGGCAACCCCAAATCCAGCAAAGTGTCTCGAATAAATTCCCAACGAAGGACATCGTAGGCCTTTTCCAGATCAACCTTGATTGCCATAAACCCCTTCTTTCCTTTTCTTCTTTTCATGGAATGAATAATCTCTTGAGCAAGAAAAATATTATCTGTGATGTTCCTACCCGGAACGAAACTGGTTTGAGCAGGTCCGATCACATCCGGTAAAATACTCTTCAGTCTATTAGCAATAATCTTCGTAATTACCTTGTAAACCACATTACACAAACTTATAGGCCGAAGATTTTCAAACAATCAAGATGAGTTCTATCGAAACAACATTTTCCGGGCATACGAGAAAAGAGTCCAGCCGAGCATATTTTATTTTATACTTTCTTGATCCCGGAAAGATTGTACTCAGAGTCACGGATAAAGATAAAGTTTACTACCCTGGATGACCTACAGTTCTTTCTAGTGGCTTTTTCTTGTCCCTTTAGGGATAGGGTAGGGACCAATCAGCCCTTTCTCAACCAAGCATAGATAGAAGCCCTCTTTTCCATACAGATAAAGGTTCTAAAACCTTATTTTTTCTCTTGGAAGTCGGTATTGATCGTGGAAATCTCGTAGAAAGTAGTAAAAATCGCTTCTCTTCCTTCATTCTCAGTAGCTACCGTCCTCGGAACCAACGCCTAAGATTTAACCTTGTGGTATGCCCTTAGTCGAAAGACTTCTATCCACTACGATGGAATCCGTTAAGTGCTAGAAAGTAAAGTCGGGGAAGGCATAGTAAATCTAGCACTATGGTGGAATCTAAGTTTAAGATATTGTTCCGCGGTTGGAAAACTAGCTCCTATGCGCCTGGAGGTAGGACGTTAGAAAAATAAAGGATAGGCTATCTATCCTACTATCCTACTATTAGGCTTTCAGTGTAGTAACTTAGATGCTGACTATAGACTCCCATCTATAGTAAAAGAGAAGAAAGTCAGGCGGACACTGGCAGCTGCAAGTCAGTCGGTTGGCTTCCGGTACTAGAGCAATCGCTCTTTCTTTCGCCAGCGAGCGGAGAAGACCATAGGCCAGAAGCGAACTGGAGAGACTGAAAGATGGCGGGGGGATTGGTGGTTGGCCGAGGCGCCTGGGTAAGCGACACAATCTTACCGGGAAGTACGGAGGGAAAGGGGCTATGAAAGCATTCTTGGGGAACTAAGTGACTCTTTGCCCTATGGTAGTAGGTACTCTTTCTTCACAGGGTGTAATCTGCTTTCGAAAGGGGCGTAAGCGGTAACTAACAGGAACGAGTGGAATAAATACTTGGTTAGAGAGGTTGAGCGGAGCTGAAGACGCTAACAGAGCATAAGACTTTCTGCAATAGGCTTAGAGGGTGGACGGAGTGAGGGCAAGGTAGGACTGCCCTTTTTCGGTGGGAAAAAAGACAAGATAGGATCTTGGAATTGAAATGAAACTCTTTTCCTTATATAAGTCAATGCTAAATCTATCTTACCTACGCTACGTCAGAAAGAGACCTTTGGAACGACGCTCAATCACTCAGTCGAAGAAGTAGCTAGTAGGGAGGGTGCCTTTGTTTCATGTTTCTAAGAGCGGTCTGTCTGATCAAATAAGGGATCAGACCGCTCCTGGTGTTCGAACTAGTCATTAATGGTTGGCTTCATTGGTATCCTTTCGGTATGCGTTGCGAACACTTTCATTTTTAGCGTCTCACCTTCTCTAGAGAAGCGAAACTCGAACGGATAGAGCAGATGGTCCAACTACATAACTTTTTCTTTTTCATTACTTCCATGGTCGTGCCTCGTGGCACGGCAGCACCCGTACTATTGAAATGGTTTGTCAGTAGAGATGTTCCCATAGGTGCCCCTTCTTCCAATGGTACTCTAATTCCTATTCCTATCTCTTCATTCCCTCTTTTGGTCTATCTACATTCCAGGAAATTCATACGCTCCATGGACGGAGCAAAAAGTGGAGTCTTAGTCAGAGCAAGCCGCCCTATTCTATTACCAGACATAATTGGGAGAAGCTCACCCGAAACTAGAGCTAGAAACGCCTTATTTCGTTTCGTTCCCCTTCTTCATTTCCTTCTTCTCGAATCCAAGGGGGACTTCTCATATTAGAATCTTTCTGCGGTGTGCTCTTTTTACTATTCTTTCGTACTTTCTTCTCTTTACCACGCGATAGGTCAGCGAAGCGTGAGCGGGCGCGGAGAAGGAAACGCCAAACACTTCGGCCTAACGGGAATGAGCAACGACGAAATGACAAGATGAGGTTTTCTTCTTTCCTCCATTTAGAAAGAAGGGTCGAAGGTTTTGGGCCTGTAGCTTTCCCCGTCCCCCCTTCGTCGGGCGGTGCTTGTGTGTGGGGTGTGCCACCAGAAATCGGGCTTGAAGTTCTCGCCTTACCAACGAGCCGACAGCTGATGGCTGTTGGTCACGACTACTACCAAAAAGCTCCAATGAAGATGAATATTTCACATGGAGGAGTGTGCATCTGTATGTTGGGTGTTCTTCTGTCGTGCGACCCGGCGGCTTATGTGCGACCTGTGGCCCACGCCTCCTATTTGTTCAGGGCGGGCGGCGTGAACTCTGATTCGATCCGGGTATTCAATCCCGCCGCTGAGATGCTCAGTTGACTCCTTAACCTTGATAGGAAGATGGCTTATTCAATAATTCGTGCATAAGGGTAAGGAACTTTGGATGAACTAATGCGAATGGGTGTAAGCTTCGCTGCTCGGAAACACCCAGTGCTGACCACACTGAGAGACACGAAAGCGCAGGTAACGCCAGTTGGCGAAGTGGCGTTAAGCATCCCTAGCGGTACGAAAAGAGAGGTCGTGATGATATCATCTACGTCCGTACCGCTCCTCGTGGAGTAGATCCCGCATCCAACCAAGTCTTTGACCAGGGAACGGGAGAATTCCCACTACCGCTGGCAGGCCAGCCGGGCCGTGAGCGCGGTGGGAACGGACTTCCCAAAAAGCCAGCCCCGGCCCGGGGTCAGCATAGAATGAAGGGGACGGCCCTAACTAATGTTGTGTTGGCTTTGCGGGTTGCGGGCGGAGAAAGAGCGGACGTGGGGACTCGGGTCGGGGCGCAGCCTAACTAAGAGAGCCATTCCATTTAGGGCGAGACAGAATGGGCGGGCACGAGCGGTCTGGTGTCCGAGCCAATTGGTCAGACGACGACTACTTCACTTATTAGATTAGTATTAGCCGCCTATCCCGGAATGAAATGGGATGGAATAGAAAGAACGCGAAGCGCTAGCGCTATAGGATTGGGGGGGATAAGCTTGTGAAGAAGCAAGCTTATCCCCGCCCCGACCGGCAGCTGCTGGGTCTCCCCATCTCTCCTAAACTTCCCCCGGTCTTCGGCCCGAGCTGTATGAGGCAGAAACTCGTCTCACGTACGGTTCGGAGGCCGAGCCCCACCCCAGCAGTAATGGTGCGGCTTAGGTCAACTAACACAAAGAAGATACAGTTCACTCAACGATTGCCTTTGGGTTCCGAACTCCATATGGGGAAGGAGCGTTGTTGTTTGCGAGGTCTCGATCATTTACATGGACCCACTTCTCATTCCATTTGTGGGAATTTGATGATCTATAAACCGTCCCTAACGAACGATCGGCTCATGTTTGAGCATGATGAATCACTTCGTGCCGACCTGTTGCTAATAAACTTTCCGGCCTCATATGAGAATGGAAAACTGGAGCATTTTCTGCATCGGTGGATGAAGAATCGCGAACATAATAATTTCTGGTTGACCATGTTCCCAGAAAAAAGATACTTTCGAGAAACGACGAGCACGACTGAAGTGGCTATACATACAAATCTATTTACGGATCTATATGCTTCGATTGGAACTGGAAGTTCCAGAACAGGCGGCTGGTATACCACCATAATGAAACTGCCTTTTATTTTTTTTATTCGGATAGGATTTATGTTGGCTTCGTTAGGAGGCTCGCGTAGTTTGTTACGTCAGCTCCAAAAGGATAAGTTGCGTTGGCATCGAGAAAGTTCCGTGGAGTTTATAATTGCATAAAAGGAGTCAAAGTAGTGGCTGCGGCGCGTCTAGGCACTTCAGAGCGGGCCGGCAGGCGGGCGAGACAGAATGGGCGGGCACTACTAACCAAGCCTAGTTCTCGCCGATAGGCGCTGTTGCTTCCAAGCCTTGCTTTATATAATAGTTGTGGCCATGGCCCGAAGGAGCCTTAAGCACTTGTACAATGCTCAAGTCAAGGCTCTGGGCAACGAGTAGGATGGAGCCTTGACTTTATATTATATATTAGTAAAGCGTGCCATATATATTGAGGGAAGGGAAAAAGGGGTCTCTTTCCTCGCCCGATGGTAGAGGTCGATCCCCTATCACCTTCGGTGCCTCCTTGTGGTCCTTCTCTTTAGCTTTTCCTCGGCCTTTAGAGCTAGTTGATAGGCCACTTTCCACATCCGATGCATCGAGATTTCATCTTGGATTTCTAACCTCAAGCCCTATCAAGCAAGGGATTCTTCGTCGGATTCGTTCAAGCCATTGCGAATAAACAATTGGTAGAACTCCGCAACTGTTAGGAGTAGGGGCTTTCTTGTACGCTTCTCTCCCCTCTATCTATCCTTTAAAGCGAAGTGAAACCTTTGGAACAAGCTTTGGGTCTAATCGGAGGGTAGAAATTTATCCCGCAACCTCGATCGCATCTTGTCCCATGTACTTCCCTTTGCCTTTCCGCTCACGCCTTGCTTGGACTTGATCCCACCAAATTAAGGCATGACCAGTGCTCAGGAATTTCATCTTCGCACACCTCGGGTAGTTCTTTCCAATCAAAGAACTTCTCTACGCTACTTAGCCAATCAAGAAAGTCCTCAGGATGCAATCGGCCATGGAAATCGGGAACGTCCACTTTGATCTCACGATCTCCTTGATCTCGATGCCCTTCTAAGACCCGGATCAAGCGCTTCCTTATCATTAAAAAGAGAAATTGGCTGGAACTTCTTCTTCATGAATAGTTCTTCGATCATGTGATCGGATTTGAATCGGAGGTCTTGAACTCGAGTTTGTGAGATACTCTTGCTGCCACCCTAGCTCTTTAATTTAAGCCCATTTTTTCCCTAAAGACCCGGCTTCTTCTTCTTTCTTTTACGAATCCGGCAAGCGAAAATCCTTTCTTCTCTTGAGTGATTGCTTGAGTTAAGCCTTCTTGACTAGTTTTGAGTCCCGATTTTCAGTCCTTGGATGATCTTTCGGGTCTTAGTACAATTGATTCCATAGGCTTTTCCCGTGCTCTTCTGAAAGAAGCATCTGGAAATGACTTGTCATGGGCTTATGCGATGAAGAATGATTTGCTCGGGAAAAAAAATCTTGTGCTTATGTGGGCTCAATTTCCCAAGACTAGAGAAGGTTCCTACAAAAGATGAAAAGTGCTTAGCTTCAAAGGATGACTTGTGTACTTCCTTTGAGCCCCATATACACCGTCACCTCTTTTGCGACTGCTAAAGATATTTGGTTTTACGAATGTAATCCCAAGATCTTTCTGGATACTATCTCTGTATCCGTCCATTAGGTGGAGTCCACTTGAGCGTACTACTTTGCGACGATATGCCGGACTTGTTCAATTGGTGAACTTGAGAATGTCGAGTTCTTGTTGTTCATATTGTCTGAAATCCATTTTCAACCCTCGCGAATACGGGAGCTGCTACTGAGTGAACGGGCGATCATGCGAAAGGAGATTGGAGAGAAATCCGTTCTACCTTCATCGCATATAAATGGCTTAGCGAACTCAAGAGCACCTTTGTCAGAGACTAGCTACTTTTCGACCGATATAGTTAGGTCGCAGTCCTATCAGGGGGCCGTATACACGTTTGCAACCTTTTCGTCGGCGATAACAATGTCGTCACCGAGAATGGCTTTTTGAAAACCTTTTCCCTCTATATACTTTCTCAGCCGCAATACACACTAACATATGGTGAGTTAGTTTAAATGCAGGCCAAGAACTGTAAAACCATTTAGCCGGGTTGGGGGTTGGTGAAGTCGGTATTCGCGAAGGAAGAATGCTCTTCATCTCCCCTCGCCGTAATTCTCTCTGGCCTACAACCCCTACTATACTAATCTAATAAATAAGCTCCTGCGGGCAACGTTCGAACTAAACGAGAGTCAGGCTTTCTCCCCGAGAGAACAGACTGACTACTTGGAGAGGGGCGCCTAGTTAACGGAGTTCACGAGGAAGCGACTTCAGTTAGTGAAGCGAGGCCTCACACATCAAACCATATCTTACTGAACCGAGTGAGGTATAGACAGATTATACCACAGCTTGTGTTGTGGCGAGACGAAGGGACAGGGTCATTCGCCTTGCTTGCTTACCGGACAAGAAGGATTATTAGACCTATTAATGGACTATAGCGAACCATAAGGAAGACCCTCGTGGTCTCCCTGTGACTGGCTAGGAAACTGAGATCACACTCTTTCCTACTCCAGGCAAGTAGTACGGGATACGGACTATAACTCAAGCCTACTGCTCCGTACAGAGTCAGGATTCAGGGATTTCAAACACTCTAATGGACTATAACAGCTGAGTAGTACAATAGCCCTGAGTGACTCTTGGCTGCCTTCAGTGATAGGACGCAATGACTTGGACGATTCTATTCCTACGAAACGAGACCGCAGAGGAAGGCGTTGTCACGAGACCCGCCCTCCGGGATAGAAAAAATCCTAAGTGGCTTTGGGGTATCTGAACCCAGTTGGCATTCTTGTTCGGATGCTTGAATCGAACTCATCTGTTTATTTACGGCAAACCTTGACCATCGTTCCCAAGGGAAATTGATTGAATGCACGATCACGAGCCATTCCCACCGACTGATCCGGAGAGCGGTCGTAGATCACTTTCGAAGGTGAGTGTTGTTAGCGAACCATGGGAGTAGAAAAGAAAAGTAGGAATAGAGCTTACAGCCCATCATGAGGTCTAATCTCATGAGTCTATCGTGCCAAAGCTACTAATGCTAAGAATGCTTCGCCCTGACTAGCTAGACTGACTAAAAGAATAGGATGGGAGCTAGTCAGAAGTACGAATGCAGGAAGCTGCAGTGTGCGCCCCGCCCGGCTGTTGGCCTACCAAGCACTTGCCCGCTGCTCCTGTGGCTTTTTACTTATTAGTGATTTTGTCCTGCTTCGATAACTCCTTTCTTCCGTACCTGTCTCTGAGAATATCACCGGACTGAGCACGATAGCAAAAGTATTATAGGTTTGAGCGTGGGCTTTAAATATCCCTTCCTCTAGCTCTTTCAAAAGAGATTAGAACGTGGACTGACTACTACAAGATAGAAAGAGGGGTACTTACGAACCAAGGTAACTCTATCACCTGACTCATTCGCCTTTCAAGTTGACTTCGAATCCTTACTTTTAACTTCTTACTTCTAATTCCATTCTGACTCTAGCTCTTGCACGCTGACTTACTTTAAATGAAAGCTCCCGCTTTATCACTTAACTGAGGAAGTTAAACCGGAAATAGGGATTAAAATAGGATTGGACTTAAATCTGTAAGTTCCCTTTCCTCTCATGTTTTCTATCAATAATAGTTGAAATTTCTTCTTAGATTATGATTCACTCCAAACCTGCCAATCCGATCAAAAACAAGCCCAAAACACGGGGGTTGGGGATTTTTATCACATTGAGATGCAGCCTTAGGAAGAGAAATCCGAAAACAAGCTATTTTCCCGGTAAAACGCGAAAAGGCCGATTTGAGATCCCATTTACGAGCGGAAATGGACTTTCAGCCTAAAATCCCGGGATAATTCAAGTGGAGATTGAACGCTAGAGGGCGAAGATAGGAAGCCACTTCTACTCAAGCACGGGGAATCGTTTACGGGATTCGTTTAGTGGGAAGAAGAAGGAAATCGAGTACTACCAAAATTATCTAGGAGCAGGAGCTTGAACGGGACTCTTTCTTAGGGTTTGAAAGCTTCAGTGTTCTAGTGGCTTTTCATCCTTGTTCTTTCGGTCGGTGAGTACGGTATCAGTCCTGGGGCTAGGAAGCCACCGCCTCTTAGAAAAGGTTGCTGACTTTGATATTGATTAGAAATCCGAATCTTATAAGTCATGGGCTCACCTTATTATAGAAGTTCTTACTTGGCGAAGAAGACTGATCTATTAGAATATCAAGGCGAAGGGATGCGGGCAAGAAGCTAATAGGATAGGCTCAATAGCTGCTCAGAAAGGTTCTAGTCAGGGCATCATCCCCGCGCTTGAAAGGTTCAGTGTTCAAGGAAACCCTGGCGAATAGAACGAGTGTTAGCGCCTTAAACTTTGAATCTCACGGGTGTTAGGGGAGTATGGAAGACTACTTCTTACTCTTCTATTTTTTACCCGCTGCTGAAGTGACGAGGTTTTTGATCAAGATTTCACCCTTCCTGTTACCCTTCCTATTATGGGCTTCGGTTCCTTTTGACTTGATATCTTCGACTCCTATCCTGCCGGAGATTAAGGAGCGGACACTCGCAAAGCGATTCTCTTCATTGTTTTAAGGGTTTCTATTTCCGCACACTTAGACAGGAATTTCTATACTTTAATGAAATCTCTTCCAATTTTCTTTATTCAGGTGAGCTGCTTTAGCTTGAGCAAAGTGTTTTTGAACCCGTTAAGAAAGTTTGATTCGCTCCTACCTGTCTTTCGCCGCAGGTCGATATTGGAACGTACGACGAACCAGTTACCAACCTATTCACTTCTGCCGAAATGAGAAGATACATATACATTAATATGGTAAAGAGCCTGTCGTGACATATTCAACTTCAGCTTCCGCTTCACTAAACGTAGTTGACCCAATTGCATCAAGCAGCGCCCTACAGGCAACTCACCTCACATCGAGTCCTTCCTCTTCTCCAGGATTGGTGTGGGGAATCAGCCACTAGAGGCGAGATAGCCCTTGTTTAGTTCATCATTCCGTTCGGATATAGAGCTGTATCCCTGGTCAAAGGACCAATTGATTCATAGCCAATGTTCTTGCCTTGCCTCGGGCATAGAAAAGCATCTTCGCCTATTGTCCGGGGAGGAAGGAGAAAGAGAATAGGCCCATGAACAAAAAAGAATTAGCGATTCCACCATATTACGGGCCGGAGAAAGAGCTAAACAACTACTAACCAGGGGAATAGGTACTCCTATCACATTGGGTATGATTTTGCCATGGTGGGACTCTACAAAAAGGGATTCCAATCCCATCTTATGAAGTTGGAAGTGATTCACTCTTATAGTATGGAGAACGTGAAAAAAAAGGGTAAACTTCGAGGCCTCCGGCCGAGTCAGAATTGCTTTTCCCCAAAGATGCCTCAAATCTCTTAATAAAGGTATCTTCCTGGTGACAGCAGTGGCAGCGGAGCAGCATCATTCATTCTAAGTTAGAAGGACGTCTTCCCCAAGTATATAACTTAAGCTTTACACAAATTGTAACTAAGAGCCCAAAAGAAAAGCATAGAGATGGGACTCTAAGTCTTTTTTATGCTGGTTCGTTGCGTCTCTCAACTCTAGGGGTCCTGCTCCTCTAAGCGGGGACAATTCAAGAAGAATGAAGAGAGAGATTAGGTTCATATAGATACATTCACATGGAATCGGGAACTAGTAGACCTATTCTCCAACAATAGGAAAGGTCGAAGATCGCTCTTCTTTCTAGATGTATTTATTACTTACTGCACTGGGAGAGGAAAAAGGACTGTAAGCATCTAGTTTGTGATAGCTAGTATGCGAATGTCTCTTTCCTGCCTTGATAGTGGCTTAATCCCTTGATAGTAAGGGAACGCGGTTGAAGGTATTTAGTTATCTTCCTCAATCAAGCAAGGACCTCTTTCTTTTTCTTTAAATAGAGAAAGTGGTGGCTAGATTCGCGGTCCCTTTCCATCCTAGAAAGGATTTCAAAGAGCTTTCTGGGATGGAACTCAGTATTCAAATGAGTCTTTAGGAACTTAGCCCCCACCAGAAAGCCAGCCTCCCACTAATCCGAAGAATAAGGAAGGATGCTATCTCCTTGCTACTTACCGTCATAGGACTGGGGAAGCTACTTCCAAGGAGAAAAGAAAGCTACTTCTAAGGGGGCTCGCAACTTGATTAGAGAAGGGCCGCCCGCGGGTTCATTTCCTATAGCGAGGATCAGAAAGAGATTAAATAGCCGACAGGTTTTGATGCTCGTATAAAATTCAATCAAGGTAGACACCATTCTAAATCGTTCTTGTTCATTCTCCTATATTAGTGATTTCATAAAAAAAGTTTCGCACTCGGGAGAACCCATCCCAAATAGGTTGAAGTGGATGCTGATATAGATGCATTTGAATGAATTATGGTCTTTTGAATAAATGAAACTACGGAACGAAGCCCAACATTTACGCTAAGGTACGATCCACTATGGATTGAGACTACACTAAGGTTATGAAATAGCTTAGCCGAACTATAGAGGCTAAGGTGTTGAACGTCCGCTGTGGATTAAGACTACGTAAAGGTGCGAAAGCCTAGCGAACAAAGAAGCGCAGCCCCTTTCTTGCTTAGTAAGGCGCATCCGTTTTCTTGCTCCTGCGCATTAAGGACTATACCACTATATACGCTCAGAAAAAGCTTATTTATCGCACCTTTACTTCCCTATGGTTATGGTATATCCCCTTTCCTATAGGACGAGCCATAGGAACCTATGAGATTGATTGAACAAGCCTTAACTTAAAGGCGAAGAAGAATCATCGAACTAATGGACGGACCGCAATGCAAGTACTAGAACTCTTGAAATAGAGGAAGGACCTACCGACCGATTTCGAGAGCTGCTACAGTTCTACAATTTCCAGTTGACCGAGAAAGACCACACTTGTAGGAGACTTTTTCCCAATTTCAAGAAATTAAGATCGATTCTCCCCTCCTCACCTGAAGCTACGAAAATCCTTATTGAATAAAAGAATCGTACGCACAAAGCAAGCAACGGAAACCTCTGCCTCAGCTCCTACAGATCAAAGCTAGGCCACACAAAAGAAGGAAAGGTAGGCAGCCTCAAGGATAAGCGGTTGAGCAACCGAGAAGATTGACTAAAAGACGCGAGGAAGCGAGTGAAAAGGGGAGAGGAAGATGACGAGATAAAGCCGATAGTCCGGTAGGTCCTTGTAAGGCGAGTGGAAGGAAGTGACTCGACCGATAGGTTGAGGGAGTCAGGCGGGTCTGGTTTTTATTCCTAAGAGGTATGATAACTACACCATTCAAGATCAATCAATGCTTGCATCCGGGCGGACGAAAGCCCTTGAAAGTTGAACTGCTTCTTATCTGCTTGTTCAAAGCCTGCCTACTTTTGATGACATGAGATTCAAGACCCCCTTAAAGTAAAGGCAGCTGATCCCGATTTACTTGATCCTTCATCTGGCTGGACTGTCGATAGAGTAAGCTGGATGTGCTATTCGATCTTGTAATCCACGAAAGCTCGAGAAAGAGAATGCCCTCTCAAGGCGGTCAACCGCCTCCTTGAAAGCCGACGCCTGGATCGCCTTCCTCAGTTGTTGGTACACTAACCGTTCTCCCAGCAGTTAGCTTGCCATACTTACCGTTGCCGCCCGTTGGCCTGCGATTCGACTTTCCTTTCCGAGATAACAGGCGGTTAGTTACCTATATGCGTTGGAAGTCTTCGTCTGCTTTATCGAGCTCTGAAACCTGCCTTCCTTGCCTTACCGACTTAAAGCAGTTAATAATATCTGCCTGCCTGTCTCAATGCCTGCTGACTTACTGGCCACGTTACTGAGTTCCTAGGTTCTTTTCTCTTATTGCATCAACTAGGACTGCTAAAAGACTCCCTTAATTTACTGAAAGCTCTTAAGGTTAGTTGCTTCTTCTATTGATGTGATTCCAATAGGATAGGAATACTGGCAGCTAGGAGAGGATAAGAAAGCGAGTTGCTCGGAGGATTGCCTTTCCTTCCTTCCAAGCCGCTTTCAAAGCAGTAGGCAGTCTCTTCTTTCTTCTTATATTATATGGTAGCCAGTCTTTTTTAGAATGGTTGAATAGAGCCTCCCAGTCTGTCTTATAAGAAGATAGTAGTAAGTCAGTTGTAGGTTTACGAATGGCTTCTTTGAGACTTTCTTCTCTTTGCTAGAATCGCTTCTTTTCTTTGAAAGAATGCGCTGTGATCTTTTCAAGTTCATCCTAGCTATCATCTTCCTTTCTTATTCTTCATTCACTTCGATCCCCCGGGGATTTCTCTCATCCCGGAGAGTCGTCTTAGAGGCGGTCTCCTCCCTGTCCTTCTTAGATGGTATCTTCTCTGTCCTTCCCCTTTCCCGGACTCGATAACCCTTGAAGCGCACTGGAAGCATCTCAAGGAAAAGAGAGAAGTAAAATATCGTAGGTTTTAGATAAGATTCCCCAGTAGATAGCTAAGCTAAGAGAGTGCTCCGGAAGAGCTAATATTCCAAATTCTTTCCCCTGCCTTATAACTATAAGCAAGGTCTCTTAAGAGCCTTTATTAGCCTTTAGCTGATTACCGAATTGCACTAGTCTCAGGAGCTGCCTTTCGAGAAGAGGCTTTTAGGGTGAAGACAAGCAGGGCTGATTGCACAAAGGCTACTAGCTTAGCACTGTTGGGAATCGATCTAGATGCCAAGCTCGGTATAATAGTCGAATCCGCGCCTTTGCCTTTACGCCTATATGAAAGAAAAGAGATAGAATAATATATCCCCCAGCCCCTCTTATTCTTCGAGAGTAAGCTGGTAAAGAGAGCGGATTTCCTGCAAGCTGGTAAAGAGAGCGGATTTCCTGCAGCATTAGCAGGAGTAAGAGTACTAAAAAGTAGGAGAATATACCATAGAATCTGCTTCATCGAATGAATGCCATGTCTTCATGAGAAGAATCAATAACAGTGTCAAATGCCACGATAGATTTTCTTTCGTAATGAAAGGAAGAATAAGAGTTGGTGCTCTAACCTTATGTCGGAATAGCAGCTTGCGGGACTAGGGTTCGCCTTTTCAAGATGTTATTTGAATAATACCTTTCCAACCTTTGCTTCGTCGTATGTTCAATCAGAAAAGGTCTCAAAAAGACGCTTTCTTTTTACGACATAAACAAAGAAATCGATCTTGTTCGCTGACAAAGCATAAGCCTAAACCGGAGACTTTGTCTACCCTACTTTCTTCTTTTTAGTGATACCATTCCATTGCCCTTGTCTACTTGAAATGAAAGTTGGAGCGTGTTCATGCCGCAGGAGTGGAAGAAAGGGACTTTTATCGCCTTAGTTCTATGTAAGGATAAGAGCCAGATTAGCGAGGAAAAGGGGAGCTTATAGTAGTTGTACTTTTGCCGGAGAGCCACTCTTTTCGCTGGGTGGGCTTATCATAAAGTATCTATTTATTTGAAAAAAAGTAATTCTGCTTCTCACTCTAGAACGACTCCAACCCCTTTGGATAGAGAGACTTATTTTCGAGTGATCGGGAATTGCTCACTGTGGGATGGATAAACTGAAAAGAGAGTGAAAGAGATCACCTTAGTTAGTACACTCGAATCCTCATCAGAAGGAAAGGCAGAGGTGGGCAGCCGCTGCTCCTTACTTAGTCAGTTTCAAGGGGCTTGCCTAAGCTTCAATCTATGATTCCATTCCTTTAGAATCACGTGCTGCTCTCTCAACGAGGTTTATTGCCAGCGATGCTCGAAGACGAATCGGCTCTTTCCATCCTTGGAGGTGGAAATTCACCTATTCTAGTTGGGGCTCCCGCTCCTGGCTCTTCATCCGCCTACTGAGTCTCTCTTGTATGAACGCGAAAACTCTATCATGGCATTGTGGATCCTCAATTCATTGCTTATCATCGGGTATGTGTCTAGAAGAAAGGGAGTCTATTTTCCCACTCATTGGCTGCTCCGTCCTAACGGACTCGATCAGTTATTAACATATTAGAGTAGATTGAGGCTTTGGTTCAATCTGACATATGAGACATCGCTAGCCATCCGTTTTCTCTCATTCAAACCGCTTTTTTGTCTTAACAAAAGTGGGCTACGAAACGATATCTCCAGTAAGACACGAGCGGCGATCCCTATCCTTCGCTTTATCGGGCGCATGAGAGAACGAACGAGAGCATTAAGCCGGTCCATCCCAAGGGCCAGCAGTCTCCGTGAGGGAAAAAGCGGCATCGTTGACTCCAGAGAAGTAAGCGAAGGACCGTCCCAAGAGTTGCAACGACCTTGAGCGAAGCCTTGACAAAGGACCCAAGGGTCGAAGGAGTGAAAGACATAAGACCTTGGTCGAACACTTAATCCCAAGACCCAAAGGGTCCCAAGAAAGGGTGTCCTTATAACAGACATTCTCTGTTTCCCCTCTATGTGAACATGGCCCGATGGGGCTTTCACATGGACATGAAAACCAAAATCAGAATGAGGAAAAAAAAGATATCGTGATGTAAGTCCATTATTCCTTGCATCATAGGGCTTGCTGCGTCTTGAGATCCTAGACCTGCCCCCTGCCCTTCCAGCTCGAGCTCACAGACCCGTCTTCGTCAATTCCAAATGGAACTTGCTTTCAAAAATAGGCTCAAGGAACTATGATCTCATCCTTGCCTGGTCTTGCTTGAAAACAAACTTCCCAGGAGAGAAAGTGAAAGTGCATAGACAAGAGGAAACTAAAAAGCGCATATTGGAGTAGTCCTTCATAAGTGCTTATCCATTTTCACTTAGAAATAATATATAGAACGAATAAAAAGATAACCCACTAGTCCACCATAATCAACTCCTTGCTAGGCGGATAGTGGATACTTGGAAGAGGAAGACTCCACTCCAAGAATAGACAGAAAAAAGACCGAGAACCCTCTTAGAAAAAGGACTAGTGGATTGAAATCGGTTTGAAAAAGATCACTTACTTTACTTACTTTCTTTCACTGCCTGCAAGGGTGAACTAGCCTGGCGCCTGGCCCGACATCGAGGGGAACTTACCTTATGACTCTAACCCTTAGGCCTGCAACTTCCACTAAAACTTCAACTTACAGGGCAGGAGAAATAGAATCAAGACTGGCTGCAAGAGAAGAGATTAGATAGGGGCTAGCTCTTTAAAGAAATTATATAGCTCTTTATAGTAGGGGGTATTCTATACTTATTTAAGGTCTATTTACAAATTAAATATCTATCTTACCTGCGCTTGCCTAAGAGACAGAGACCACTGGACTGGGATTAGGATAGGTTTACACAAGGCCTTACCTTAGCATTCCAATTAGATACCCCTTTAGATACTCTGCTACATCAACAGGGACGGTGAAAGAATAATATCCCAAAATTCTGTCTCTTGCTGAAGTGTTTGGGAACATCAGTTAGACCAGACAGTGAGCCTATTGAAAGCACAATTCTATTCCAGCTACTAGATATTAATATTAATCGAATAGGTAAAGGTGAGAGCGATAGACAGAGAAGTTTAGAATGCTCTTGTTTCAGAATCCAACACTTGTAAACTCTTATCTCCAGGGGCGGAGGTACCTTAGATTAGATTATAAGCCCCTACATAAGGACAAGGACAGGGACTTAGCTTAGGACTGCAGGAAAGAGGATAGCCGCTAGGCCAGCTACTAGATACACACGCACTAAACAATATATGGGGAAAGCCTCTTATCTAGGAGAAAGAAGGACATCCATATTGGCTTACAGGGCTTACCTTTTTACTTATTCGCCGACATAATCTTTCGGAAAATAGGTTGTTAAGCTATTTTAGATAGAGTTAGATAGATAGATTCTATATAGTTCTAGATCTAAGAGATAGGGTTTTTTATCTTCTCTCCCTTATATAAGAAGAAGACAAGACTATTTGCCGATCGGAGAATAGTCGGATAAGAGGGTGTTCAAAAAAGTGTTAAGAGTTAGTATCTAGGTATGACAGAAAGATCAGATGGCAGAGAATCCGATGTGAACAAAGGGAATGAGCTAAAAGCCGCTTTCCCAACTCAAAAAGATGGTAAGAAGAGGAACGGAAAAGGGGGTACCGCAAAGGAACAGGCCAGGTGCGGGGAAAGATATCCTTCAAAGATATTCCACCCAGCAAGACAGTTCTCTTATACGGCAATACTAGATTGGCGAGACAAGAGAGAAAGCTTAGAAAGTAATAAGGTGTCTGTGGAGCTTGCCTTACAGGTAGTGACTAGACCACTTGCATATCGAACAGATCTTACTCTCAAGGGAGTAATTGCGATATGACCTAGGAACTTACAGAATACCAAACTTGATAATCGGTAGACTGTTAGGAGAATGATTGGCTAGATCATTTGGTTCACTGCGGAGAACCCTTTCTACGCTACGTTCCCAATAAAAAGCCGTCATCCTTCTGTCGCCTGTTAGCCACACCAAACCAAGATAAGGCAACCTAATCAACCAAGACTAAGACCTTTGTAACCTCACGGCCACTTTCTTTCCTAGAGCTTGCCTCACTATGCCAGCTTGATGGATGAACTCCAGCTGTAACTGGGGCGGAGGATACCCCCGTTCAGGAATAGGGTGAAGGGGCATAGCGGTTAGCCAGTCTAACCTAGCCATTTAGATAATCATTTCTTATCCATTCTTCTAGTTTTATTCTTCGCATCGATAAATTAAAATCTTAACAGTTACGCTGTCGCACCTCTTGCTTGCTTGACTGATTAAGGTGGCTTTCCGCTTTTAGCTGATACGATACCTCTGAAGTTAGCTCTAAGACAAGACCGGATTTTGCACATGCAGTTGGTGTGGTAAGAAGAGATATCCTTCCTCCAAAAGCATACTACTTTAAAAACTGTCAGGGCTTTGTAACTACCAATGGTTTATTCCATTGCCGCATATCTCTTTAACTGCAGCTGCGGGAAGTTAGCACTTTCCTTTGATCTCCCACTTGAAGTAAGGGATGAGCGTAGGATAAGCCTTGGAGCTAACTAATAGTTGCTTCTGGGTTATGTCAGGCTTTATTGAGGTTAAGACCAGGCAGGGGAGGCGGCGACAGATCAACCCCTTTTCTTCTCCTTTCTTAGGGGGTTCCGATTTCTCTAATTTAGGGCATGATTCCTCTCCAATGTAGAAATTAAAATCATACCAACAGGATGATTTCTCGACGAAAACTACTATATATAATAAGAGTAAGGGGGGGATGACAAAGGCAAAAAAGTATTTGCATGTAAGGACCAAGGATGATGGGAAAAGCCGAAGTAGGAGCAGTAGTCAAGCAGGCGAGAGGCCTTTAATGGATAGCACACGAGTAATGAGCAGTCCTAGGATTCTATTTCTAGCAAAGAGCGGATTCAATGGCAGCGTATTTGTCCACTCCACCCTAGGGCTCCTTACCTTTCTCATCTCTCCCTTGGTGTGTGGGTGGGGATTTCATCGATGACTCGAATTGGATCATACACGTCATTCAAGCCCGCTAAGAAGTAAAATACACGCTCTTTCTCCACTATCTTCTTAAATTTATGAGCGTCTGCCGAACAGTCAGCCTGAAAGTCCTGATAGTGAGCTAACTCCTGCCAAAGACTTCGCAGTTCAGCAAAATAGACCGACAGACTTCTATCTTCCTGTTTTGTCTCATGCACCTTCTTCCTTATCTAAAAGACTTAGGCCTTATTACCCATCTTTCTTTGAATAGGTCTGAGAGGCAGCATTCTATATCTCCTTTGCTGTCTTCAGTAGGAGATAACCATTACCAATCTCTGGTTGCATAGAATGAATCAACCAAGACATGACCAAGGAATTCTCTGAGTCCCACTTTGCATATGCGGGATCAGAAATATCTGGCTCCTTGCGTTTCCCAGTCAAGTAGTCCACCATCCCCCTACTTTTGATTGACAAGAGTGCAGACCGTGACCAAGCAAGATAATTGCTTCCATCGAGCTTCACAGTAGTTATCTGAAGCGAAGGATTCTCATTCAAGGCTCCAACACGGCCTAATCCCTCACTATTACTACTGTTAGAAACTTGGCTAACCTCCGACATGGTTCTAGGCCAGTCTAAACTACTCCAAACAGAATCACCTTTGTTCCGAAGGCCTAGCGAGTTAAGCGAGTTCCTTTTTTTTTTTTTCAAAGGCGGTCCTTTTCTTTCCCCGGACCGATGACTCGCTTGTTCAGTACTGCTAACTATTATAGGAGGATGCCGTCCCCTCGGGACTACCAGTAGTTTCAGTTGTTGAATCTCGTGCAAGTTAGGTTTGTGGTTGTATTGGCTGCAAGCGGAACGAAGGCGCTTTAGGTGTGTGTTGACCATGCGCTCTCGCGTCATGTAATGTCGTATGTATGATAGAGGTGGTGTGGTGATTGACCTCAATGCTAATGGTTATCCCCAAGGTTCAACGAATGAATGAAGCTATGATCGTACCCGGATAGAGATGATGGTCTTCCTCTGATGTCTCCAAGCCGGCCATAATAGAATAGATAGGCGAAGCAGCCAATAGCAGTCTGTTCTCGCCTATCGATAGATAGCAGGTTGCTTCCAAGCTCAAACCATTTGAAACTGAATTGCTACTTTTTTCTTGTTATTGATAGAGTGGTATTCTCCGCCCCTAAAGTAGAGGGAGAGAACTGGAAGAGAGAAAGAAAAAGAGCAAAGGATTTACAAGTCTAATGGGAGAAGAATGGCTGACACGTTGACTGCCTTCGAGACTATAAAATATAACCCAAGCGCCCCCGGGCGGACCCCAACCGAAAGGCGCTAGACGGACTAAGGGCAAGCGAGATAAAGAAAGCAGCTGGCCCTTAGTTTAGTCTAAAACCTTGCCGCGAGAGAGTTTTTCTCCAATGAGAATAAAGAAAGTTTTTGGGTAAGACAAGAAAGGAACTCGCCCTTTGACACCAAGAGACAAGAGCTGATTGCTGGCGATGACTTGGTGAAGGGAATCTATGAGAGAAGGTTCTCGAACCGCCCGAATAGAGCGCGGAGCCAACGAGTTCAGTAGAACAGCGTAACGAGTCTAAGGGCGGCTTGAAAGGAATGGACGGGCGTAGGCTTAATAGTGAACGCAGACCCCCCTGCTTATAGATATGAGATCAATGACTTAAAAGACAGATAAATGCCGAGAAAAACTGTTAGACTTCTTTATTGCGTTGCGAAGAGAGATCGAAGACGAAGATTTTCTGACGCAGTGCGGGCACTGGATGGAAAAGACAGAGAAGAGAACAACCCACCGGAAGGGCATACCTCAAGGAGCACCAATCTCCCCCGGCAAACATCTATCTGCACGAAGCCGACCGAAAGAAAAATGAAATATGAAATAAAAAAGATGCTTGAGAGTGTGAGATACGCGGACGGGGAGTACGCAGCCGAACAACCGCAGGGGCTTCCAGCAGTGATAGCTGAACTAACCAGACTAACCAGATGGGCCGACCAAACCCTGGAGCTGACATTTAAATCGGAAATCAACGTCGGATCCCGGCTATCCGAAAAACGTAGACTGAAGCGGAGGATCACGAAATGCAACAGCAACAAGGGCGAACCAAGCGCTTGCGCGAAGGAAGAAGCGAATCAATCAGAATGGAGACAGGGAGGAAAGGCGAAAGAGAGATTTTCGAGCTTGCAAGCAGCAAGCAACAACGGCTGAAAAGCCGTTGCGCGCTAGCTTGTAGTTTAGGGTATAGTAGGGGTGCCCTTTTCTAAACTTATTTAAACTTATATTATATATTATATATAAGGTAAGCTTTTTATTTTGGAACCCTAGTTTTGGAGTTTTCCGCAACCTATACCTTACTAATATTACTAATAGAAAAAAGGGCTTTTTCAGCTGCATCGTACTGCCGCATAAACAATGGATCCGCCGGGCTGGATGAGCAACCTTCTATCTGGCCTATATACCAGTAGTGGAGTGGCTTGCTACTTTCAATCAGAAAAGGAAAATGGAGCAAGGCAAGGGAGAAAGAAGTTGTCCCCTCTTCTCTGGTAAGCCGTCGCCGGTCATATAGAGCGCTCCGCCCGCCACCTCTTGTTCCAAAGTTAAACGATTGTTCTTCCCCCTCTTTTTCTACATATGCGGTGGCGGGTTTGGCTAGGTAACATAATGGAAATGTATCGGACTGCAAATCCTGGAATGACGGTTCGACCCCGTCCTTGGCCTCGGGGAGTGGCGAGCAGCACTGAACTTGAATTAATCAAATGGCATAAGGGAGCTTTCCTTTGTTAGAAATCCACAGACAACATACTGGAACTTCCAAACCAAAGAAATGCAACATGAGAAGGAGCTTTTTACGTTACGCTTCAAATTAAGTTTTTTAGAATACGCCCTATGGTCGATCGAAGGGTCCTATGCCAGTTAAACTCAAATCTATCTTACCTTCAATCCATCTTTGTTCAGCCAGCTCATAACAAAATGTTAGACCGGGCTGACACAACCGAATTGGTTAAGGAAAAGGAAACCCCAGCGACCAAGCACTCCCGCCCCCAAAGCGGAGACCGAGCAACCGCCAGGTTGTCGAGGACACGTCTGAAGAGGAGGTGGGCGCCCTCTAAGTTTACCACCCTACCCACTAATGGACTATGAGGGGGACAGGCGAACGGGAACCGACCGAAAAACCCGAACTGATTGACTGGCTGACCCCTTCATACTCGATTCATTAGGGTCGGAGATGGATGAAACCAATCAGAAGTGCAAATCGCGCAAGCGAAGCCGGAAAACGGACCGCAGCGCAACGACTAGGACTCGTGTCGGAGAAGTTTTGAGCATGAGCTACCACTCATGCAGCGGCAAGGACCCGCAACTCTCGAAGGGGCCACCAACCGCCCGAATCACTGTAGCAAATCCTCCCTTTACTCAATGGATAGCGCTTATCCTCTTTCAATCAACAAAATGAGAAATGGGGGAAAAGAAAGAGAGAAAGAGGTCTTTATTGAAGAGGCTTTGCACCTGAAATAGGACTAATGAAGATCCAGGGTCTGGGCTTTCGAAAAGATGAAGATGCAAAGGGTAAAGAGAAGTCTTTTGAACAACCAACTTGACATAAGGATTTCTAGCTCGCCCACTTAGAGCAGATGGAGATTCTCGGACGGGGAAAAGCGGCACTCGACATCTATTAAACAACACCAAGAACAAAGCCATACCATGCCCTCGGGGAAAGTAGTGATGATTGCCATGAATGCTGCCCTCGAGGACGTGTACAAGAAGGTCTTTGCCGATTCCTATCAACATGGTGCACCTCTCAGTAGAGGGGCGTGAAAACGCCGTGGAGACTTTGACCGAATGAATAGGGATCAATTAATAGACATTTTGATTGAGGCACGAAGTGTCCAGGATGAACGCTTTTTCGTTCGCTATGTGCTGACTGGATGCGTACTCGCGTGATTGATCGATGGACGGGGGAATTTCGTGAATGACGAGACCGGCCTAACCTAAAGTAAAGGCTCTTCCTCTCGTTCTCACTCGAGCTCATTCCAACCCTCTCCCTATGGTCTTCACTCCATTCCCACTCCCACTCCTCTCGTT
>CANTUT010001426.1:35000-53231 GCA_947687605.1 Reutealis trisperma
AAGAAAACCCCCCTCCCCTTCGGACTCCATATATCTTTTGACTCTATATATGTGGGCACCTGATATCTATGAGGGTTCACCCACCCCGGTTACAGCATTCCTTTCTATTGCGCCTAAAATATCTATTTTTGCTAATATTTCACGTGTTTCTATTTATGGTTCCTATGGAGCTACATTGCAACAAATCTTCTTTTTCTGCAGCATTGCTTCTATGATCTTAGGAGCACTGGCCGCCATGGCCCAAACGAAAGTAAAAAGACCTCTAGCTCATAGTTCAATTGGACATGTAGGTTATATTCGTACTGGGTTCTCATGTGGAACCATAGAAGGAATTCAATCACTACTAATTGGTATCTTTATTTATGCATTAATGACGATAGATGCATTCGCCATAGTTTTAGCATTACGGCAAACCCGTGTCAAATATATAGCGGATTTGGGCGCTCTAGCCAAAACGAATCCTATTTCGGCTATTACCTTCTCCATTACTATGTTCTCATACGCAGGAATACCCCCGTTAGCCGGCTTTTGTAGCAAATTCTATTTGTTCTTCGCCGCTTTGGGTTGTGGGGCTTACTTCCTAGCCCCAGTGGGAGTAGTGACTAGCGTTATAGGTCGTTGGGCGGCCGGAAGGTTGCCACGAGTAAGTCAGTTTGGGGGGACCGAAGGCAGTTCTCCGTGCACCGGACACGTAGCTTACCGAATCAGTTGCGACACGGATGGGAATGCATGCTACGAAAGATAGGGTCGAGTCTGATACATCAACCGTCTACTCAATATCCTTGTACGAGTCCACAATCACTACACGAGATGAACCTTGGTTTGGTGAATTGAAGTTGGCCTTAGGTGTAATAGGACTCCCAGTTACTGCGCGCGATCGTATACTGAGGTGCTCCCCGCCGGTTGTTGGAACGACGCGAACCAGGCTGGGCCTCGATTCAGAAAGATGAAGGGCCCAAAAGTAGAAAAAGGGGGTTACAAATTCCCCATCTCATTGGGGGCGGAAAACGAATCGACATCTCGATTTGAAAATACCTTTTCTATTTTAGTTGGGAAAGAACGGCGAAGTCCATCCGGACCGTCCAATGAAGAATAAGAGGAGAACAAAGCGCCAATGGCGCGCGAAGCGCATGCGGAACGGGCACGGAGAAAAAGAAGTGTGGAGGAGAAGCAGCCGAGCTCATTCCCTTCGCTTCCTGGGCCCAAAGCAGTGCAGTCTTTCCTGGTCAAATCAAGGATTTGGGGCTTCTTGCTACGCTACTTAACTATATAAATCCATTTTTTTTTAGTAATATATATGAATAGAAAGATAGATCCATCCATCTATCATCCTATCCGATTTATATTTTAATATCTAAAATCGATTTCATTCAACGTTTGATTCAAAGAACTGCGCTTAGCCCCCCCCGCTCATGAAACGGCTCTGCTGCAATGGATGGCAGAGGGTCCGTAGTACCCAAAGCACTGGAGTGATCCAGTAGCCGGGAAGGGGCCTAGAAGTGCCTACTACTATACCACACTACACTTGGCTCTACACATTTACAGAGCTAACCCCTGTCCAGTGCCTGGCAGAGCTAAGGGGCTTCTCCTTCGGACCCTTATCCCCATCTTCGCCCAGGCTAAGGAGGCCTTACTTATTCAGGGGGGAGAGTGGAGCCTCGAGAAGCACTGTTGAGAGGTTTGAAGACGCTCGACTGAAAGGTTTGAAGATCTCGACTGAGAAGTTCCCAGGTTGGAACGAACTCGAGTGAGAACGAGAGGAGTGGGAGTGGGAAGAAGAATGGGCCCCTCTTCATTCTCTACAGGTTCTTCAACATAGGTGACAAGGAGCGAGGCAGAGATGGAAGAGATCGAACACGGGAATAAGAAAGACTACGTTCCTTTTTGATCATTTTGATAGAGGGGGATGGAGAAAGTTGACCAAAACAGACTCGCATTTCCCGGTCGAAAAGATGGGTTCCTTTTTCGTCTCGCATTTATCATAGAACAAATACGGGAAAAAAATCATATTGAAAACGTTCCTAACCCAACCCCTTCCTTCGTAGAGCTGTGTATTGTAAGTGATCCGAACTTGCCCGGAGCGAGCCCCCCATAGAGGCAAGTGAAGTTGGTGAGCCGTATGATGGGCAACTATCTCTTGCGGTTCGGAGAGGACTCAGCTGTTAGTTAGTACCCCCTTGGTTTCGGGGTGGACTCTTTCACTTTCACTCTATTTTATTATATACGCTTAGCGAAAAGAATGTTTTTTGATACACCTAGGACATGGATTCTATATGAACCAATGGATCGTAACAAGTCGTTACTACTAGCAATGACTTCCTCTTTCATTACTTCATCCTTTCTATATCCCTCTCCCTTGTTCTCAGTTACTCATCAAATGGCACTCAGTTCATATCTTTAAGTTCGATCATTGTGTTTGGAGAGGTGGATAGATAGGACTACTAGTTGCTCGATCAGGACCCTAGCTTTATTGCAAGCCAAAAACTAGAATGTGTGTTATCATTTGAATTTCTCATACCTATCTCTTTGATCATGTTCCACTTCCACCACTTCGACAGCTTCGAACAATGGAGAGCGTACCGAATAGAATGATAGACTGAACTCAAAGAAACTAATTCATTCCCTGCTGCAGAAAAGCTTTTACAATAAGTCAACAAGGAAATGGCAATGGCTGGCAATTGTATTTAGAACATCTCTGCCCTCTCAAGGATCATTGGAGGATCTATGGCTTTCTATCGTTTCAAAAGGTTTTCATTCTCAAATCTAATCTATAATCTTTGGATTGTGGCGTGTTTGTTTATTGTTTTTCATATTTGGAAATCTCGCAATAAACTTCGGTTTGAGAACATCTCTCCAGTTTTGAGTTTTGCATCGATGCTATGCTCATTGCAAGGCCACGCTTAGGAGGATGAGGATCAGCTCTTTTTCTTTTTGTCCAGGATACGTGATGTCTTTGGATGATAAGTCTATTCTTTCTGAAATTGGCATTAAGCCTCACCTTTGCGGAGCTCCCAAGATCATTACAGTGATAAAAACCTAATTTCCCTTGGATGAAGATCAATACAGACGGTCTTTCCAAGGGGAATCCTGGACCGGCGGCTGCTGGGGGTTGACGTTCGGGTAGTGTCTTCCCTTTTCTGAGTTGCATCTGGTCTACCATCTTAGGCTCTTCTTCTTATTCTGGGAAGTTAAGCTCTTCATCTGAGTTGAGTTGCTCCCCGAAGCCAACCATGTTACATTACAGGTGCTGGGTCCTGCTCGTGAAGGATCCTTGTAGAAATTTTGAGCAAGGACAATGTTCCCATGATTGATTTGGTTCTGGACTCACGACTTCAAAGTGTAGCAGATCTCGAGAGTGTGACCCAGACGTCTGTGGTAAGGGCAGTCATTTAGATTGTCCGTCATGTCTACCTGTTCAGGGACGGTGATTGGGGGAAGTTCTAGTCCAGCCCTTAAGGCATGGGCAAAGATAATGCCAACCTTCTCCTTCTCCTTTTTGAAGACAAAGTCATCGCCATTCTCGACTTAGGCTGAGATAGAGTCGGCTTTATTTGGACTGGAGGTACAGAGTAGGCAACTCCTTTGCCTTTCATCTGCCGGACATCTCTTTCCTTTTGGCAACCAGACTCGGCTTGGGGATTCCTTCAGAAAGGGGAGCTTTTCCTTGGTTTGGTCATCTAACTTTCAAGCCTGTTGGGAACAGGTTTCGCCTTTCTCATCGGGCCTTGGCTTTAGGAGGTTCTTTGGAATGTTCTTGGTAGTGTTCTGGTTTATGATTGACAGCTTCATTCCGAACATTTCGAATCGCTGTTCCATACTCAGGAGGATTTCCGTCAGAGTGTCCACTTTTGACTCCAGGACCCTGAGCTGATAGTCCTTTCGCAGAAGTGATGCTTCAATGTGTCTTAAGGTGGGCAAAACCGACTTATTCATATAATGGTTTAGTTTCTGAAGGACCCTCCTAACCTCCTCGGGGAAGTCTTCTTTGAGGGTGACTGACTAATGCCCTTTCTTTCTGGACATAGTAATCCAAGGAATCTATGTATTCTTCCAAGGCTTATTTCTTATTCGAAGCTAGTGGAGTGGATTCTTCTTCCTTTCTTTTCAGATTAAGAAAGCATCAAATCCGAAGAATAGCGTGGTATACTTGGAAGGAGAACTGCTAATGGACTGCCAGGATTCGAAAGACTATCAGTGAAAGCTTTGTCAAAGCAGATAGGACTAGCTCCGCAAAAGGTATGGGAACGGTACTAAACTTGTTGGTAATCACTCCCGGCGGTATAAAACTAAGGTTTTGAATGAATGAAAGTTTGAAGGAAAGCATGTAAGGGAATGAGAAAGAAAGGAGAAAAATACTTTCTTTAAGCGAGTTTTCGAAGCCATAGAGTTAGAGTAGGGTAGCTAGCTTTTCTAGGTGAGGGATGCTCTGCGACTAAGAGAAAGAAGAAGACAGCTGTGCCTTAATAACCTAAGCAGATGTCTACAGCTTATCCCTTTCCTAAAAGAAGGTTTGATTGAAGTGCTAGTAAGGGAAGGGCGTAGCGTTAAATCTGCCTCGCAGCTCGTAGAGGACCTTCAGTGATCGCGCAATCACACTGTCTCATGCAGTGTTCCCCGCAATCTCAGTCCAGTTCAGTCTTCCCGCTTGGTGGAAAAAGTTCCTTGCCCTGTAGTTAGAAAGGATAGCTATTCAATCACAGTCAGTTTGCCGCACCCGGTGCTTGCTCGCTACAGCTCTATCAAGCTCTATCATGCCGTAAACACCCTCTGTCTAGACACCAAACTCAACGAAATAGTTGCGGTATTCACCACCCACGTCGGCCAAGGTGGCTTTTTGCCCTAAATCCATTGGCTTTACGACTTTTTTTTAGTTTGTTGAGCATGACGAGCTAGTCAGTATCCCGTCCCGGGTTTTCCCTTCTATTTAGCTTAGTTTTAGAAGCGGAACAGCTAGCGTTTTTGAGGAGCAGTGCCCGGGCAGCAGAGATTGAAAGAAGTAGTTCCTTCTCGGCTTCAGAAGGACCGAAGGTTGCACTACGTTCAGGGATTGGTCTTCCTGTTCTTTCTCAGCCGCTAAAGGAAGAAAGATCTCTGATCCAGTGGATGCTTGAAAGTGAGGTAAGCCGATCCCATGAGAAGGGTTCGAGCCAATCCAAGCGGGGAGAGGTCGACCACAAGGAGCTGCAGTTTGGCACACTACCAGGACTCGCGAAGGAGCAGGCGCTGCTTTGGTGATTCTTTCCCCTTCTGGCAAGAATACAAGGTTTTCTTCCCCTGTTCGAATAACCAAGCAGAATATGAAGCATTAATAATCGGTCTGGAGTTGCTGACCGATCTTCGAGCATCAGCAGTTGAAGTATATGGAAACTCCATGTTGGCGATCCAGCAAATAGCTGGGGAATGCAAGTGTGAGAGCGAAAGCCTTCGACCATACTGCGCCAGGGTAAAAGAGCTTCAAGAAGCTTTTGATGATGTTTTGCTGGAGTACGCCGAAAGGGAAAGGAATCAAGAGGCCAATGATTTAGCAAAGTAAACTCCTTCATTCATGCCTTTGCTCGGGCAAGCGTAGGTGATGGGGAACTCCCAATGGCTCTCAGGGGAAGAAGTGGATCTCTTATCCTTTCTTAATACCGAAAGATAGTTAGACCAGCCCCTATCCAACTACCTACCAGGGACGAAGTAACTGGCTGTAGGGGACGAGTTTGTTCCTGAAGCATACAGCATACAGGAAGGGACAGAAGGGGAAAAGAAAAGACTGGAAATACGCTAGTCATAAGAAAGAACCTGCAACATAGGCAGATGGGTAAGAGTTAGCCCATAGCCAATCCACTTGTTAAAATATCCCATGCAATCACTTAAAGCTGACTTCATGCCATTGTAACACAGGCCAGGAAAGCATTGAAGAATTGCGACGTGAAGAAGAATAGGGTGTGCAAGTGAATCCGACCCTCTAACTATCAATTTAAAAAGATAAGTCAAGCCCATTGCACAGACGGAGCTGTTAGTACGGTTTTTGCGAGAAATCCGGCCGGAAAGGGGGACAAAGCTTTCCTAGGTTCCAAACTCAGTGGCAAAGACTAACTTCTATCTCTAGCAGAGAAATAAAAACACACACGGGATTAATTACCGAGGTGACCTCCAGGGACACTAACTTTTCGAAATCTCGTATAGAAATAGAAAAGCAATGCCCAACAACTCCCATATCTTTCGTGGTTGGACTAAGCCAACCGGCAATTGTAGACAAGTCTTTCTTCATTTTTAGAGCAAGAAGCGGGGAAGAAATGGGAGAATATCAAATTGCTCAAACGGGCTGCTGCTGACTACGGGGTCAACCGTTGATGCACTAGGCACTTCGGTAGGGACGGTAGATGAAACAGGGACTTCAGGGGGGTGGATGGGTTCCTGTTTTGGAAGCTGTGGGGGAAGCATAGATTCCACAGACAACCCCCGTGGGCTGTTTACAATTTTGATTGGATATGCAGATTGTATATTGTCTTTGACGACCTTGATAATCTTTATTTGATTCTGGAGACCCGCCCAGATATAAAAGAAATTCACGTTTAATAATAAACAGGTGACTACAACAAAGGTTACATTATTATTGATAATGTAATTCATAAATGAAAGACTTTCTGGAGTTTCTGGATCCGCCTTTCTTTTCTACGCTTTCTTCTTAGGAAAGAAGGAAGAAGACCATTGATCTTATAATACGTTACCGGTGTATTTACTATTTACTTCAACACAAGATGCGTGGGCCTCCTCGAGAAAAGCACTTTCTTTGTCTTGGTCCCAATTCAACTACATCTGCTATATCAAATAAGTGGTTTTTAAGTTCGCGGGCCACAAACTTAATCTTCAAGTTCAGATAGAAAGACAGTGAAGAAGAGGTCAGAATTCGATTATCTTTCGTTTACTGCTTTAGGAATAAAAAGATTAGTCCACTACTATAGAAAGAGCCCTTGTCTTTGGCGCCTAGTATTTCAGTTCTTATTCACAATGTCAATTGGAACTTACTCCAATGCTTTCTTCCACTCCAATGCCACCTCGTTCCTATCTTATTTAGACAATACCGGAACATCCTCTGCGAGAAGAAGCCGATCCGAGAATACCATTAAACCTGATCCCGATTCCCTTTCTGCGATCCCCCAACCCGAACTGCTTAGTCGAGCTAAGCCGCGCTTCAATACCTTGATGTCGAGTCAGTTCCTCCGCTCCCATACTCTTCGGCCGAGTTAGCTTCGAACCTTGTTGAGGAAAAGGTCATCTCTTCGGACCAGCGGATTGCCTTGTCTTTGTCCCAGATTCATTCCTATCTGCTTCTGCTTCGTAGTTAGTTGAGCTTGTACTCCATACTAACCCTTGTTAAGCCTATCCAGGAGCTTCACTATTTCCTTATCACATTGAAAATCTGACTGACAACTACTTTACTTTCTCTTTTGCTTCTGTGCTATTCTGTTACCAGTAGGGGGTATAAAGATAGGTTCTTCAGTACTCTGCCCGGAGGATAACAGATAACTTACTCTACTTATGAGAATAGAGTCTTCACTTCATTCTACTATCCTTGCATCACAGCTCTCACTTTCACAGTGCAATTCCTAAGACTAAGACCCGGTTGTGAACTCGGCCCTATCTCTTTCCTTATTCCCCGCAACTCGAGATAGGAACCCCCTTCTAGTAGCCTCCCTTCTTGGGGGGGATACATGGCTTAGTCTGTCTGGGTTAGTCTTATCCTCTGTTTCGAGACAGCTTCCTCTGCTTCATACTTATGAGTCCCCCTCTCGGTCGAGGTTTATGTGCCACATATGAAATAGAGCACAATTTTGCAAAGAAATAGCCCACTTCCTTCTCGGGAAGAGATGGGAAACATGCTCCATCTCATTGGATTGAATAGTTGACCCAGCTCCTTATTGTTTGAAGAAACCCTCCACTTCAATTGGTCCTTTTTCACGAAAAGCAAACATGAGAGAAGAAATCCAGTCTTTCACTAAGATTTCGAATAGCTGTCCCGAATTCGAGTTTCGCCCCTTCCTCGGAGAAAAGACGATCAAACAATTCCCAATCATGGTCCTTGCGGATCGGAATATAATATAAAAAAGGAAACTCCAGATATTTTATATCTTTCTCTTTGAATGAGATCTCCATTCCAGCGACGGTTTCCTTAGAGATCTTACAACTAGAATCCCCCTTTTTCGATCCAGTTCCTCCACCACCGCGACCCCAGTGAAATTCTGACATGATACACTTTTTAGTTATTGGGAGAATCCAAGTACTCTTTTTCAGATCCAGGAAAGAGCTTTTTGAGATCTTTTTTTCCCGCTCCTAGCTTTTCTTTTGTAGAAAACTCTTCAACTTGTTGGGCAGCAGCTGCAGAGCCCCTCTCCTTTCAGTTGAGTACTAAGAAAGTTGATAGCGGTAGCTTCGTACCTTGTCGGTATGCTTCTGTTTTCCACATACCTTTGATCTTTCTCTTGGGTTGAGCTGATGTAGATTCTTCGCCATTATTCCTCTACTTGAAGCTTTCCCTTCCTCACAGGGAACAGGGATTTTACTTCCTAACCTGCTAGCCCCATTTTTACTTTATCTGTGACTCTACCTTCCGGGATTAAGCCCTTCCTCTCTCACAGGTCTTCCCCAAGGAAAGAGCGAGTACTCTTATCCTGTTCTTCTTCTTCCGGGATGAAACTGTGACTTTCAGCTTTCACAAGAAGAGAATCTGGGACTGCCCCTGAGCCTTATTCTAATGAGGAAAGAACTTACTTTGCAACTGTAACTGATTCTGCCCCGGTTGACTCTTTCACTGACTTTCCCACAAGGGAACTAGGAGAAGAAGCAAAAGCTTTAACTGGAGATTCGGGTTCTGAGGCAAGAAGAGATTCAAGCACAACAGTCCCTTCCTCTGTTACTTACTATGCAACTGATTCAACCGTAGGAGATGAAGGCAAGCAAACTTACTTTGCAACTGATGAAGCTGATGAAGTAAGAATAAGTGAATTAGCCCTTCCTTTGCTGCTGATTTTTTAACTCCTTCTTCCGGTTCGGGTTACTGAGGCACTGACTTCTTCCCCTGCATCGGATGTTTCGGAATAGAAGCATCAAAAAGATCGAATGCCAGCATCCTTTCTTGTCTTGATTCGTAACAAATCACGTATAGTAGTACTCGATAATACCGACATCTGATCTCAAGTCGCGTTTAGAGAGTGAGCCTTTGCAGGACACTTAAGTAAGAATAATAAGATGAATTAGGCTAAGGCCGATGAAACTTTCTCAAATAGGGGAATGCCAGGGAGCGAGGAAAGCGAATCCTATCCGTCTTTGAGGAAAGCCGTCTCGGTCAGCGCCGAGTCTCTTTCTTAGTGGTAATGGTGGAAGAGTCTTGCCTGAATGAAGGGAGGGATTAAAAAGTAAACTCAAGCAGGAAAAAATTGGAATCCTTTTCCATTCTTACTTAGGATAATTACTAATTACGTCTTAAAAGTTGTTCATCCCGGGCGTTAGCAGAGCAGTCCAAAGCGAGGCTAATAGGTCTAGCACCATAGTTAGCCCTATCGTCGGATTAAGTGAGGCGACGGCCCTTTATACCACCTATTGTATTGGCTTCATTCTTGCAGTTGGCGGAACTTGGTTGGAGAACCTTTGTCGATTGATTCTTTCTCGGCGGTTGAAGTTGTAGTCTTTGGTATAATAGATTTGGGATAACTTCATATAAGGAAATTCCTCTCCCGACTTTCAACTTCTTCATAACTCGTTAGAGCATGGAATGCTGCACTGGAGGAAGATGACCTTAGTGCACAGAGTTTGCTAGATCGTCAATAAGCTGTGGTCTTGTAGAGATTGTCGGAGATAAATGGTAAGAAGGAAGTTCTACATCCACTCGAAAGGGGAAACTAGTCCTAAGTCAGCTAGGCTAGCTTGACTCTTTATCGGTTTCATCACAGGTTCTAAACTGTGTATTCTCGAGAAAATGCCTCTTCCGGGAAGGAATTGGAATGTAATAATATCGATTCATACAGATATAGAATAAAAGGTTCTCTATTGATTCAAAGGCTGTACCTATGGGACGGGACTTAAGGAAGGAGGGAAGGGAAAAAACAAGAAATGGAATGCGACTAGCTTGCTACTTTCTCATTTTCGTCACGCTTAGTCATTCACGATTTTATGATATTTTCCCCTCTTTTCGAGATGGATGACCTTTCTTCTGCTCATCGCTTTCAGGCAAATCCGTCTATATCCAATTGAAGAAAGTTCTCCTTTCGTGGTAGCGATACCTTAAACAAAGATTGATCTTCATAGAACTAGATTCAGAGGAACAAGAATCCAAAGAGAGAAGAGAGACTGCCTTTGAGGAATGGCATCTTTCTTCTAGTCCCTTTCATTGTCGTAGAAGAGCATCGTTTTCGCTGAAAGATATTCCAAAATCTATTCTCAAAAAAGGCTCAGCCTCTACTACTGCCACTGATCTTTCTTGCAAGGTTGGGGTTGGTTGAGGATAAGGTTCTTGCTTCGCTTCGAGCAGCTCTAGAGCAGCACGAGGGTCGTCTTCTTCATCAGGCTATCGATCACGACGCTGTTGAATCAAACTTGTGTGAAGCAAGCAGAGTAGTCCAGCCAGAGAGGGAAAAAAGGCTCGAATGGTACGATTTGAATTGGACGGCTTAGAAGTAGTCAAGTCAATCCGATCAAGCCAAAAACACGGTGTTTGAGCTTTAGAATTATTAAGTTTAAAAAACTCTCTTCTCTGTCTACGCTCGTTCCTGCCCAGAAAGAAGGATGGCTTCGAGTAGTGATGTGATCTTTGATCGGCGCATTGACAGTGTTCCTTCACCAGATGATGTACCCGATTTACGGCCACCCGGTTCCTCAGTGTTTTCACCCTCTTCCGACTGAAAATCACATCTACTATTAGATTGAGATATAGAATAGATAGAATTCGACATCTCTATTATACGATAATACTTGGTCGAGAATCTTTGTTATGTTATTACTAGGAAGGCTATTATGTTAGGGGAACCAAGAATGAAATATCATAGTTATCATCCCATCCGTTGTGACCCTGACACGGCCTTAGTTAGACCGATTGCCTGGGCGTCAAAGTAAATAAAAGAAAAGATAAGCTAGCTTTGGAACAGATCTGGAAGATCCGCTGCTGAAAGAAAGACAGTATATGTCACTGGTCCTGACTTTTCAACATAGGCCCAAACTCACTATTAGGGCAGAGACTCAGGAACTGCTAGATAAGAAAAGTCCGCCTAAGCTGACGATATTGAGTCTTTTGAAGCCGACACAGATGAGGGGATCTTGTTTAAGAAGACGCAGTTCTTTCCATCTGGAAAGAGCTTCTCACACTCAAACTTGTTTGGTCCCTTAGTCTAATCGACTTCTACCACTAATGGCACACAAACGTCGATTTTTGACCTCAGAGGCGCTTTCGAAGACCACTTATGCTGCAACGAGTAATGGCGTATTAGAAGTCCCTGTCTCACTGGTCTCAATGGACTGGAAACAAACTTCCTTCTTTGCGCTTCGCACCTCAGAAGGAGGAATCAGTCTCGGATTCAATGTTTCTACTCAATGGGTAAAGAGTGTGAGTAAGCCAGTACACCAATTAAGTAATCCAGGAAAGTTTGACTGGGAGCAAAAAAGTAAGCCGGTTTACTTTCCTTTCTTCGCGAATCCGCATTAGCGAAAATCCCATCTTTTCTGGGCGAGGAATTGCGTATATTGAGTACCGGGCCTATCCGCTGTCAGAAGGCCGAGTTGCTTTTCTCTCAGTCCAGTGAGGGTTTGCTTCCCACGTGTTCGCGACCGGCTTGCTTGCTTCTTTCTCAGTTCAAGTTCCAGGTTTCGTATTAGTAAACCAGTCTCACTCACTCGGGCAACGACTTTCACTTCCTAAATAGAAAGGAAGGAGGGGAAGAGGTAACTCACCAACAGGAGGAAGAGAAGAAATAGAGCATCAACAACCGTTCCACTCGAGCGGAACTTCTAACTGAAGCAGCTCACGTTTTTTAGCAGGGTCCTGGGCTACGGGGTCCTTTTAACCCCTCTCTTATGCGTTCGGGGATGGCCCCTCATGAATGCTATCTATTCTAACTTGTTGGATGCCAACTCGGCCCTTCGACTTAGTGCGTCGGCAAATTGGTCCTCCCAGACTTGTACTCGAGGACCATGCCGAACCCCGCATCAAAGTCTTGTCACCGTGCCCGCTTGGGGTCAAAGTAAGGAAAGAGCTCGTAGCCACGTTATCGGTCTTGTCTTGTTGATAACCTTGAGACCAGCGAAGACTGCGCTCCAGCTGGTGGTGAAGGAAAGGGGGAAGCGACTCGTTCCTTCCTTTCGGAGGGCATTAGAGGTTCGGAAGGCGAACTATGCTGTCAGGGCACATCCCTGGGACTCGATCGAACTTCGGGTTAGTTGTCTAGCCAACCGATGTTGTCTCTCCCGATGTCAATTCGAAACTGTGGAACCCTAGTACTTCCGAATCCATGCCTTTTCTTAGGGGAGTTTAAGTTACCCTTTGACTTAGAGTTAGTGCCTCTATCGAAGTTATAAGATTCCCACTTTGGTCATTTTATTCCCGTTAGAGTTGGATTTCTTTACCCGGATTGGATACTCGTTTTGAGAACCTGTTAACCCAGCATCCGAATCCGATAAAGGACTTTCCAAGGAAGACTGAATAAGATTTTGAAACAGATTCTCTGACCTATAGGGATGGAAATCGACCCGATCCTAGCCCCACAGTCAAAGACTACAGGAGAAATCTTCGCGGAGGAAGCACAAGAACTTGTCTGACGCCTTACCGCTCATCGAACGAACCCTTGATCCTAACCCTGCGATAGGTTTGAGTTCAGCTCGTGACAAGACCTTTGTTTAATATCTCTTGACCTCTTCTCCTTGCATCTCAGTCTGCACTTTCTAAGCCTGACAGCAGAGCGGGCTTTTCTCCGCATGAAAGAAAGTTATCAAAAAGTACTTTAGAACATTTAAATAACCCTGATTAGAAAGACACTTGACCTCTAGCTTGAACCAAAACAAAGATTAAACGCCCGGAACAACTGTTAGAATTTCGAACAAGCATTGGCATCCTGTCAGCACCTGCGGTCAGGGATAGTTAGGAAAGTTTTTTCAGAGGGAACTAAAAACCAGAAATATCATAAGAGAAGCAAGCAACTTTGACGCCCAAACAAAGACTCCCTGCAAGAGGTAAATTCCCTTATTTATACGAACATAGATAGAGAGTGGTCTTGATCAAAAGAAAAAGCCGGTAAAAGGGTAGGTGTATAGCGGAGCATCAATCTCATCTCCGTACAAGTATCTGGCTTCGCCCCCCAAAACTCACTTGGTGAAAATGGTAAATCTGTTTCATTCAAACGCGGTTCGAATCCGATAGCGAGTGGGGGCCAATTCTTTCTATGTTGTTGTTTAGGTGCGCGATTGCTATTGGTTTTGGGCTGACCCTAGCCTAATCTGATCGAATTGTATGTATACGAGGATGTGATCAAACTGAGATCTTTCCCTTTGGTCAGGAATATCAAAAGACTTTTTTCATTTCTCATGAGATTGGTCATCCATGAATTCCTTCATGGAGTCACTAGACGGGAATATAGCAACTAGAAAGACTAATTTAAAGCACCTTCCTTCATTACAGGACTGGAAAATCGAGAATATTTTACCTGACCTGGAAAACCAATGAAGAGCATTTCCCTAGGAGCGAGATGTCGAAAATTATCCGGTGAAGGTAAAGCCTTCACTTCAATTTGAAGCTAAGTCCACTATTCGGTCAAACTCTGATAGGCTCTAGGCCTTACCTTACTCTTTCGGGGTTCACTCTTCTACTTAAGCTCCTTAAGTTCCTAGCTAGGCTGATAGCAATAGAATAGGCTTATAGCCTCCACCAATACCAGTCCGTCTACCTGTTCAATCTGCTTTCTTCCTTATGTCTTCCCGACCCTGACCCTGCTGTGCTGTACCTGGTAAGATCTTAACCTATGCCCTCTGCTGCGCCTGCGCCATTGATGAATGGATTTCTTCGTTTTACTGATACTAAGGTAGGTGCTTACCACGGGTAGGTTCATCAATCAAATCTCGACGAGTATGTAAAGAAAAAGCTAAAATTGCCCTTCCCTTCAGTTAGCTATAAAGTCCCATTGGTGCAGCTCATCAGCTTGCGTGAAAAGGGTTTGCTGTACAAAAGCAAATGACGGTCTAGGTATTAGGAAAATGAGGGAAACAAAACACCTTGGGTAGTTTTCATCACTTTCAGGCCATCCGTCTATTGAAAAGAAAAAAAAGAAGAACGCACGTCTTCAAAGCGACAACAGGCTTCAGATTCACCAGGCGATTTTCCCTAAATGAAATGGGTTAGATTACGCTCTTTTCAGAGACGTTCTCTCGGACTTACTCCTTGAACCCGCTATAATATTGCCTTCGAAAGATAGTCTCTCAATTCTATTCCTTTCATGTAAAGGAGGGATAATAGGCCGATTCCTTACGTGAAGAGAATAGAGCAAGGGAGAGTTGTTAACACCAGTTACTTCTTACCAAAAAGACCACTTCTAAACTAAGGTAAACATTCCAATATTAGTTTCAATCTACCTAACAGATTTCTTTCAGATATTTGTTTTCTGTTTCCCTATCTCATTTGTTTACATAATACGAAATTTTCATATTACATTACAACAAGCTCTAATGTAAGGTAAGTAAGTAGTTCAAGTGAACCTAGCTATGTCCCAGAGTGAATAGAGAAGCACTGATAGGATCTGGTCTCTCCTCTGCTATGACTCTCCATTCAGCAAGGACCTTAAGCAATTGAAGCGGGGGACCTAGAACACAGATAGTCAAACCAGAACCTGAAAAGGAAGGGGAGGATAGCCCCACTGTTTCTTTAAGCCCTTGCCGCTCGAATTTGTACCTTCACGTTTCTCATCTGTCGATAGGGGAGAACAAAAAAAGTGTATAAGACGCAAAGACTCTTTAGTTAGAGTATCCTATTTTTAAGGAAAGCATTCGTCGTACTGGAAGAGCTAGGCTAGCACCTGACTTAGTGCCATTAACCTGGAGTATTGGACTATTAAAGTATGCCCAAATATAGTAAATAACTCATAGAATAGAAGAAGCATGGCAGCACCAGTCCTTAGGCCGCATGCTTGATAGCCTTGCTTCGAAAGCTACACTCAGAGTTATAGCAGCGCCTATCCTTGGATCACTCCCCAATCTGGTGGTGATGAGACAGGGTCGACTGCTGGTATTCTATTGTGCTATTCTATTGGTATTCTCTATCCCATGGCATTCTCTAGCCCAGTGGCAACGAAAGCGGGCTTTGAGTTGGTGAATACTATCTGTAAATATCCCTATTTCCTAAGAGATGCCTCTTTCCCTGCTCGTCCCGCGTACTTCTATAGTTATAGTCATAACCTTGGCAATTCCGGAGATTCAAGACCAGTCGATGATCCATCCGTTGCTCATGCTGCTGATCCCGTAGATCATATTCCCCACAGCTATTCCCGTCTCTCAAAGCCGGGTCTCATTCGATCCCCTAATTTTTCTCACTCCATGTCTGGTTTCGAATGCCTCTCATCCCCGCCTGCCTCCACAGTGAAGCTTCCGGCCACTGCTTCCACAGCAAGACAGGAGTAGAAGTGAGTGCTTCAGGTGGATAAGCTTCGACGCTCTCAACCTGGTTTGGATCGTTTGACTATGGCTTCGTGTTCTTTACAATCATAAGCTCGATCACGAGGGTCCAAATCAGGGTCTCCATCTCGCCTTATTAAATAAAATAAGTTCGGCAAATCTACATTTTCAGAAGTTATAGGTATAGCTCAGGAGATGGGATTGGATTCGGAATTAGAATTGGCTCTGCATCATCTGGAACTAAATAAGTTTCGGGGTCTTTATTTCATATTTAATCTGCATATGGAATTAGAACCGGGCTACCCTATGATCGTGATTTGATCATCATTAGGTGGTGAGAAACCACGCCTATGACGAAAGAAAGGGGAGCTTACGTCCGATCAAGACACCAGTCTGCCCTCTAATAGAGGGTGCTACGGAAGAAATTAGGCACTGAACTGAGGTTTAGCAGTGCTTATCACTCAGGACGGCCAGACTCCAGTCGTCGGGTTTACTGGAAGACTTGCTGAGGAGCTTAGTGCAAGGGAGCCCGAGCAAGTGGGAATAAGTTCTTCCAACTTCGGACTTTGCCTATAAAAACGATGTGAATCGGCCTATGTTAAGTAAGGGGGGAAGTAACTATTCGAAGTGGTGTATGGTAAGAGGACTAACAATAAGGGGGAAACGCAGCGATCAAAGCTTTGGTTTAGGGCCCACTTGGTTTGGTTTAAACGAAAGAAGAGATCTTTCTAGCGATTCAGTTCCTAGAGGGTTCCAAACCTCTATCCGTCTCTCTCAAGCCATTTATTTTCAAAGTAAGCTGATCCGTCTTCTGTCAAGTAAGTTAGTCACTCGGAATCCATTGGCCAATTAAGATTGCCGCAGATGAAGATCTTTCATTCCGTGCTTTGTCCCTCGGAGGTACCTGCGAATGCTTATGGAAGGAAACTTGCCCCTCGGTAAGCTCTGGTCTAACTAGTTTCTTCTTGCTACCCTATCAACTGACCGGGCAAGGCACGCAATCTCAGACGTCAGAATCTCTTCTTATCTGATATAAGAAGCAAGGACATGTTGATCTGTCTTTATCTACCAGATAGCCTCATCTTTCCCCTCTCCCCGGATCCTCACATGGAGAAAGAAGATACCTAGATCTAAGGTTTCAAAACGAGAACATCCTATCCGATAGCACCACACCGCTGGCTGAAAGAGAGCTTGCATCAATCCCCAGGTAATAGACTTTTTTAGAGAACTTCCCGGCTGGGGCCAAGACTCCGATCCCTCTCTGCTTTGAATAGCTATAGTACCTCCAGACTCAGCGAGCAAGCCTTCTTTGAAGCCAGGAAAGGCCTTGGAATTTGAAGGAAGACCAGTTATTCCCTTTCTCCAAGTCGAAAGCGATTCCATACGCAAAGAAAGAGGTGAATAAATGAATGAATAAAGTCCCCCTCTACTTTATTTGAGATACATTGTCGGCGTCGAACCCACTTAAAATCTTTACTGAACTATGACGAACGGGGCAAGCCCTTTAAATTTCTTTTTTTTTGCTTTTCACTGAAACCAACACGCCTAAACATAAGGTAGGTGCTTTCACTCCGCTTTTTAGTTCGACATTCCCTTTCGCTTTCGCTTCCGGGTACAGGCTTAGATAAAAATCCTTCTTGTGTGGGATGAGATTGACCAGATGAGACAGCTGATACCGAACTACCGCTTGCATATTTAGTCCTTCGGACCTTTAAAAGTTTTTGAGAGAGGGTTGGGGAGAGAATTTCTTTTATCATTTGCCTCAATGTCACAGGTGAAGCTGACTTCCTGCGGAAGCCTAGGGGCTATGTGACCAGAGATTTTTATTCGAGATGCGAATCATAGCTATTTTTCGTACCCAAGGGATGAAGGAGAAGACTTTTCTTTCTTTCTTAGGCCTATGATGCGCGTTATCCGGTGTTTGAAAGGTAACTAGGAAGAGGCTTCCCGAAAGCATTGATTGAATGTCTATCGTTTAACATCCTAGGAAGCTACTCCTTTGTCAACGAGACTCCTTTCCTTTATAAGAAGATCAGTCTATGTCTAATGCAAAAATCCATTCCTGTTGCAGCTGCTACTGCTCTTTTCTTGATCTATCCAATAGGTCAAGGAAGTTTTTCGGATGGTATGCCTCTAAGAAAATAGTAGTTATTCATCAAGAGGGTGGGTTACGGTAAGCATAAACCTCTTTCTTTGGTATACTGAAACTCATGTCGTACAGCCAAGTAGAAAAGCAGCGAAAGAGAAATTCTCGTAGATAAGATAAAAGTTTTCTCAGAAAGATTAAGCCGGAGTCAATCAGTTGCGAGGCTTCGCCGATGTTGAACTACGCCTCGGACAGGCCGTGAACATGCTCTTCGGTATCCTCCATCTTGTTGAGCTCGGGTCGGTGCGAGACTTTACAGGGAGCTTTTTCTTACTATCTATTCTTGACTTCAATTTTCCTTTCTTTGTTTGAAGAGGGGATTTTGTTTAGGGTGCTACCTTCTCGTTCTAAGCATCTTTTGAAGCGAATGGAACGCAATGAGTGCTACTTCCCCATCAGGCTTAACAGTCAAAGCCTTCGATGGTTGGTGGCTTTCTGGGCTTTGACCAATGCTTATC